>OY821521.1:51142806-51375315 GCA_963682025.1 Cordilura impudica
TAAATAACTCTCCAGGGTCCAAATCATCACATTCGATATCGAGTAAAATCAATCGAAATTCCATATTTTACTTTATTATTTATAGAAGACGGACAAGCATCAGCCCTCGATTCACTTTTACTCTTAACTATGGGCCATAATTCGTTAACTGTGAGGAACTAAAATTGTTCTTAGCATATTATTTTGGAAAATAAAAACAGAATTTCGATCGAAAATTTTCGATAACGAGTCCCGTGTAGGGTATCATTTTCCCCTGACAAAAATGAGGAGGAGTCGAAAAAGCCTCGAATATAATCAATAATTTCATTAAATGCTGACTGGGCTGTTGCTTTCATAAAGTGCATGGTACCGTTAACAATTACTTTATCGTTGTGGGTGTGTGTGTAACGAAAATACTGTTGTTATTTTGCTGCACAATTGCAGCATAACTTTAGGCTGGGTAAAAAAAATTGGAAAATTGGTTGGTTTTTGTTATTCGTTGCAAAATGCCATCCAGCTTAAAATAGTTTGAATTCTGTGTGTTTATTATCTTGTATGAGAGTGTAGTTTAAATGAAAACTTTTGTATAAATGTGTGTAGGTAAAACTTGAAAACAATTTAACAACTCTCATACATCCTCACATCCTCACTATTCATAATTTACTTTTAGAAGTGTTGAAACCAAGTTATAATTAAAGCGGAAATTTGCAAAATTCCTTTGTTCGCACATGTCAAACACTTTTTTTTTGCATAAAAAAAAAACTGAACCAGATTCTTGTTTAGAACTATTTTATTCATATATGTACATAATTTCAGTTAGTTTTCGCAATATAATGGTTGCTCTTTTTCATTACAGAATCAACAACATGCGACTGGATACAAATTCCAATGAAGATTTCAAAGCGTTAGGTTCAACGTTTTGTGTAAGTTTCTTTTACTATTTTAGATTTAGAAATATGAAAAATTTTTATCGTTCATTTGCTTGTAGAAAATCAAACCTGAAAATTTATCCACCTGGGGTGGCATTGCCAAACAAGATACAAGACTGCCAATAACTGATTATTCCACCATAGGAGGTCCACGCCACAATTGCAGTCCCTTTCCCATATCACGCGATGTTAATAATCGTTTTATCTTATGGCGAGTGAATGGCATTTTATTGTTTTAATTTATTTTGTATTTTTATATTTTTTGACTTTTTTGCTTTTTAATATTTTTAGGGATGGTGACATAACGTGCTTGGAAGTGGATGCCATTACAAATACAACGGACGAGACTTTAACTGAAAGCAATATTATATCGGATCGTATCTTAAATGTAGCTGGTAATCAATTAAAAGAAGAATTAGCACAAAACATAAGAGGTAAGAAAATGAGATTTTTAAAAGATTTTTTTTTATACTAAATTTAAATAAAGTATATCGGAATTTACTACCTCGAGCAGGTTCCTCCTAGAAATGTAAACATTTCACTTACTCCCTTATATACTGATCTGCTAGTTCTGTAACGTTGTACGTATGCGTTTGATTAATTTTCTCGAAAACTAAGTATTGTAGCCCGATCCGAATTGCGTACTAACTAACTGTATGGTTGCCAGATCGAAATAGAATTTATTCATAATTCATAATATTAAAAGAAATGGATTTTTTATAAATATTTCGTGTATCTATATTATTAATAGGCTAGATGATTTTTTGTTACCGATGTTTTGTTCTACCGTTTATCTCAATTTTGACCAAACGTATATTATTTGAAAGGTACTTCTTTTTAGCTGTTCGCCAGATTTACAGATTTTTTAATTTTTTCCTTTATTTTGAGTAAATTGCATTTAAAATTGCTGCTAACACATTGTGTGTCCGCTCAAACCTTGTAATCAAACTACAGGTCGCAAATATGAATTATGAATATATAATTGGTGCATGTGCAGACCTAGTCACCATACAGATGACGCCTATGAGATAGACATAAAAAACCACAAGATCCAAATTATCATATAGATCTCGTTCAAATTTGGTTTGTGTGTGTATGTTGCACATATTAATCAATAGTCCAACTATAATCCCAGTAGGACAATTCTTAGTTATAGATGCCATATAAAGCTGATTCTTGATTTTCACTTAAATCAATCAAAAAGCAAAAATATTGCACAGATTTTTCTCAAATCTGGTTTGTAAAGGGTGTTTTTTAAGGCTGATTAAATTTTAAATTGTAAAAAAACACAAAAAATTTAATTTTCATCAAAGAAATTTTTTTATTGAAAAGATCGATAAATGGCATTAACATTTCAAAATGATTTCGGGCTTTTGGCTACTGCGGTTGTTCTTGACGAAGCGCATTCTGGATGTCCAATTTTGCGCCACTTTTTCGAGAATTTCTGGCCGTATGTCACAAATAATATGCACAGTTTTGGGGTCCAAGGCGTCATTTATTGTTGGTTTATCAGCATAAACTAGTCACTTTACGTAGAGGTGCCAAATTGCACGACCTTGGAGGCCAATTGACAAGTCCATTTCTCGAAATTAACTTATCGCCAAATTTTGATTTCAATTAATCGAAGTCTGCGGTCACCGTATGGCACGCAGCGCCATCCTGTTGAAACCACATCTCAGCCGGATCAATGTCATCCATATATTTAAACAAAAAATCATTGATCATGGCGCAATAACGATCACCGTTGATCGTAATGAGAGCTCCGCCTTCGTTTTTGAAGAAATAAGGTCCGATAATGCCACCAGTGTGTAAACCGCACCAAACGGTGCATTTTTCTGTATTCCTGTGGTCACAAGCAATAACCGCCTAACTCGAAAATCATGCTTTCGAGAAAAATAGCTTTTTATATAAATGTAATGGGGCTTCATTACGACTTCGGTTAGAATATTTGTACTAATATCTATTTAAATAACAGTGTTAGAGGAATGGGGATTTCACGTATATATGAAGATATTTTATTAGAATATGATAGCATACATAACTCAAATCGGCGAAAATCATTCTTTTGAGAAAAATAACTGTTTATATAAATGTAATGGGGCTTTATTATGACTTAGGTCAATATATTTTCATTAATAACTTTTTAAATAACAGCGTTAAAAAATGGGGATTTCACGTAAATATAGAGCATTGTTAGTAGAATATGATAGCATACATAGCTCAGATCGTTCTTAAGTCGACTTAGGCGGTTATCGCTTATGACCACAGATTTAATGAAGTTTGTTGTAAATTGGTCTCACTCCATATGCGGCAATTTTATTTAATAACAAAGTTAAACACGAGCCTCATCGCTGAACACAATTTTGCGATAAAGCATCGGGTTAGTTTCCAACTACTCTAGAGCCCAATCGGCCAAAGAACAACATATATGATGATCTCGTGGCTTTACTTTCTGCACCAGACGGATCTTATACGGGTGCAGGACAAGATATTTGTGCAAATCGAATCGATAAATTTGCATTATTTGCTACACTTTGCGGCGATATTCTCTTCAGTACGCATAATCCTTTGACGTGTTGGTGTTGTTACATCATTTAGAGAGTACGTGGTATGAAATCAATCCATAGTTTAACGGAAGACTTGCTCAGATGGACGATTATGTTGTGCGAATCGATGACTGATCTTCAAAGTAAATTTGAATAATTTGGTAGCGTTGTTCAAGCGTGAATCTATTCACAATAAGTTGCCAAAGTATACTGATGACAAATGTCAAAAAGTGAGCGCAGTTTCACAGCTAACTCTTTCGTAGGTTTTGTCTAAAAGAAACACCCTTTATATGTTTTTGCAAAAAGTAAATGTTTTTACCAAATATGGTCAGAATCGGCCCATTTTTCGACCTAGTCCCATATAGTATCCAATATGAACTTAAATTTGGTTTGTGCTTCTCGTCTTTATCCAATTAGTTGGATCTTCCCCTACACGCATCGTATAGGGTATCGTAGAATCAGTCTAGACCGACTATAATTTTCTTGTTTATATTTACAAAAATGTTGGAATCTTATTTGTACACCTTTTAATTCGCATCCCTCGTATAAGACAAATTTTATAAAAGAAATAATTTTTTAAATTTTCCTACGTTCTTTTTGAGAGGCCTCGATTATCTGAATTCGTATCAGTGCTGGGAATGACTTCAAATTTGAAAACTTTATCTGATACTGCTTTAGATTTGGAGATGTTACTTCCGCTTAAATAGTTATGATATTATTTGGATGGTGTCCAGTCTTTTTAATAAGTTCTTATAATGACAAGTGAGCAATTACTTTGTAAAACCGGGACTTAGAATTGAGTCCATTTGTTTATTAATCAAAATTATCATAAAATTGTTATCAGATTTTGTAACTTAATTATAATTTTAATTTTATTCAATCTAATTTCAGAATGTCGCACCGGCGAAGTACGTGTGACAAAGGGCTTCAATTTATCTGCTAAATATATTTTACATACAGTGGGACCTGCGTTTAAAGAAAAATTTAAAACTGCTGCTGAAAATACTTTGCATTGTTGTTATAGGTAAGCAAAACTCCACCTTCCCCCAAAGACTGTTAACAAATTAGCATGCATATCGAAAATATATTTAATCCATAAATGTCTCTATTTACAGAAATGTCTTGTGTAAAGCCAAAGAACTGAACTTAAATACTATCGCTCTGTGCAATATAAGTAGTAATCAAAAAACCTTTCCAGCTGATTTAGCCGCTCACATTGCATTAAGTATATTAATCGGAATATTTCTTACGTCTGAAAAAAAGATTTTAATTACTTTGTTTTTGTTTCTTCTGTAGGAACAATTCGTCGTTTTTTGGACAAATTCACGTCACAAGTGGTGATATTATGTATAAGCCCACATGAGCGAGGCATTTACGAGGTCTTAGCTCCCCTATATTTTCCACGTGATAATTTAGAAGAACGCAGTGCTTTATGGCAATTGCCCAAAGATATTGGCGGTGAATATGGTGAGCCTCAGCATCCGGATCGTCAAATACGCATAATACGCAATCCCCAACACAGTGTGTTAATGCGTCATCATGGTAAGTGTAAATAGTTAATTATTTTTAGAAAATTCTTAATGCATAATTTTAATTTAACACTCACAAATGGTGTTAATTTATAATTAGGGCAGGCTCGTATTCAAACAAGTGGCTATCATTTTTCATACAAATATTTCAAAATTTTAATGGAAACAATTAAGATACTTGCTAGAATTTTATTATGTACAATATCCCAGGTTTTCTCTTCTTCGTGGAATTTAAAATCTTACATTTTTATATTACTAGGGTATTATATGGTCGGTCTTGATCATGTATAATATTTTTTATTGCTTTCACAACTTTCGGTGATTAAAGTTACCACCACATTAACTAATTATAGTGGAATATACGCGTACATATATTTTAAAAATATTTTTTCTGTCAATAGCCTTTATTCACCCTCTACTATAGCGAGTTGTAAAAATTGATAAATTAAGTATTGACTGTATAAACAAAATGCTAATTGATAAGCACAATAAGGTGCTTGTTTTATTTTTGTTCTTTCGTTATTTTGATAAGATTATAAAAGCGAACGAGCCAGGTGAAAATGTAAAATAGCATTTCAGTTTCATTGAGTTAATTTTGATATAAACATTTCAATCTTAAACGTCTTGCAAATAATAATTTTACTAAATCAAAAATATTCGGAAAAAATTTTGAACGCAATCAAAAGGTGAATATCATTTCGATAATATATGAAAATACTAATTAACTTTAATAATAACCTAAATAGTTTTAATTATTATCGATTTGAACTAAAACAAAAAAAAAACTCACTTGATAAACAAATATTCGCCGAAAATACAATCTCAGAGAGATTAAAAAATAAAATAAAAAAATTTATATGATCATAAGCAGTGACTTTTTTATAACAAAAAAAAACATCGCTGACTGACTACACAAAAAACTGGAATTAACTGATAAATCGAAATATAGCAAAAAAAAAAAAAAAAGATAACATTATAATTGCGATCTAATATGAAATGCATACATAAATTATTTAAAAAAATAATAAAATTTACAATTCCATTTAAACATTCATGGCCTCCTATCACAATTTTTCTGTGTAAATATCGTGATAAAATAACAAAAAAAAAATCTAGAATTTATTTCCCGATCCAATTAGATAAACTTGGGATTATTATATGAACGAATTAGTGGCAACTCTTAAATAAAATATCAATCCTTAAAGTATGCTTTATTTTTGTATACAAAATATTTAACACAAACTACACTGAATAAAATTACGATTTAGTCAAATTTAACATTAAATTTAGGGCCTTATTCAAAAAATATCTGAAAATAGATGCAGAATTCCCCATATTTATTTACATAAATTATGAGCTCACTAGTTTTGTTATTTGAGATTTTTGCATAAACTGCTATATTATTATACGTTCTTTTTCATTATTAATATTTATGATAATTAATCAAAACAAGTTAAAAAATTATTATTTTCCAACTTTCGTAAATAATAACGAAAACGTAAAGGTAATCAGTACATCATTTTCCACTGTAAAGTATTCGCTCATTATGTTTATAATACAAATTTAAATTATAAAAAAATTCCAGAAGTTTAAATGTTTTAACAAGTAAGAGTGTTAAATTCGGCTGGGCCATATCTTTGGTACCCTCCACCTGCGTCTTCAACTCAATATTACAACCAATGTTGGGTACCGATATATTTTTGAAAAATTATATTTATTGGAAAAAATATACTTTTTTAAAAAATTACTTTTTCAAAAAGGGTACATTATAAAAGGGTAGTTTTAAAAAAATTTATATTTTTTGAAAAGCAAAAAAAACTTAAAAATTTGCTTTTTTGAGAAAAGTAATTTTTTAAGAAAATGTATTTTTTAAGAAAAGGTACTTTTTAAGAAAATGTACTTTTCTAAATAAGAACTTTTTAAAAATATCTGAAGTTTTAAAAAGTTATTTTTTGTAGAAAAACGGTTGTTTTTAATAAAAAAAAAAACACACTCCTTTAAAGAGGTACGTTTTTTAAATTAAATTTTTTAAAAAAGATTTTTTTTACTATACTCTCCACACCTCAGTGGCAGACGGTATATATAGGTTTGTCATTCCGTTTGTAACGCTTCGAAATAAATTCCGGAGACCCCAAAACCATATATTTTCTTGATCATTATAACAAGGGAAGTTGATTTAGCGATGTCCGTCTGTCCGTCTGTCTCTGGAAATCACGATCACGCCGTCAATATCTAAGCTAGACCGTTCGTTTTTGTATAAAATCCTTTATTAACATCCCAAAGGAGTTGCTATTTAAAATCGTCAAAATCGGTAAAGGGGTCACGAGTTGTTAATGAAACTTTGAGAAAACTCTTGAAAAAATAAAATATTTCAGTGTGTTTGTTGTTTTTCTTAAGATATGTTGTAATTCTTCTTATTGTCATTGCAGTTGTGTCTATATTAATACTGGACGTGCCCCGAAGCAAATATTACCGCATATTTTTTTTTACTTTAAAATTAAAAATTAGATATTAAAAATTAATAAAAATTTAAAATTTTAAATTAAAAATTGAAAACTAAAAATTAAAAATAAAAAATGAAAAATAAAAAATGGAAAATGAAAAATAAAACGTGAAAAATTAAAAATAAAAAACTAAAAATGAAGCAAGTATTACAACATATTTTTTTTTTACTTTAAAATTAAAAATTATATATTAAAAATTAAAAATTAATTAAAATTAAAAATTTAAAACTTTTAAATTAAAAATTAAAAATTCAAAATTAAAAATTGAAAATTAAAAATGAAAAATTAAATATGAAAAACAAAAATGAAAAATAAACAAGTAAGAAAATTAAAGTCGGTCTAGACCAACTATATGATACCCTATACCATGCGTTTAAAGACCCTATCTCATAGGCCCAACTAACTGGACATAGAAAATAAGCATAAACCAAATTTGAGTGGGATTTTTATTAATTTTTTTGGCTGCAGATATGAAAAAAATCATATCGGATGCTATATCTATGTGGGGACTAGACCCAAAAATGGACCGATCCTGACCATGTTTGGTAAAGTCTCTTGTATTTTGCATAAATATATACAAAAAAAATTTGAGAAGAATCAGTGCAATATTTTTGTTTTTTGATAGATTTAAGTGAATATCGGGAAGCAGCTCTATATGGGGCCTATGACCAAGAGTTGTCCCATAGGGATAATTTTTGTACTACTCATTAATGGATGTAATAAATGCTTACAAACCCAATTTGAGTAAGATCTACATATATGACAATTTGGATCTTATGGCAATTTATGTCGATTTCATAGGGGTCATTTGTATGGGGGCTAGGTCTGAACAAGGACTGATTCTCACCAATTTCAATAGCGTTCATCCTATGGCTGAAAGAAGCTTATATACCAAATTTCATCAAAATATATTCATATTTGCGACATGCAGTTTGATTACAAGGTTTACATGGACACACAGTCGGACGGACGGACGGACGGACATCGATAAATCGTATCAGTTAGTGATTTTGATTCGATCTGTATAATAAAAGATGGGTCTAGGTCAAATATTTTTGGTAGTTACAAACAGCAGCACAAAGTCATTATACCCAAACCACATAGTGGAATAGGGTCTAAAAATGAAAAATAAAAAATGGAAAATGAAAAATGAAAAATAAAAAATGAAAAATTAAAAATAAAAAATTAAAAATGAAAAAATTAATAATGAAAAATAAAAAATTAAAAATGAAAAATAAAAATAGTCTAGACCGACTATACGATACCCTATACCATGCGTTTAGAAACCCTATCTCTTAGGCCCAACTAACTGGACATTGAAAATAAGCAAAAACCAAATTTGAGTGGGATTTTTATTAATTTCTTTGGCTGCAGATATGAAAAAGTTCATATCGGATGCTATATCTATATAGGGACTAGGTCCAAAAATGGACCGATCCTGATCATGTTTGGTAAAGTCTCTTGTATTTTGCAAAAATATATACAAACAAAATTTGAGAAGAATCAGTGCAATATTTTTGTTTTTTAATAGATTTAAGTGAAGATCGGGAAGCAGCTCTATATGGGGCCAAAGGGATCATTTTTGGACTACTCATTAATGGATGTAATGAACGCATACAAACCCAATTTGAGTAAGATCTATATGACATTTTGGATATTATGGCAATTTATGTCGATTTCATATGGGTAATTTGTATGGGGGCTAGGTCTGAACATGGACCGATTCTCACCAATTTCAATAGCGTTCATCCCATGGCCGATAAAAGCTTATATACCAAATTTCATCAAAATATATTCATATTTGCGACCTGCAGTTTGATTACAAGCTTTACATGGACACACAGACGGACGGACGGACGGACGGACGGACGGACATTGTTAAATCAACTCAGAAAGTGATTCTGATTCGATCGGTATAATTAAAGATGGGTCTAGGTCAAATATTTTTGGTTGTTACAAACAGCAGCACAAAGTCATTGTACCCAAATCACATAGTGGTATAGGGTATAAAAATGAAAAATAATGAATGAAAAATGAAAAACGAAAAAAAAATTAAAACTGAAAAATGAAAATGAAAAATACAAAATGAAAAATGATGAAAAACAAAAAATAAAAAATAAAAAATAAAAAACTGGAAAATTAAAAATGAAAAATGAAAACTGAAAAATTAAAAATGAAAAATGAAAAATGAAATATAAAAAATTAAAAATAAAAAATGAAAAACGAAAAACGGAAAACGAAAATCGAAAAATTAAAAATGAAAAATGAAAAAATGAAAAAATTAAAAATAAAACATGAAAAATGAAAAACGAAAAATGAAAAATGGAAAATAAAAAACGAATAGTTAAAAATTAACCGGTTGAAATAATAATAAATAATAAATATTTTTATATTAGCAGAGCCCCTGCAGTTGATTCCTATAAGTGATACATAGATGACGCTTTCTGTTTAATTTTAAAAAAGTGCCATAAAAAATTTTTAATTGCTAGATGTTTACACGTCTCCCCTGTGATCGAACTCACATGATTTTTTTTAAAAGTACTCTCAAAAAAGGGGTATAGTTTCGAAAAAGTCTACGTTAGAAAAGCATTTAAAAAAAGGGTACCTTTAAAAAAGTTAATATTTTAAAACAAATTTTCTTTCTTAAAGAATGTTATTTTTTAAGGGATCTTAAAAAAATTTGTTTTTTTAAAAACGGCACCTTTTTAAAAAAGGTACTTCTTTTAAAAAAAATTCTTTTAATAAAAAAGGAATTTTTTTAAAAATTCTCTTTTTAATAAGATAATTTTTAAAGAAAAAGTACTTTTTACAAAAATGAGCTTTTGGAGAATAGGTACTTTTTTAAGAAAGGCAGTTTTTAAAAATAATTTATATTCCACTCTAAAAAGTATTCGCTCAGTATGATTATAACACAAATTTATTTATTTATTAATTTCAAATGTATTTTACAAAGTTCATTTATAATATATAAACTCAAAGCACTAGGTAACTAGACCAACTGCGCTTAACTAATTATAACATTTAGGGAATTCATAATGTGTACTAAAGTTGTAAGTTGTAAGTTATAGAACTACAAGCCGTCAAATAGTACATATGTGAACAACCTGTTGTATATGAATATACAACAATCTGAAAAAAATTCAAATAAAAGTAAAATATTTTTTCTTTTACACAAAAACTTAACCGAACATAATTATTTTCTTCCATTTTTATTTATTTGTACTATTTTTACTACAATAGTTAAATAGTAAACAAGGAACAGCTGATCACATTGCACGATGCAAACGTTGTATTAGCTCATTTGTATTAGCTTCATTTAATTCAGCCTGTAGAGCAGTGTAGTTAACTTTCTAACATGGTGTTTGGTGAAATAATTTAAATACTTCTTACCTTATTATCGTATTATGACGGCAATTCCAACAATTTAAAATTTACAAAACAAACTGGAAAAAATAAAATAAACAAAATTAAAAAAAAAAATCAATTTATCTAAATAATGTAGAAAAATAAGAAAAGTATAAAATGTTGATTATTATTTAATATTCTATTATTAATTTTTTTCTATATTTAACAAAATATTTTATTATAAATTTTTTTTCAAGAAAACTTTGTTAAATGTTGTGGCAACTTAGGTCCAGAAATAGTTAAGTTCTCTTGATGAGGTCGTTAATGGACAAAATTAAAGTGTGATTGTTATTTAGTATATACCCGCAGATACGAGTATGCTGAAGGTTACTACATATGGCCTGGGTTAAAAAAAAAATGGGCCAGTTCTGCTTATATTTAAGTAGGTCCAAAATGGTCAGGTCCTTCAAAGAAAATAAACGTATACCAAATTAAAATCAAATGTTTCAATATTTTTTTCGAGTGATTTTGTAAACATGGAAAAAAATTGGTTACCGTTATTTAATACTTTCATTTAAAGGATCTTAGTACAATCAATATCAAAGCTGAGCTATGTTCTACTCTGGGGGAGTATGCTCCTTCGTTTACGTTTATAAATATTGGGTGTCAGAGTTTAAACGAGGCCGTTCGAGCGGCCAAAGCGAACACCGTAGTGTTCAACCAATTGAGGTAGCTACGCCAGAAACCGGTAAGAAAATCTACAAAATGCTATTGGATGATCGGCGGTTGAAGGTGCGTGAACAAGCTGAAAAGATAATTTGGAGATGAGAAAGCTGTAAGCAACATAGGTGCCGATTCGTAACCATTGGTAAGACATTGGTCCACCACTTCACACCTAAGATAAAGGAACAATCGAAGCAGTGGACTAAAATGGTAGAATCGTGTCCAAAAAAGCCAGACAGTTTGAGTCCTTCGTATTATTTTATATTTCCAAACTTTAAAAAATGGCTCTGTGGTAAAAGAATTGCCAACAATGAAGAGGTGCAATCTGCGGTTGACGACTATTTTAAGGTGCGAGACAGTTCTTACTATATACAGAGTATCGTAGCTATTGAATATCGCTGGAAAAAGTGTATCGAGCTAAAAGGAGATTGTATTGAGAAATAAAGAACATTTTTCCCAAATTTGTTGTGTTTTCTCTGTCAGATCGGGTTGTTCTGGAACCACCCATGATAAGTCGTTTTAAAATTAATAAAACAAAATAATTTTATTTCTTACAAATTTACGAATTTAGCGCTTTTCAGCGCTTTCTGTGGTACGGTTTTACGTTTTTGCTTGGAAATAGTTGGCCTCGCTGTTTGCAAATCTCTAATATTAATAGGCTAGGCAATTTCTTGTGACCGAAGTTTTGTTCTACCGTTTTATCCCGATTTTGACCTAACGTATATTATTTGAAAGGTATTTCTTTTTAGCCGTTTTGTAGATTTACAGATTTTTAAATTTTTTTCTTTATTTTGAGTAAATTGCATTTAAAGTTGCTACTAACACATACATAAAATTATACAATACTATGCGTGTGTTTATTAAATTTGTTAATGTGTTTCTAATAGAAATTAGTTTGTTTTTTAGTGTTGAATTGCGAATTGGCTGTAATTCATTAGCATACCTTTAGGGTCTTTATTTAATGAAAAAATAAAATTTTAAATTTGCACTCGAATTTCGAGGGCTGGAATCTGCCAGTCCTTTTTTATAGAATATAAGACATGCACGATTATGCTTTCTGAAAAGAAAAATTATTCTTTGTGAAATACAAGTCATATATTGAATTTGAAATCAGGGACGTAACAGTTATAAGAAAACGACAAAAAAGCCTTTTTAACCTTTTACATTGATGAATTCAAATTAAGGTATAACCGTTATTGTAATGTATATTTAATTGTGGCCCTCGTAACCAATATAGGTGAGATTTTTTTTTTTTTGGTTATGAATAACTATTATAACAACCCAAAAAAAATTTAGTTAACAATAACCATTATTGAAAGTAATTTTATTTTTTGGTTATCGCTTACCGGGATTTACATCGTGTTTTCATGTAATGGATGCCTTTCTAAAGTGTTTGTAATTTAAATATTGAACTACTTTTTAATTAAATATTATTTTATTTATAAAATTAATAAACATTTCTTACAAAACTGCCCGTTTTGTTTACTTTACCAAAGAAATTTAAATTCCTTATCCTTCAAACACCTTAGAAATGCATTCATTACATCAAAAATACAATGCGTACCCGGGTAGCGATTACCCAGAAATTAAAATTACTTTCAATAATGGTTTTTAGTAACCAAAAAAAATTTTTGGTTGTTATAACAGTTATTCACAACCAAAAAAAAAAAAAAGTTCTCACCTATATTGGTTACGATGACCACAATTAAATATATATTACAATGACGGTTATAACCTTAATTTGAATTCATCAATGTACATTTTTTGGCTGTTATAATAGTTATTCATAACCAAAAAAAAAAAAAAAAATTTTTCATTAATATTGATCACAGTAACCAAAATTACTATATATTTTACGATAATGGTTAAAAATTCCCTAAAATAAATAAAGCGAATTTTAACGTAACCTTTTCTTATGAAAGAAAAAAATTAAAACAATTACTTTCCGTCCCTGTTTGAAATTAATTCAAATGAATTTTTAAATTATTTTGTGACAACATTGGTTATTTTTTAACGTTTGTAGAGTTTCCATGTTTAGCAAACATCAACAAATTTAAAAATTTTTTATTTATTTTTGAAATCTTCGTCATCCGTTAACACTGAGTACATAAAGACTTTTGGCCAGGGTTTTTTGTACAAATGATTAACAACTCAAAAAATAATAAATTTTAGTACTAAATCAACAATAACAGTAACAATTTATTTTTTTCTGTATGCCACAATGACTTTTGCAATACAGAAAGGCAGGAGATAAATCCTTCATGATAATTATATCTCAAGTAATGAAAATCTGTTGAAGAAAAACAAAAGATTTTTATCAATTAGATGATAGTTCATGCTTATCAGATAATGCCATCCGGTATAAAATTGTAAAGAGACTCTTAAAAAAGATAAATACAAAATTGAGTGAGGTGATACATATATGTAAGTAAATGTTTGTAACATAACGAATGAAATGATCTCTACATTTAGCCTTTGAAAGTAGTTTGAGGGGAATGCTTTAACACTAGATTTGCCAACAGAATTTAATATATATTTTTAACAAAATCCGCCAAATTGCCGGATCTATAATATTTATAGGCTAGGTGATTTCTTGTGACCGATGTTTTGTTATACCGTTTTATCCCGATTTTGACCAAACAAATATTATTTGAGTAAATTGCATTTAAATTTGCTACTAACACATACATAAAATTATACATATGCTATGTGTGTGTTTATTAAATTTGTTAATGTGTTTATTAATGAGTTTGTTATCTTCATTCACAATAATAATAAACCAAATAGTGTTGGTTTGTGAATTGGCTAAGTTGAGAAATAAAGTAACCTAGAAAATGCACTCGAATTTCGACCGCTGAAATCTGCTGGTATATAGTATATTAAAATACGATTTTTTAACCAACAATTTTCTTAATCTCATTTATAATTTAAATAATCTAACCCACAAAAACAAAGTTTTTATTAAAACTCTTTCTTTCCTTATGCGTATGAGTTTTGAATCTCTTCGTGACTGTGCGTGACTTTGCATGACTATTTTAAAATTAATCTTTGGCCATAACAAGTCTACGGACAAAGTTTCAGATCGATCGGATGAGGGAAATAGGGTGCCCCACGACAGAGAGTATGAGTTGAAAGAAATAGTTTAAAAAAAAACATTTTCAAAAATTAAATTCTTTGCATATAAAGGCTATTTTTTTCAACTTAGATAGAACTTAGGAACGGGTTAGCTGTCACACTGCGCTCACTTTTTGGCATTTATGATCAGTATACTCTGGAAAATCATCAGGGATAGACTCACGCTTGAAAAACGCTACCAAATTAATCGAATTTACTTTGAAAATCAGACGACTTCGTGGTTTTTATGGCGCACATAGTTGTCCATCTTAGGAAGCTATCCGTCGAAATGTAATGCATATAATGCAGCTTACCGATGACTTTGTTTCGGTTAAAGCTTGTGCAACTTTTCCATCAATCATTGTGAGACACATTTTAAAATCTACTTTAATGTCTTGGTCATCAAATTTAAATATTACTGGTTGAAGTTCTTTAATCTGTTCTTTTATTTTTTGAATTTCTTCAGTTATGACATCTTTGGTTTCCTTTTTCTACGCAAATTTTTTGAATGCAAGTTTTATTCAAGAAGGAATTTCATTTTTCCATACATCAATTTCTGTTGCTCTACTAGTTGACGGCTCTAAGGTGCTATAAATTTTTGTTAAGCGCAATGGAACGAAAGATACTATAAATAAATTAGCATCTGATGAATTTTCGGCATTAAATAGCTTGTATTGTTTCTGACCAGAGGATCCATCACATTCCTATTTAGAAATTAAAGTAATGCTGCCATTTTCAATTTTTTTGTTTTAACCCCTTCTTTGTAAGTATATAACAACTGGTGTCAACTTTACAGTTTCCTTTTTCTGTCAGTATAAAAAAAATAAACTCACGCAAAAAAATACACCAGTACGACCAATTTTTCATAACATACAGACGGACGGACGGACGTCGTTAAATCGACTCAGAAAGTGTTTTTGATTCAATACGCATAATAAAAGATGGGTCCAATATTTTTGGTAGTTACAAACATCAGGGCAAACTCAAAATACCCTAACCTCATAGTGGCAAACTTTTGTATTCATAAATTTTGCACAAAATATCTGACTTGGGTCAGAAAATTTTTCTAGCGGAAACTGGCATGTATACAATGGGATATAGTAGTGTAGGAAAGGGTTCGGACTACAGAAGAGTGCAAAATTTTTTTTTCATGGCTTTTGATGGACAGGAGTTATGCTTTATAAAATTGAAGATTTTCGGGAATTTTTTTTTAAATTTCCAAACGACTCAGTGACTTTATATTTCTAACATTAATCTTAAAATCTTTGAAAACAAAAAAGTTACAGTTATTTAGAAATTAAAATTTACAAAGAAATTTTTAATTTTAGCAAAATACTGAGAAAGTCCATTTTCGAAGACCCTGTTCGCTGTGATATAGTTGAAATAGAGTCGCAATTTTTCGGCTCCCGAGGTTCACTGGTATTTACTTTCAAATGAATAACATAACTTTAAAATCGGTTACCATAAAAAAATGATTTTTGGCCGCCTTCTCAAAATATGGTCCACAGTGCGCTGGCGCAAGCTATATATAGCTGCCCATGAGAAAAACATGGATTTTCTTAAGTAAAGCTGGCAACATCTAACGATTGTCCTTGAATTTAGACTGTAATTTAGCAATTTTTTATTTTAGCGGTTTTTGATTGACGATTTTTGATTCTGACTTTGAATTTGGCTATTCCGTCCATATTTGACACGGTTATTAATTTACTTGTCAAAAGATTCAAGCCTTCATAGTAATTCATATTTTTTTTTTGTATAGGAGGTACCATGCCCTCTAATCCTAACCCGATAATTTTTTATCTGACTACTCACATTAATACCTGATGGACTCGTACAAAGTGCCAAAGGTTTCCATTTGATAGTAATCCAGTTACATGATATTTATACCCTATACCACTATGTGGTTTGGGTATAATGACTTTGTGCTGCTGTTTGTAACTACCAAAAATATTTGTCCTAGACCCATCTTTTATTATACCTATCGGCTCAGAATCACTTTCTGAGTCGTTTTAGCGATGTCCGTCTGTCCGTCCGTCCGTCTGTGTGTCCATGTAAACCTTGTCATCAAACTACAGGTCGCAAATATGAATATATTTTGATGAAATTTGGTAGATAAGCTTTTGTCGGCCATAGGATGAACGCTATTGAAATTGGTGAAAATCGGTCCATGTTCAGACCTAGTCCCCATACAAATGACCCCTGCAAAATCGACATAAATTGCCATAAGATCCAAATTATCATATAGATCTTAGTGAAATTGGGTTTGTATGTGTTTATTGTATCCACTAATCAGTAGTCCAAAAATAATCGCAATAGGACAATTCTTAGTCATAGGCCCCATGTAGAGCTGCCTCCCGATCTTCACTTAAATCTATCAAAAACAAAAATATTGCACAGATTTTTCTCAAATTTGGTTTGTATATATTTTTTCAAAGTGACATTACCAAATATGCTCAGGAGCGATCCACTTTTCGACCTAGTCCCCATATAAATATAACATCCGATATGAACTTTTTCATATCTGCAGCCAAAAAAATTAACAACAATGCCACTCAAATTTGTTTTTTGCTTATTTTCTATATCCAGTTAGTTGGACCGAAGAAATAGGGTTTCTAAACCATGGTATAGGTGTCGTATGGTCGGTCTTGACCGACTATAACTTTCTTACTTGTTTATATTAGCTTTGTATGGGAGGTGCCATGCCCACTTATCGGCTTCCGCCCATTTTAGGCACGACTGGCTTTACAGACAAATATATAATTGATTATTGAAATATATTATATTACCTTTCATTCACACAAATTTCAATAGCCAAATGTCGGTATTTCTTCCATAAAAACTTTTTCATAAATTAATTCAAAGAATGCAAAACAGAATTGTACACGTGTGCCACTCGAGTGAAATAAATATAAAATTATTGACATACAGTAAGCTAATTGGCTAATAAACCGTTGGAATGCTTTGTTGCCAATCTACAACGTAGAGCTAAAACGGTATATTACCATATGCGACATTTTTACACTCGTTTTGTTGACTACAAATTTGTCAGCTTTGTGTGGCATATACAGTGTGTGACAAAACATATGCATGAGCTTGTGGTTAATGCAATATTGGCTTTATAACAATGACAAACACATTTGGTTTATTTTATTTATTTATAAAATAAATTAACTAAATTTGCTAAAACGAAATAAAAAAAACAAAATTTGTTATCAAAAATAAAATGAATTCATATTAAGTCTTTAATAGTTTTTTGTACGCGACAAAACAATTGCACATTTTTTGTTTATTCAATGAAAATTCGAATTTTACTAATATCTAGTTGCGTAGCTCTTATTTTTTTTTTTTTTTTAATTAAAAAATATCATTCCGTGCTATTTCTACTTGCCGAAAAAGGTCATCCGTATTTTTGCAACCATCGCGATTTATTTAACGATCTACAATATCCCATAGATCTTCTATGGGATTGAGATCAGCTGATTGTGCCGGCCATTTCAAAACGCATTTAGCCGTGTGTTTTGGGTCGTTTTCATGTTTATAACTCCACTTAAGTGGCATTTTTTGCTCTGCATGTGGCAGCATCACACTTTTTAGGATATCCTTATATACGAAACGATACATTATGCCATTTATTTTATGAATTGATCCGATCGCATGACCAGAAAAAAAGCCCCAGACCAAAACATTCCCTCCGCCGCGCTTTAGGTCTACGTACTAGCCTAAATCCATACGAACTTTTTAAATTATAAAACTTCGACTCATCAGAGAAAAGAACGGTCTTCGTTTTCAATTGAGCGTGGTAGAGCAGAAAAAAGCATATATTTCTAAAATGCATAACTACACTTTATTCTCAATCGGACCGGTTTCTGGCATTTCAGCCTTCTTCAGCGATTTATTGAACATTGTGATAAATTGTTATGTTTAATTGAATAGATTATTTCTATATGAAATTTTTCTATTTAGGGCGGCCGTGAGGTTTGAACCAGCGTCTATCTCACATACACTCGTAATAGCATTTTTTGGTCAGCGCTTTAACACTCGCGCCTAAAGTCAGGCCTACGACTAGTGTGATTAAGAATCAGTTTTCATACCGTACGGCTTTTACTTCGTATTACTATAAGAAGGTACAACTCTGTTACTTTTTGAATTTCATAAATATTTATGCATTCTAATTTCCGCTATTCTCAGTTTCGTAAGAGTTGCTATATGTGATGTATGGTTTGACATTCCACATATTGTACTTTTTACATATATTAGAGAACATTGCTCTGACATTTTTTTTTTTAATAGTTGGTTAGATTTTGACGTCATTTTTCAGACATATTGCAATAAATACTGTAATCAATATGCAATCAATATGTTTTCAATGGTGCGTGGGTTGTACTCTAGCTAGTCTATTATTGGCGGAAATAAATGTTTTTGCACTTCGGTATGCTTTTAACCCACCTTCAACAGCTCGTCTTTGGATGGAGCTTATTGAAATATTTACTTGCATTGCAATTGGTTTGCATTAGACCTTTCTGATATAAAGGGATACTTTTTTATTATTCGGACTATTGCCTGATTGCCTGGTTTGCTAGTTTTCCGCGGCCGACCACCTTTATATATGGGAATCAATGAGTCTGAAGTACGGAAACGGCTATTAATATGCGAAATCACACTATGATTTATTCCAAAGTTATTTGCCATGGATGTCACTGATTCGACTCTTTTATAATCATTTATTATTTCTTATTTTACTTAGCCATTCTTTTTATTAAAATATTGCAAAATATGAGCAATGACTTTGAAAGATCAGGAACGACTATAAACACGTGCAAATATTCTCAAATTATTCTTACAATGTCCAAAAAATAGTTTTTATTATTTAACGGTAATTGTTGTTGGTAGTCTTTTACATTTAAAGAAGAATGTAAATATCTATTATTTCGAGCTTTTGTTTTGTCGCAGGCAAAAAAAGCATTGCTGTAAATTTAATATTCTTTCTTTTTATTTTGGTTTATGTCTTGTGTTATTAAAACGGATCGATATTCGTTATAAATAAATAAAAAGAATTCAAATCCCAGTGAGTTTTTCTATGTAATTAAGCTACATGATAGTAAGCACAAGTTCGTGCATATGTTTTGTCGCACACTGTATATTGGGTAAATCGACATCTGTCCTTTATTTGGAATATTGCTCATCAATAGTAATATTAGGTCCAGGCTTTGCAAGCTTTGCAGATTTCAATATATGTATTTACTCCATGTTTGGGAAGTTAACGCAAACTTATCAGTCTGTAAACATTTACTACGTTCATCAAACCGTATAAAGCGAAGAGTTTCCATACATTTTTTTCTGGCCATTGTAAAAAAAATTGTGTTTGCATCTCATATAAAGGGTCCGCCATCTAACGTTTTTTTTTTTTTTAACTAGTGCTTATTTCGTGAATGGTAACACTTAGGTCATGTCTGATTTGACAGATAATTAGTTTTATCCTTCCGCTGAACGAATTTGACATTACTTTGAAAATCATGGTAATGTTGCAGAATGTGTGCGAAAATTGCGTACGGATTTTGGAAGAAGAGAAGCACCGTCAGCTCCGTATGTTCGTTATCTTGTGAAAAAAGTGAAAGAAAGTGGCATCCTCATCGATAAACCAAAGCGTGAAAAGCCAAAAACAGTGCGTACACCCGAGAATATTGCTGCTGTGGCAGAGTGTGCGTGAAGCGCCATCAACATCAATTCACCGTCGTTCTCAAGAATTGAACATTTCGGAGGCATCATTGAGACGAATTTTGCATAAAGACCTTGGTATGACGCCATACAAAGTCCAATTGGTTCAGGAGTTGAAGCCAACTGACCATCCAATGCGTTTTCGCATCGCTAAGTGGGCCTGCGATCGACTTACAGAAGATGCCGATTTTGCCAAAAAAATCATCTTTTCAGATGAAGCTCATTTTGATCTTGGCGGGTATGTAAACAAGCAAAATTGTCGCATTTGGGGCACAGAAATCCCGCACGCATACATTGAAAAGCCGATACCCAAAACGAGTAACTGTTTGGTGCGGATTTTGGTCCAGAGGCATAATTGGGCCATTTTTCTTCGAAAATGAGCAAGGAGTGGCCGTTACAGTCAATGACGATCGTTATCGGGCCATGTTGAACGAATTTTTGTTCATAAAAATTGAAGAGGAGGATATTGGCAACATTTGGTTTCAACAGGATGGCGCTACGTGCCACACAGCCGAAGCTACACTCGATGTTTTGCGCCCTGTTTTTGAAGATCGCATTATCAGCCGCAGAGCTGATGTCGTTTGGCCACCTCGGAGCTGCGATTTGACACCGTTGGACTATTACTTGTAGGGTGCCCTCAAAGATAAGTGTTACGCCAACAAGCCAGAGACAATTGACGCTTTAAAGGACAATATTCGTGAAGCCATTGGTGAAATACAGCTGCACACAATCGATAATGTGCTTAAAAATTGGACCGATCGTGTAGGCTACTGCATGGCCAGCCGAGGCAGCCATTTGAATGAAATTATTTTCCATTATTAACCGGAAGGATTGTACTTTCAAATAAAAAAAGAAATTTGAGATAATATTGAGTAGTTTTTTTTTTATAGCATTTTCAAAAAAAAAAAATTTATTTGGCGGACCCTTTACCTTCAAAGAGTTTGCTTCATAAGCTTCTCATGTGTACAAAATTATTTTGAATACGCGTAGCACCTTTTTTTTTGTTATAACCGAATTTTATTTTAAAATACGGAATGACTTCTTGCCAATACATTTCTTTTAAACTCTTTCTTCTAACTCATACTCTCACGACAGACAGACAGACAGTCGTGGGCCAACCCCATTCCCCCTTATCCAATTGATCTGAAACTTGGCCCATAGTTTTGTTGCGACAACAGATTAATTTGAGGTAGTCACGCACAGTCACGAATAGTCACACACAGTCACGCTGATCTAAATGTCATTTCCCCTCATCCGATCGATCTGAAACTTGCAACATACACTTGCACGCATCCAATCAATCTGAAACTTGGTCGATATACTTGCTGTAAAGAAAGATTAACTTCGACATAGTCACGAACGGTCACGCTTAGTCACGGAGTTATTTAAATCCCATTTCCCCTCATCGAATCAATCTGAAACTTGGTGCACAGACTTGTTGTGGGCTAGATTATTTATTTTCCAGCATATTTTCATCAATTATCGTCCCAAATCCGCTACTTACACTGCCTAGCATAACATTTTTAGGCCGTTAGCCTTGACATTTCTTTGAGAAATTCCTTGATCCGTGTAAGAGGGAATTCTTCAAATTCAAATTTTATACAACCATATGTTATTCCGTATAAATATATTAATTTAAACTGAAATAACTTGGTCTGTCAATTTGGCGGGTTTTGGAAAAAATAGGTATACTACATACGTATATTTGAACCTAGGTTATCAAACGGAAATTAGAATATACTTTTAAATCAACAATACTGTGAAACATTTTCGGGATATTTGGAGTTCTCAGACCAAACTATTTTATGACATTTTTTTCCTTATCTTGATGTTTGTTTGCTTAACATTGAAATATTCAATTTAAAGCGAAAAATGGAAGTGTGCAGCTTGAAAGTGGCTTTACTGCATAAGAATAATGAGAAACCTTCAGTTCCAATCACATATAGTTCAGAATCGAAAGAAATAGAAGAGAAACTAGGAAATACATTACGTTACTTTTTCAGTCATTTATGGCGAGAAATTAAGAATTATTAACGATTTATTGGCGAAAATTTATTAACACCAAGTAAGAGTGTTAAATTTGTCTATACCGAATCTTTGATTACCTCCATCTGGGTTTTACGTTTACATTAACATCTCAACTTACGTGGGTGGATCAATAAGTCCGTGACTTTTAGAACGAAACACAGTTTTTTTGCAAAAAAAAAAAAATTATATTTCAACATAATCTCCTTTTAGCTCAATACACTTAGTCCAACGTTTCTCAAATTTTTGTATCCCTTCCAAAAAAATAGGATTTTTCGAGGTCCAAAAAATAGGCATTTTTGATCAATAATTTTATCCACCGAGCCATTTCTTTAGGTTTAGAAATAGGAAATAATCACTGGGGGCTAAATCTGGAGAATATGGTGGATGAGGTACCAATTCGCAGCCCAATTCATGGAATTTTGAAGTTGACGTTTACGGTCAATTGAGAGCAAACACGGCACCCATCTTGAAGACAGCTTTCTTAACCCCAACTGATTATTTAAAATCTAAACCACACTGCCATATGAAATGCTTATGGCATCAACAATCTCACAATCTCTTCGATCGGCCAACAATATATCGTGGATTTTTCGACATTTTCAGGTGTATTGACCTCACTTTGCCGTCCAGGACGTTCAGCGTCATTTGTATTTGTGCGACCACAACGAAAGTCAGTAAACAACTTTGTTCATTGAAATCGATGGTACAGACTGCCCATAGTATTTATCAAGCTTTTCCTTAGTTTGATTGACGGTTTTATTTCGCAAAAAAATAATGTTTAAGGAGCGCTCGAAATTCACTTTTTTCCATATTAAAAAAAATACACGAGGTTGTATGTTTTGAACAGTTATTAAACGCAAAGTAAATGACGAAACTTGCTCAAAATTTTACAGTAGCTATTAACAGGTGGTACTTGATGGGAGCAGTGTTGCATTTCATATAACTACGAGGGAAGTTCGAAACGTCACGGACTTATTGATCAGCCCTCGTATTTAACTATTTGTAATAAACGTAAACAAAATATTTGAAAAAAGCGCCCCGGTAGGTGAGTAGGTAGCGTGCGGGGGTCGTGGGTTCGATTCCCACCAGAGGCTTTGGTCTGTCGCCGCGAAAACCAGCCAAATAGTTTTTGTCACCCGGCTTATCGCTGGACCCAAATTAGAATACAAATGTACTTTGCATTGTAATTAATATAAATAAATAAAAAAAAAATAAGAAATATTTGAAAAAGTAAACAATTTGATAAACTTAATACTAAATTATTACAACAAATACATATCGACATATCTTGGCACAATGATGCCCGATTTACCCCATTTTAAATAGCAGCCTGCTCTAAATAATGGAAAAAAAATATTGCCTTAACTTTACCCAGGTAAATGATGTATTTTGTTAATGAGCGTGATTTGAACAGACAGTCGGACAGTCAGACAGTCAGACATCGATATATTGACTCGAGTTGTTTTAAGAATTAAGAATATATATACTTTATGGGGTGGAAAATACATTTTTCGATGTGTTATAAAGGGAATGACAAACTGAAATACATATACACTTTTCACAGAGGTGTGGAGGGTATAAAATGAGGGAAAAACTGAAATTTTTAAAGATTTTATTCAATAGAATTAGTCCAAATTGATTTTTTACATGAATATATTCATACAAATTATTTACTGAAACCTTAGCTGAAGAATGAAATGAGAAATCTTTAATGGTTCTTGAGTTACAGCTGAAAAACTAAATCAATAAAAAGGTCATCAAAAGTTTAGTCTGAGAACACCAAACCCTTTGGAGGTTTTACTATACTGGCCTAGTACTTTTAGCCTGACTTGGAATTTCTCAACGAACCCCTCCCCCCCCCCCCGCCCCATCACCCCTACAACTAAAAAGATTATTTTTTTTAATTTTCTGTATGTGAACGTATGAAATTTGTAATCCGTCTTAAACAAATTATGTTTAAAAAGGTCTTATAGTTTCATTAAAAAAAAAACGAAAAGATCGAATAAAATAATGTAAAAAAAAAGTAAGGTTAACTTTATATTTTGTGCTTTTACATTTCGTTTATACCTTAAATTATTTCATATAAAATGTAAACATTTTTTTAAAACGAGCACATTACACTCAATGCGTTACAAACAATCTGATAAACATGATAAACCTTTTATCATCATAAAGGTTAAGAAACGATCAGATTTAAAAAAGAAAAAAAAAACAAATGAGAGTAATTAAGAGCTGCAGTTAAGAATAACAAGTTTTGAAACAATTGTTAAACATTCATAGTTATAAGATTTCTATCATGGATCTCATTCTTTCAGTGTCTTATCAAATAACAAGCTTTATCAAAGGGAAAAAATATTTATAATATATTTTGTGAAATTTCCGCAAGAAAAAAAAAAACACGCGAATCTTAAAAGCAAATTATGTTTTCAAGTGGAAGTTTACTAAACGTTGTAAAAATTTGAAGAAATTAAACAAAAACATATGAACAGAAATTTAGAAAAATAATTTAAAAATATATTGACACGCATTTGTTTAAAGCCAGAGTTTTTGTGATTTATAAACAAAATGATTAACGATTCATTTTCATTTTCTTGTAATATTATTTGTTTCAATAAATTTCAAGATCAAATAAATTTTCTGTTTTTTTTTTTTTTGTTATAATTTGCAGCTGACGACGATTCTGATAATTGTCCACAAGACTTAGAAGGTGGTGGTTCGGATCTAGAATACGGTTTATCTGATTTGAATGGTTTAAATCTTAACTCATACAGTAGTGGCATGCAGTCTCAAATACAGGTAATTTATAACTATATTAAGTACGGTTAAGAATCTAGGCAATAATATATTGTTGTTGTTTTTATCGTTATCTGTAAGATGAACGAAAAAAATAATATTTTTATATTGAAACCTTACGGGGGTTGTTCGATATGTCCGTGATAGATTAATAGGTTTGAATAATTTTCAAAATCTGGCATCCCTTAGAAGCCTACATTCCGATCTGGCAATTATTTTTGTATTACCAGGTGAATTTTGCAAAAATGGAGAAATTTGAATTTCATGCGCTTATAATAGTGAACTTTTTCAAATCTAAAAATCATTTGCCAAACTCAAGAAAGGCTCAAAATATGCTGAACGGCTAAGACGTCCAGTTGAGGTGATTTTAGAAGAAATGGTCAACGGATTACAAGGCCTGGTTATTGAAGGTCAGCATTTGAGGATCGTCAAATTGCTTATATAATGAACATCTCCATTGATCGAGTACGCAATATTTTAAGTGAATATTTTTTTCAGCAAAATGGATGCCAAGTTTGCTTATCCATTGCAATGGTAAAATTTATGGAATTTCAGTGTGAATCACTCCACCATTTACCATTTTCTCTTGTTATGCCTCTCTTCTATTTCAAAATATGAAAAAATTGCTAGGTGGATAAAGATTTGGTTCAAATAATGAAGTTATCCCAGATATAGATGTATTTTATGGAACTTGAAACATCATACTATTAGCAAGGGATAATGAGACTTGAACATCACTGGAAAAAGTGCATCAATCTTAAAGCAGACTAAGTTGAAAGGTTAGCAGCAATTTTTACCACAAAATAACATTTTCACATATTTATCTTGGACTTATGGAACAACCTTCGTATATCAATTATCATGGTGGTTAATAGTTGGGTATTCTCTCGATTAATCTTCGTTCCATTAATCGACTTATTTCTTACTTAAAACTACTCGAGTTTTTTTGAATAACAAATACTTCGCAAATCTTATGCCTGGTTTTCACTACGTCATATAAATTGACAACAAACAATTGCAGCAATTGACATCTCGTAATTTTCTACTCACTACGATTGCATTTGATATTATAAACTAACAAAAAATCCGGCTGTCAAACAAAAACAAATTACCAACATGTTGGCAATTTCATTTTAGATGTCAAATGTTGCCAGGGGTTTCAACTGACAAGACATTACTACCCGTTTTCATACAACTGACTATAATTGACAACAATTGATTGACATTGAAAATGGCATAGTGAAAACCTGACATTAAATCGATTAAAATATATTTATAAATTTTTTATATAGATATTAAAAATCTGTAAATATCCTTTATAATTTAATTTATGTAAAAAGCCGAATTACAAATTTTACATTATGAACACTGATTAACCCTTTCTCACCCTGGTAATTTAGTGTTAACATCTTTAAATATTTTTTTGTTATTAAATTTAAATATAAAATTTTAAGGAATATTTTAATATAATAATTATAGAAGTCTATAATATTAGTCTATAATTAATTTATTATATTTTTAAATTTTTTATTAACTAATTTTAAAAAACCTACAAGAAATGTATAGTTTTTCATAAACTATACCCTAAAAGTTTTTTAATTAATTTATTGAATAATATTTAATTTATTCGAATAACTTACGTTATTTGAATGTTAAAATTATTTGATTACTTTTGATACTTTAAATCTCTAATCGAATAAGCTGAAGTCCATTACTCTTTTCATTAATTGATTTAATAGATTATATTTCAACTAGCAGATTCCTGCCCTCGAAATTCTAGTGCAAATTCTAGGAAATTTTATTTTTCCATTATATAAAGATCCTAAAAGTATGCTAATCAATTATAGCCAATTCACAGATCAACACAAAAAACAAACTCATTTTTATTACAAACACATTAACAAATTTAATAAACACACACATAGCATAGCACACATATAATTTTATGTATGTGTTAGTAGCAACTTTAAATGCAATTTACTCAAAATAAAGGAAAAAATTTAAAAATCTGTAAATCTGCAAAACGGCTAAAAGGAAATACCTTTCAAATAATATACGTTTGTTAAAAATCGGGATAAAACGGTAGAAAAACGTCGGTCACAAGAAATCGCCTAGCCTATTAATATTATAGATTTATTCGAATATATGTTAAAATTATTCTGTTATTTTATAAATTTTAATTCTGAATAATAATTTTAATTTATTCGAATAACTAATGTTAGTTAAAATTATTGAATTTATATTAAAATTTTAATTCTGTATAAAATATATATTCGAATAATGAACTTTAATTATATGTTAAAATTATTGGCTGTATTTTATTTTAATTCTGAATAATAATTTTAAATTTAATCGAATAATTAATGATACTTAAATGTTGAAATTATTATATTAATATTTTAATTTTCATTCTCTAATCGAGGAAGCATAAATCTCTTACAAATTTGTTTTAATTAATTGATTTACTCTTATTATCTTTAGTTTATTCGAATAATTTATGATATTTTAATGCTAAATTTTATTTGATTAATTTTTAAATTTTAATTTTGTAAAAAAAATTTAAAATTTATTCAAATAATTGAGGTGTTACTTAAATGTTAAAATTATTTCCTTAATTTAAAAATTTTGATTTTGAATAATAATTTTCAATTTTATTCGAATAATTAGTGCTTAATTTTTTCGATAAATTTAATTTTGTATAATAATTTCTAATTTATTCAAATAATTAATGTTATGTTAAAATTATTCGACTAATTTCTAAATTTTAATTCTCTAATCCCGAAGGCTTAACGCTATTATTCTTATTTTTTAATTATTTGATTTACTCTAATAATTTTAAATTTATTCGAATAATTAATGTTATTTAAAAGTTTAAATTATACCAACAATTTTTAAATTTTAATTCTATTTAAAAATTATAAATTTATTCGAATAGCTAATATTATTTAAATGATAAAAAATTATCTGATTAATTTTTGAATTGTAATTATGCCAATTAATTTTTAATATATTCGAATAATTAATGTTATTACTTTTTAAATTTTAGTTCCCTAACTTAAAATCCATCACTCGTTTTCTCCAGTTAATTGATTTTTTCGAATATGCTTTAATTTATTCGAATAATTAATGTTAAAATTATTCGATTAATTTTTAGATTTTAATTCTGTATAATAATGTTTAGTTCTGTATAATTTTTAGATACATTTTTAAATATTATTTCTGTATAATTATTTTTAATTTCGTAAAATTTTTAGATAAATTTTTAAATATTAATTGTGTATAATAATTTTTATTCGAATAACTAATGTTAAATAAAAGTTTAAAATATTCGATTCATTTCAAAATGTTAGTTCTGAACAAAGTTTTTAAATTTATTTTTTATTATAACTAATGTTATTTAAATGCTGAACTATTTTTTTTAATTTTAATTCTCCAATCGAGATAGCTTAAACCCATACCAGCACTTTAAAAAAAATTATTTACTGGAATAGTTGTCAATATGTTCCAATAATTAAGGATATTTATATGTTAGAATAAATTCAATTAATTCTTAAATTTTATGTTTAATAATTTTAAAATTTTAGTTCTCTAATCGAGAAAGCTTAAGTCCATTATTCGTATATTTGAATTATTTGATTTATTCCAATATTTTTTAATTTATTCGAATAATTTATGTCATAAAAATGTCAAAATTCTTTGAAAATCCAATTCTGTAATAGAGAACCTTAAATCTGTTACTTGGACTATTCGTTTTAATCGAACAAATTTCAAAATATTCTTAAGATATAAATTTTTTTTCAAAATCACTTCCTGAGACGATTAAACGATGTTCATCTATATATTTGCGTATCCAGGTAAACACTGTACCCAAACTACAGGTTGCAAATGTTTGTCTAAGCGTAAGTTTTTGAAAAAGCTACTGAAGATCATTTTCAGTAATAGTCCCATACAATATTGAGTTAAACTTAAAATAACCAAGGCCACAGATAGTCATACCTATCTCAGATTTCGGTTTAAACAAAAAAAAAATCACTGTAGGACCATTTTTTGTCAAAAAGCTTTCTCCTGATATTTCCTTAAATTAGTCTAAAGACATATATAGAATTGATTTATATATGTTATTAAAAAAAATACATGGAAATCTCCTCAATAAATATGCTCATGATCGTATAATTTTTGAAGTTACTCATCTTTCGAATAATCCGTTACAAACATTTAAATGTTAAAAAACAACATATACATGATAGTTTGACCCTCACCCAGTATGGTTTCAATGAAAACATTTTCGGACCTAATAACCTTTCAAAAAACTCACGGTTTTTTGGTATCATATACTCTGGCGGCCAACACCGACTGTCACCCTTTTAGCTTTGTAAAACGCAAATTCTCAATTTTTTTCACATCACTATCAACAATTTTCAAACAAATTTTTTCCGTCCGTCTGTTTGTGTGTTCATGTAAACCTTGTAATCAAGCCACAGGTCGCAAATATATGAATACTAGCTGTTTTTATCCGGTCTTGCCCGAAATCCAAAGGCCTTTGACTTGAAAAATGGTTTACCTTGCCTACCATTACAACTTTATGTATGGATTATTTTGAATGTATGATGTTTAGAAGTTACGAATTTTAGTTATTCTAGAGCTTTGGGCTCCCAACTCTGGAGCAGGCGACATATAATTGTCTATGAGAAAAACAGAGAGACTCTAAGTTGATACCTGCTACCGTAAGAGATTGTCCTCTTATGTACGTTATGTTAGGAAAAACTTTTTGTACCATCTCTTGCAATGAAGGAACCAAGTTACAAAAGTTTTCTGGTAGGGATATTAGTGTCGTTTCAGGAGTTTCACATTCCCTGGAGTCAGCTTATCTTATCCGTTGGGCCTCAAGTCGTTGTTGATTCGTTTCAGGAGCTTCAGATTCCCTGGACTCAGCTTGTCTTATCCGTTGGGCTTCAAGATGATGTTGATTCGTTTCAGGAGTTTCATATTCCCTGGACTCAGCTTGTCTTATCCGTTGGGCCTCAAGACGATGCAGAGTCGTTTCACATTCCCTCGACTCAGCTTGTCTTAGCCGCTGGGTTCCTAGACGGTCTTGAGTAGATTCACGCATTTACGCTCTTCCTAACAAAGCTTGTTTTGATCTTTTGGCTTCAAGATGTTGTTGGGTTTGCTCAGGTGTTTCAGCATTTCTGGACTCAGATTGTCAAACTCGTTGAGACTCGCTACGAATTTGGTTCTGATCAGGGTCTCTAGAGTTCTGTTTAGCCTAAGCCTTTTTATACCCTATACCACTATGTGGTTTGGGTATAATGACTTTGTGCTGCTGCTTGTAACAACCAAAAATATTTGACCTACACCCATCTTTAATTATACCGATCGAATCAGAAACACTATCTGATTCGATTTAACGATGTCCGTCCGCCCGTCCGTCTGTGTGTCCATGTAAAGCTTGTAATCAAACTGCAGGTCGCAAATATGAATATATTTTGATGAAATTTGGTATATAAGCTTTTGTCGTCCGTAGGATGAAATTGGTGAGAATCGGTCCATGTTCAGACCTAGCCCCCATACAAACTACCCATATGAAATCGACATAAATTGCCATAAGATTCAAATTGTCATATAGATCTTACTCAAATTGAGTTTGTATGCGTTCATTACATCCATTAATGAGTAGTCCAAAAATGATACCTTTGACCCCATATAGAGCTACTTCCCGATCTTCACTTAAATCAATTAAAAAACAAAAATATTGCACTGATTCTTCTCAAATTTTGTTTGTATATATTTTTGCAAAATACAAGAGACTTTACCAAACATGATCAGGATCGGTCCGTTTTTGGACCTAGTCCCTATATAGATATAGCATCCGATATGAACTTTTTCATATCTGCAGCCAAAAAAATTAATAAAAATCCCACTCAAATTTGGTTTTTGCTTATTTTCTATGTCCAGTTAGTTGGGCCTAAGAGATAGGGTTTCTAAACGCATGGTATAGGGTATCGTATAGTCGGTCTAGACCGACTATAAATTTTTTACTTGTTGCATTTGAGGTTGTACGGCCTATATAACTATGCTTTTTATAAGGCATGGTTCAACTAAAATAATTAAATTTATCAAAAATGTTTCGTGGATGTATGCTTTCATGAGCAAGTCACAATTGCAAATAGTTCATTTTCCACCTTAATCACTCATTTATATAGTGAAAAAGACGAAATGGGAATATAGGTTGCTTTCCAAAAGGCGAGATGGAAATAAATGTAATATTTTGTGTTACAATGTAGTTAAAAAGGCGAGATGGAAATATTTGTATGAATTAACCTCATCGGAGTAATCCTACAGCGGTAGTCAACCTGTATCTGTTCACCCATGAAATAAATCTACACTAATTTTGGGGTATTACAACTCATATAGTAAAAAAGGCAGGACGGGAATATTTGTAATAGGTTGATTTATAATATTTATTTCATAATGGTGTAAACTCAAGAGTAGTAAGTAAAGAGATTTTTACATAAAGTTTTAGTGAAGTCAATTGAAAAATTGAAATATGTATAACAAACATTAAAAAAAGTGGGCGTGGCCGATAAAAATATATGACGACCTTGCCTGGGATATGAGAATAATGTGCAATAAAATCGAGCGAAACCCGTTAAAAAATTAAAAAAAGCGGGTGCAAAAGTAGGCGTGACCAGTAAAGAGTACAGAGTACAGAGTACAGAGATCGTGTGTATCAATTTTCAGAGAAACGGGTTGAAAAATAAAAATTTATATAGCGAACAAATATACCAAAAAACAAACAGAAAAAGTGGGCGAAAAAGTAGGCATGGCCGGAAGAAGCATATGGTGGCCTTCCCTGGAGTACAAGTATCTGGTGTACCAAATTTCAGAGAAATGCGTTGAAAAATAAAAATTTGTATAGCGTACAAATATACCAAAAAACAGAAAATAAGCGAAAGTAAAGTGGTTGCTCTGGATATTTCCAAGGCATTCGATCGTGTCGCACGGTGCATTGATATCAAAGCTTATTGCATTTGGGGTCGGTAATGACTTCTCTCGATTTATATCGAGTTTTCTCAGAGACCGAACAATACGTGTTGTTATTAATGGGGTCTCATCTAATGAATTTCAGCTTAATTCAGGGGTACCCCAAGGTTCCGTTCTTTCTCCTTCTCTTTTCCTCATCTTTCTGAACGACCTTCTTGGTTAAACCTTTAATTATTTCTACTCTTTCGCAGATGACAGCAGCATTTGTCATTAATTTTCCCTTAATTGTAGGCCAATAGGAGGTTGGGGGCAAAAGGCAGACAATGAATGACACACTCAATCAAGACCTGTTAACAATCTCCGAGTGGGGTAAAGCGAATAGGGTTGATTTTAATGCGTTGAAGACTCAATGTTGTATGTTGATCCATAGAGCCATGGAATCAACAATGTCATCTGTATATATGGGTTGTAAAGGTATTGAGGAATCGGATACTCTTGATGTTCTAGGCATGAGAATTCAATGTGATGTTCGTTCGAACGAGCATGTTTTTCAAGTGTCGAAAGAAGCATTCAAGCGTCTTGGTTTTCTAGAACGGTGCAAAAATTACTTCACTCCCTCTGATCTTCTTAAATTCTATATCGCTTACATCCGACCGAAAATGGGATACAACTTCCATATATGGACAGGAGCTTCAAAGTCTATTTTGGAGCTACTGGACCGTGTGCAAAGGAGGGCTTTAATGCTCATCAATGACAGTAGGGTATCCAACTCTATTGACTCATTGGAGCATCGTCGGAATGTGGGTTGTGTATCACTGTTCTATAGATACTACCATGGGAATGTTCTTCTGAAACTAGCGAACTTATTCCAAGTGCCCGAGTTTCGGTTCGCTCTACCCGCTTCTCTAGTAGATCACATCCGTTTGTAGTTTATTGTCCAGTTGACCGCACAACGCATTACAGAGAGAATTCGTTTATCAGTCGAACTAGCCGTATGTGGAATAAACTCCCCGCTGAAATCTTTCCTGACAGTTATAATCTAATAAAATTTAAGTCAAATATCCACAAACACTACTCCCTCTTTCCTCCTTCCCATAACCTATTTTCCTGAGATCAACACAATGCACTGCATCTGTAGGGGGCATCCACTGAGTGTTGGTTAATAAATAAAAAAAAATACGATATTAAAAAATTTTTAGAGGGTTAAATTTTTTAATTTTTTATTAAAAAATTTTAAAAAGCCCACAAGAAATGTATATTTTTTCATAAAGTATACCCTAAAGTTTGGTTAATTAATTTATTGAATAATATTTAAATTATTCGAATAACTCATGTTTTTTAAATGTTAAAATTATTTGATTACTTTTGATACTTTAATTCTCTAACCGAATAAGCTTAAATCCTTTGCTCTTTTAATTAATTAATTGATTTAATAGAATACCTTTTAATTAATTCGAATAGTTTATGATATTTATATGTTAAAATTATTCAGTTATTTTGTAAATTTTACTTCTATTTATCAAGGTTCAGAAAATACACACATGAAACACACAATGTTCTGTTCAAAAGCAGCCAACACATATCTTTATTTTCATATCAATTATGTTTGTTTTTAAAATTTCTTCGGTGCCCAACACAACCATGACTGTGTTCGTTTTAATATTTCGTTATTTACACGAACATTTTTGTATCACGTACTTTTTGTTTCAATCACACATAAAGCACACATTTTTGAGTGTTGCTTTATTTGAAGTTCATGTTCTGGTACGTGTATTGAAAAAAAAAAAAAACAGAACATGTACAATAAACAGGTTTGAGTTCAGTTATATTTTAAGTCGTGTTGTGGCTCGTGTAGTAAGAAAAAACAGTCGTGTTTAAAATATAACTGAACTCGAACCTGTTTATTGTACATGTTCTGTTTTTTCTTACTACACGAGACACAACACTACTTAAAATATAACTGAACGCGAACCTGTTTATTGTACATGTTCTGATTTTTTTTTCAATACACGTACCAGAACATGAACTTCAAATAAAGCAACACTCAAAAATGTGTGCTTTATGTGTGATTGAAACAAAAAGTACGTGATACAAAAATGTTCGTGTAAATAACGAAATATTAAAACGAACACAGTCATGGTTGTGTTGGGCACCGAAGAAAATTTAAAAACAAACATAATTGATATGAAAATAAAAATATGTGTGTGTTGGTCTAAGTTATGTTTGTTTACATATATGTACGAGTTTTTTATTCAGTGTGTGTTTTTTTCTGCACTCTGCTATTTATATAATAATTTCAATTTATTCGAATAACTAATGTTAGTTAAAATTATTGGATTTATTTTAAAATTTTAATTCTGTATAAAAAATGTTAAAATTATTCGTTTTATTTTATTTTAATTCTGAATAATAATTTTATATTTAATCGAATAATTAATGATACTTAAGTTTTGAATTTTACGTGTTGAATATTGCAATTATCGTTATGATTGGTTCGTGCTTTGATTATTCCCCATATAAAAATAACAGCCGGTATGAACTTTTTCATATCCTTAGGCCAATTTTTTTATATCCAATTATGACCCAAATAAAATTAGATCTAAGACCCTTTCTTGGCTCTCAAGACACAAATTATCTTTAATTTTTTAAATTTAAAGTTCAATAAAAATATATTTTTTCACAGGGGTTTGCATATTTGCGTAGACTTCCATGGATTCAAATATATTTTCAAAATTTTCTAGCACATTAAAATTTTAATTAATATTTTGAAAACGCGTACATCATAAAAACGTCTTGTTTTTAGTCAATTAACTATATCCGTGTCACATTCACAGTAGGTGGGTGAAAAACGTAGAGTCTACTAAATTTAGTTAAATCTTTTTTTTTAATTTTAATATTTAAAATAGTAAATTTTTTTAAGATTTCATCTAAAGTAGAACTTGGAATATTGAATATAAATGCCAAATTGTCTTTACCAGAATAGGAAACCCTTATTTTTAAAAGCAACATGTAGTCCTTATAATTATTTAGTTTTAAAGTTTTTCCTTGATTTCTTCTTTTAAAGGCCGACTTGGATCGCCAACATTTATTGGGCGATAGATCCCGTAATGGTGTTTATGAAAGTGTTGTAGCCGATGGCATTGAAGGCTTGGAACATCAAGAAAGGTAAGTTAACACTTTATATTAAATGTAATTAAATATTAACTAAATGAATAATACGTCATTTTAGACAAAATTAAATGTCGTTAACAAATTGTACAATAATTATTTAACGCTTTGTGGTTTTACAACGAATATCAATTTCACTAGTTAAGTAATTAAGTTTTCAATTTCAAAAGTTATTGTTAGTCAAAGTATCATTTTCAAGTAAGATGGTTGGCTTACAGCAATTTAAAAACGTGTTAGTTTTAGCAAGACACAAAATTATATTCTCTAATCTCTTAAATGTTTGGCTGGCACGCAAACTTTTTAATAACATTAGTTAAAAGTTAAGGCAAAGAAAATAAATTTTATTGGTATCCAATAATTTCTAATAAAAAAATGTTAATCTGTTAATAGTTTTTTGAACTCCAAAAATCGCAAAATATTGGAAATTTAAATGGAACTAAAAAAATCGCTTAAATTGCTATAAAAACCACTTAAGTAGCAGCATTTCTCATTTAAAAGCAACCTAAATGAGAGAATACATTAATGAGAGAATGAATGTATTTTGTTTTGTTTTGAGTACGATTATTATAATTAAACAACTAAATTATAAATACTTTCGATATCATTCGAATTCACTGAATATTAAAAACAATTTTTTATGGATCGTTGCACGCTGAATGACGATGTCGGTGCTGGGTTGAATGTATTTCTCATACGATCTTAACATCTGAAAGTTTTCAATTGTTTATAACAAGAAGCATTTCATTTGAACTCATTCTGAGTTATTATTGCGTATTCCTTATTTTTGGCATAAATTAAATTAATTATACCCTACACTACTATGTAGTCATGGTTCAATGAGTTGGTATTACATATTCTTTATAGCTACAAAAATATCCATCAACTCTAACGCACTTCGTGAGTCGATTTATCGATTTCCGTCCGTTTGTTTGTCTGTGAAAATTTTTTACACAAACTACTGGTCAGAAATGAAAATAAAAGGTGTTTTTTATAGCCCGATAGAACTTAAAATTGTAAAAAATAATACAAAAAAATTAAATTTTTAGACAAAAAAAAAATTTTTTTTATCTAAAGATCAACATGGGCGCATAAATTACACTGCAAAAAATGTAAAAAAAAAATTAAAATCTCAATTTTTAATGTTTTCAAATTTTATGATTTTTGCATAAATTGGAAAAAATATTTTTATTTAGTTTAGTTAAATAGAACATTTTTTTTATTCTTTTATATTTCTTTTATAATTGTTTGCAGTGAAATAATGATTGCCGAAATTGTAATTTAGCACAATAATAATTATGATTATAATCTTGTGACCGATGTTTTGTTCTACTGTTTTATCCCGATTATGACCAAACGTATATTAGTTGAAAGGTATTTGTTTTTAGCGGTTTTGCAGATTTACAGATTTTTTTAATTTTTTCCTTTATTTTGAGTAAATTGCATTTAAAGTTGCTACTAACACATACATAAAATTATACAATGCTATGTGTGTGTTTATTAAATCTGTTAATGTGTTTGTACTAAAAATGAGTTTGTTTTTTGTGTTGATTTGTGAATTGGATAAAATTGATTAGCATACCTTTAGGGTCTTTATTTAATGAAAAAATAAAATTTCCTAGTATTTTCACTCGAATTTTGAGGGCTGGAATCTGCTAGTTGTACATTATTAGTCTATATTTAATACGTATATAAGAATTAACACAATTATCTATGTAAGAATTTAAAAAATTGTTTTGCACTGACTACTCCTTTCGACTTTAGTTTTGAGGATGAAAAGTCAACATAACGAATGGATGTTTTTTTAAGCCAGATAGAACATGAAATTCTAAAAACTAAAACAAAGCGCATTCTGTTCGTCCAATTTTTGGCCACTTTTTCGAGCATTGTTGACCGTATGCCCCAAATAATATGGAAAATTTGGCCTCCAATTGTTTCTGGTTTATCAGCATAAACCAATGACTTCACATAGCCCCTCAGAAAATCATCGGAAGGTGTTAAATATCTTGAAAGTTGCTCAAAATAGAATGATCGCCAAATTTTGATTTCAATAAGTCGATGGTTGCGGTCGTCGTATGGCACGGATCAATGTCAATCATATTTTTAAACAAAAACTCATTGATCATGATGCGTTAACGATATCCATTGACTGTTATGCGAGCTCCGGCCTCATTTTCTAAGAAATAAGATCCGCTGATGCCACCAGCGTGTAAACCGCACCAAACGGTGCATTTTTTTGGATGTAACGGAGTCTGTAAATCTGTTTTGGATAGGTATAGCTACATAAGCCGTTAAGCCAAAAATGAGCCTGATCGTTGAGCACAATTATGCGATGAAACTTAGGGTCTTTTTTCTTCTTGAACGACCGAACCCCGCCTCCCACCATGGTCCGAACCCTGGCGGATTCCAAGAGCTGTCAAGTAGCTTGTGTGGTCGTAAATCAGCTACAGACTATGTCATCATCATTGAGGTATTCAATTATATCGTGCTTTACTTTCAATACATTACAATTTAAATCAACGAAATTGTGTAACACATTATAATCATGACAAGTTTTGCGGAAAGGATAAGAATTAGCATAATTAATTCTAAAATAGTCCAAATGAAGCGGATTAAAATGTCTTTTGAATCTACAAGGTATGTTAAAATTCAAATTAGATAAAAGAATTCCGAGTCAACGTCACCTTTCGCAAGGTTGAAAACAAAGGTGACACCCAACATGGTCCTCCTACTCTCAAGATTTGGAAGTCTGATAAGCTTTATTCTATTAGTATATGATGGTAATTTATCATAACTCCAACCTAAACCAAGTAGACAGAATAGCAAAATCTTTCTCTGCTCATACTCAATTGCATTGGCGTGAACTTGATAATATGGATTCCATATCATTGATGCATATTCCAAAATTGGTCTTACAAGTGTTATATAAAGCTGTTTAGTAACATATGGATCTGAAAAATCCTTAGCCCATCTTTTACGAAACCAAGAGTAGATCTGGCCTTATTAACAACCATATTAACATGACCGAGGTCAAGTTTCCTATCCCTAAATACACCAAGATCCAGAAATGTTTGAATGGAAATGGCATCCTTTCTGCGCAATACCATATGTTTACATTTCTTAAGATTTAGTTCCATCAAGTTCACATTACACCATTCAACTAATAACTCAAGCTTACGCTGAAGAGTAATATGACCATTTAAGTCATTGAAACTGTGAAATAACTTAACATCATCTGCATACAAAAGGACGTTGCAGTTCGAAATTACAGTCGGAAGATCATTTATGAATAGTAAAAACAATAACGGACCAAAATGACCGCCTTGGGCAACGCCAGAAGTAACTCTTATGATTTTAGATTCAATATTGCGAAACATGACCCTTTGAGATCTAATAGATTCATGTATGCCAATGAGTCCTAGTTTGAGAAGTAAAAGATTATGATCCACCCTATCAAAAGCTTTACTAAAATCAGTGTATATCACATCTGTCTGGACGAAACCTTTGAAAACATGAGTCGAAAATTCTAGAAGATTAGTAAGTGTTGATCTTGATTTTAAAAAGCCATGAGAGATAATCAGTAACACGTTTTTCCATTAACTAAGGAATAAAACTTAGCTTAGCTATTCCCCCAGTATAGTTATGTACATTCACCTTACCACCTCACTTGTACAAAGGTATAATAAATGAGTCTTTCCAAGAAGTAGGAAAATAAGCAATTTGCAGAAGACTGTTTAATATACACGTAATGAGAACACTTAGAATTTGAGCGCAGTTTCTCAAAATACAAGCAGGAACACTACTAAGACCAGGTTTGTTTGAAAATTTAAACTGAATCAGAGAGACTTAAACAGTTTCCGTATGAAATATTTGATACCGATGCAACTTTTATTAAATATGGATAGTTAGCTACGGTTAAAGTATTTGAAATAGAATTGCTATACGTGGACTGGAAACAATCAGCAAACTTATTCTCAATATCAAGATAATCAGAGAATAAATTATCATTGCAAAACATTGTAGATCAGATATTCTCTCAAGAAGTGTATTATGAAAGGGAAATGTCGTAGATGGAATAAACGATAAGGAATTAGACGAATAATGCCATAATACGTTAGGTGAATTGAAACCACCTAGTAAGTAACCAGGTGTCAGACAACTACTTACAGAGAAAATCGCATTAAGATGAGCATCATATATTGTATTGAGAGAGCATGGAGGAATATAGGAACAAGTGATGTAAGTAATTTTACTCGGGAAAATAGCTTTCATACATATGAACTCAATACTAGTATCAATATCATCAAATTAAACCAAACTTAAGATAATCTTACTACCTATAGCAATTAGAACCCCACCTGCATCCTATCACGTCGAAATATCTGAACTTTTCCCGACATAATCTCCATATCAGTTTCCGTCAGTTTCCAACTACTCAAAAGTCAAATCGGCAAAAGAACGACGCATATGATGGTCTCATGGCTTTACTTCCTGCACCAGCTGGATGTTGTACGGGTGTAGGATAAGATCTTTGTGCAAAATTTTCTACGTAGTGGACGTACATAGCCCCAATTTCTGCGACCGATGACGAATAGATAAATTTGGATCTTCTTCCACACTTTCGTTTACAGCGGCGATATTCTCTTCAGTACGCACATTCCTTCTACGTGTTGGTGTTACTGCATCATTTATAGAGTATGTGATATGAAATCTATCCACAATTCGACGGATGGCTTGCTAAGATGGACGATTCTGTGCGCCATAAAAATCACGAAGTCGTCTATAAGTTGCGCAAATCGATGACTAATTTTCAAAGTAAATTTGGTCAATTTGGTAGCATTGTTCAAGCGTGAAAATATTCGCGATCATTTGCCAGAGTATACTGATCATAAATATTTAAAAAAATGAGCGCAGTATGTCAGCAAAAAAACACCCTTTAAATTTGATATAATAAGTTTTTATCGGCCATTAATATCCACTTTAAGATTGAATTAAATTGCTCTATGATCCAGATATCATTTACCGTAATCCAATTTGGTTGTTCTGTGTTTATTGTATCCAAATTAATCATAGTCCCGATTTTCAAATTCATCTAAAGACTTACAAGTGTGACATTTTTTACACAGATTTGTTTTGTTGTGCACAAAAGTGACTTGGGGCCATAATCACAACAAATCGCTTTGCCTCTATGTATGCAAGAAATACATGATCATCTGCCAACTATAACTTTCTTAGTTGTTTTCAAAAAGATTTGTTTGTTTTAGATTATTACCTTTCGTTAATTATTTGTTTTTTCCATAAAAATTTAGCACACTATTAAAATCATACAAAATAATCTCAACTGAAATTTCATGTTTTAATATCGGTAATAAATTTGTATTATTTTTGGATACAATCCTTATAATGTTTATGTTTTATTTATCTTAGCAGTTGGAATATGTTATGATTCTACGCGTTATATGGAATCTATTTAAACAAAAAAAAAAAAAAATTTCTTACAATCAAAAAATAAACAATGTGTTTAGACTGCCATCAAAATCTAGTTAATTAAAATTCTTTCAAATCTTGTAGAGTCATTAATAAATAAATAATGGATTAGAAGTGGTTTACATTTTTATAATTATGACCTTCCGAAAAAAAATCGTGGTTCCCAACTAGTGGTATTGATATACACGGACATAGCCTCATTCTAGCTAAATATTTTCTTTCCAACGCTTACCCAATTTTTTAGTCATTCCAAATAAGAGCATTTCTGAAGATCCTTGAAATATTCATTTACTTGATCAATTATTATTTCGTCGCCTAACCAAAACTTTAATTGTGGAAATAGAAGATAATATCGGCATAATATGGCGGATGAGGTAGCAATGCGTTCCCCAATTCATGGAATTTTGAATAAATTGGTCCAATAAGTTATCATAATTTATTGTTTTTTCCTTTTGAAGGTCTTCAATATTTCGTCATGACCTTGTTGGCCTTCGATGATGGTTGGCCCGGAAAAAACTGTTTTATACTGCTGCTTAGTCTTCGGTTTGTTAAAATGGATCCACGATACATCCACAATTATAAAACGGCCCAGAGACTCGTCCGCATGGCTGTTGCGACCACGCCGTGTACGCTCAATTGTGAGAAAATGCAGCATCCATTTTGCGGACAACTTTTTAAAATTATTATCTATAATAATAATAGGCTAGGCGATTTCTTGTGACCGATTTTTTGTTCTACCGTTTTATCCCGATTTTGACAAAACGTATATTTTGTGAAAGGTATTTCTTTTTAGCTGTTCACTAGACTTACAGATCTTTAAATTTTTGCCTTTATTTTGTGTAAATTGCATGTAAAGTTGCTACTAACTTATACATAAAATTATACAATACTGTGTGTGTTTATTAAATTTGTTAATGTATTTGTAAGTTTGTTTTCTTCATTCAAAATAATAAACCAAAAAAGTGATGGTTTGTGAATTGGCTGAGTTGAAAAAAAAAGTTGCCTACAATTTGCTCGAATTTCGAGCGCTGGAATCTGCTAGTTATTATTATTATTTATTTATTGAAATATTAGAAAACAAGAACGAGTGTCACAATTTTGATTATGCAACTAATTAATTAAAATCTTAATCACTGAGCCATACGATGCACCAACATTCTCTCCGATCGCCAACACAATATAGTGCAGAACTTTCGGCAATACAAGTGCTTGTGTGACACATAACGAAACTCATTGATATTGATAGTGCGGAGTCCCCTTGGTACTTATCAAGTTATGAGCACTCAAAATTCACTTTTTCCATTTTTCAATAATTGGTAGGCCTTGAATATCTGCCAAATAGAAACTTAAAGACGGAGCTTGCTCAAAAGTTGACAGAAGTCAGACGATAGTTGACGGGAGTAGTGTAAGTTTTTTATTAACTACGAGGTAAGTTCAAAAAGGAAGGTAAGAGAAGGTGACATATTTATTGAACCGCTCTGTTCATTTAAATCACTTTATTTACCAACAATATGGGGAAAAAAATTTTACTCGCATATACCTCGAACTTTCTCAAAAACAATTTTCATTTTTTATACCCCTCACACCACTGTGCAATATATTCCGGACACCCTATAAAGCATATATTTTCTTGATCCTTATAAAAAGAGAAGTTGATTTAGCAATAACCGTCTGTTCGTCTGTTTGTGGAAATCACGATCACACCCTCAATAACTAAGCTATACTGTTCTTTTTTGCATAATATCGTTAAATAACATCCTGATTAAGTTCCTATAGAAAATCATCAAAATCGGGCCAATGGATCATTAGATATGAATGGAAATGTGAAAAACTTGAAAAAATAAAAGCGTTCAATGTGTTTGTTGTTTTTCTTAAGATATATGTTTTAATTCTTCTTATTGTTGTAGTCGTTGTAGTTGTGGCATTTGCTTTATGAGTGTGTGTGTGTATGGTTTTACTGCAAAGACTGCTTTTCTAGCAGATGTGTTGAGAGCTCTTTTCAGTATGATTTCTATGTTCTTGACCTTAAAAACGTCTTTCATATGGAACCAGGTTTCCTATAAATGACCAAATTCTCCTGATACTTTATAATAACATTTTGTAGGATCAAATTGGATTTTGTTGAAAATATTTAAAGATTTTAGCACGTACTTTTCAAAAGTGACTCAGCTCAAAATTTTTATTTTTCAGAAATCGACAATTGAAACAATTAAAACATAAAGAAAGACAACTATTAACGACAGTTAACAACAACAAAACTGATATTTTATAGATAAACAAGTGTATAGTGCATAGTTTAAGCATACAAACCTGAAAAATTTAAATTTGGAGTGAGTCACTTTTGAACTAGGTGTGCGATATTATTTAAAGATAAGTTGATAAAAAAAAAATTCAAATATGCTTGCGAATGCTTAGGAAAGACAATTTGCTGCGTTGTTATGGATGACGAAACATATGTCAAAGCAGACTTCGTCTTCATTTGTAACAAGAGAAAATATTAATGCACAATTCCACAGAAAATTATAGAATAATTTCTTTTACCTAAACCCGCGTTGGATCCACTTTATTTTGAGATGGTTTTGCTTCAGCTCATTATGCTGCCACAACTTTAAATTTACTCTGGGAAAATAATATAGAATTTGTTTTAAAAAACATAAATCCACCAAACGTCCCACAACACTGGCCAGTTGAAAGATATTGGGCTCTAATAAAAATCGATTTAAAGTAGAGTAAACAGACCTCAAATGACATAAAAGATTTGGAAAGAATATGGAGAAATGCCTTCAAAGTCTTAACAAATAACACTTTTTAAATATAAATTTTATTTTATGCTTTTATCTATAATATTAATGGGCTATGCCATTTCTTGCAAACGTATATTATTTGAAAGGTATTTCTTTTTAGCTGTTCACCAGATTTACAGATTTTTAAATTTTTCCTTTATTTTGAGTAAATTGAATTTGAAGTTGCTACTAACACATACATAAAATTATACGTATGCTATGTGTGTGTTTATTAAATTTGTTAATGTATTTGTTAATGAGTTTGTTATCTTCATTCACAATAATAATAAACCAAAAAAAGTGTTGGTTTGTGAATTGGCTAAGTTGAGAAATAAAGTTGTCTAGAAATTGCACTCGAATTTCGAGCGTTGGAATCTGCTAGTTTTATTAATTATAAAATAAAATATATCTTTACACAACATCATAATAAGTCCATTATCTCCTCTGAATTTTCAAATTTGAAATGAAACTTTCCTGAACACTTTATTTAAAGTTGATTAATTTTTAACGAAACAACTTCCTGTTAGGATTTTTTAATTTTTTTTGCATTTTCTTCGCCAATTAGGGTTTTTTTGACTTTATAAGTTTTAAGATTCTGATTTTGCTTTATACGAACTACCAAACTTTTTGCAACTCCACAGTTTCAAACAACATACTTTGGATAAAAATTAGGCTATTGGCTCTAAACCTTAATAACTTTTTTCACATCTTTAGGTTTTTCGAAATCTTCTACCTTTCTTGTATTTGATAGTGTCATCTCTCTTGAAATTGCTGACGAACTAGCCAGGAAGGGTTCTTCCCTGGATAGAGTCAACTTAGAAAACCCAATATCTCGAAAGTCTCTCATACTGAAACTAGCGGACTGGGCGACCAGTTCGCATGTATTAATTTGGGAGGATACTGACGTGGGTGAAGTCAGAAAAATATTATAGGGCACTCCCAACACTTTGAAAACTAGAGAAATCCTGAGTCTTAGCAGAAGGGAACTTAGTAAAATAATTGGTATCCTCACTGGACACTCTGAACTGAGAGGTTGCGGAGAGGATGACGAAATCCTGGGACTATACCTTTGTTATATCTATATAACGACATTATACCCAGCCCGACGGGTCTTAGCGAGATAAGTTGGAAAACACTCAGGAAATTTGTCGATGGAACCGAATTTCTAAGTTAATATAGGAGTAGGAACCAGATTAAATGTAGGTCGCACAACAAGTCGATTTTCTGGCTTAACTATATATGTATACTTCTACAGCGGATATACATGGAAAATTATGAAAATGCTTTTTTTTTAAATATACTTTTTTAAGAAAATTAAATTTTTTAATGTACCAAACATATTGTTCTACTACGCTTAGTTCTCAAGATATCAGCGATTTTGTTTACCGCTAAAATTTTATGTTTTTTGAGCTGGCAACCCTAAAAATATTTACAGCCCAATTCATATGGAGTATCACAATATTTTGGACAAAATTTCAATCATTGTTCTCTACGAAGCTGGGTTTTAATATACGTAAACGTATGTTGGATAATTAATCATACGCATTCTTATACGTACAGCGTTACAGAATCAACATATCCGCAGATCAGTGAGTTGTCAACTTTTAAAAATTATTAAAAACCAGTTCGGACCATGCTTTAGACGGTACAAAAAATTTAGCACCAGAGTTAACACTTTTGCTCGTTAAACTAAATTGAAAAAAAAAAATTTAAGAATCATAATTGTTTCTATGAGAGAAGCAAAAATCGGTTAAAATTTTTATAGCCGGAAGATCCCATCTAAAATATGAGGCAATGGTTGTCTTATTTATTTTAATGAGTCATTTTGAAATCTAAGAGCATGTTTATATTGCAAAAGCTATAAATACTTTCAAAATTTTCAAGAATTTTCAGATTAAATGTATTGTTTTTGTTTTTACCAAAAACTATGACTAACAAATTCAAAATTACTCATTAAGTCGTTATCAAAGATATTTAGTTTTTTTTTTTTGCATTCAGTTCTATTTTTAGTGCGTTGTGGTTGTTTTACGATTATTTTTTGAAATTGTCTTGAATATGTTCTTATGTTTTGGATTTACTTGGTGTAATATTTATTGAGGTCACGACATGATGACGAAAGCAAGAGGCAGGTACGAGTATATACATACATATGTATATATATATATGAATGAACAAACGTTGACGTCATTGTTAAATTATATTTTTCAATGCAACACGAATATCCTCTACATGGAATACTTAGATAGTTTTTAATGAATTGAATTGGCTACAACTTCAAGGATGTAGCAGAAAATAAAAGAAATTGCAATTAGCTGTGAAATACAAAATTATAATTATAATTAAATATTGGTTTAAAATATTGAAAGAAAAATGTGAAGACCATGCAAGGCTAACTGCTTGGATGACTTCTTGTATCTTCTGACCCAGGCTGGCCAGATCGAAATCGGCAAAAAGCTTGATATTGTGAAGAAAAGGCTTGATTTTCTTGACAATTTAAAATTAAGTTAAATTGCGAAAAAAAATATATGTTTTTTAATTTGGTTTCAATTCAAAGGAATTTTGTAAATTTTTGAATATTTCACAATGTTTGAGGATATATTAAGGCTATTTTCAAGTAAATCGATAAAAAAAAAAAATACAATTGCGTTAATACATAAACAATTTTTTTATTAAAAAAAACAAGTAATAAAATTACACTTAATTCAGACCTTTGATTTCTTAACTAATATTAATAACAACTTAAATAAAAACATGTAAGAGTGTTAGATTTGGCTGGGCCGAATCTTTGATACCCTCCACATTTTTCATTTTCAATTTCCATTTTTTTTTTATCATTATCCATTTTTCACTTTTCAATTTTCATCTTTCGTTTTTCATTTTTAATTTCTCATTTTCCATTTTTCATTTTCCATTTTCCATTTTTCTTTTTCATTTTTCAATTTTCATTTTTCATTTTCCATTTTCCATTTTTAATTTTTGATTTTCCATTTTTCATTATTCATTTCTACTAGAATGTCAAAAATATGAAATAATACCAACACATATCACAAACCTAACTTCCAAATTAAAAACATTATTTTATACAGACTACATTCAACAGGAATAGGAAAAAACAACATTCAATTTTTCCATAAGAATTAAAAAATTGGAAATCAGACAAACGAATATTTCAATCAAATCACTACAGAACAATATAAAAGCAACACTTGAACGAATGGAAAAAATGATATCAAAAGAAAAATTCAACAAATTTGTTAAAAAACAAAAAGTTAGCTACAAACAAACACTAAACAATAAACAAAAAATCAACAAATTCAAATTTCTCAAACTAATGGAAAAGAAAAAACAAAACCTTGGAATAACCTTTAATGAAGATTGGTTTATAAATTTAACTGATATAGAATTCCCAGATGAAATGAAATGGTTGTTATCCCTAGGGAAAAAATTTGCAATTCCCATAGACAAAAATAATTTTTCGCCAATTCACACAATAGCTGATATTGAGCAGGGGATACAAGCAATTGAAAACGATAGAGACAAAGATATAGCAAGATCTAAATTATCAACAAATATATCAATATAAGATAAAAAATAAAGATAAAACAAACTGAGCGAGGAAAATACATATTAACAATATACAAAGATACTCAAAAATTTCTGAAAAAAACACAAGAACAAAATTATGGTCACATCAGCAGACAAAGGAAACAAAACTGTAGTAATGTATAAACAGGAATATCAACAGAAAATGGCCAAACTATTAGAAGATAAAAATACCTATAAACTAACTAGAACTGATCCCACAACAAAACTACAAAAAATCAACAATAACATTGTAATAGAATTATTCAAATCGAAACAAATAAACATAAAATTAAAACATCAGCTATATAGCACAGCAGCAAACATACCGAGATTGTACGGATTGCCAAAAACCCACAAAAAAGACATACCACTTAGACCCATTTCTTCATGAATAAATGTACCATGCTATAACCTCGCAAAACATATAGGCAGCATACTTCAAAATACAATTTCGGATGATTACAATATCAAAAATTCAACGGAATTAAAAACAAAATTAGAAAACCTTACTTTGGAGGAAGACGACACATTAATTTCTCTTGATGTAGTCTCGCTCTTCACAAATATACCCATGTATCTGGCAATAAAAAATATAATGGAAAAATGGGAAGAACTCAAAAATCACACCAACATTACAAAATCGAAATTTCTTCAAATTCTTAATTTTTGCCTCAGAAATAACAACTATTTCAAACATATGGACAGCATTTACATCCAAACTTATGGGATGCCAATGGGAAATCCACTTTCTCCAACTGTTGCTGACATTATCCTCGACAAATTATTGGATGAAACGATTATAGAACTAAGCAACAACAATATTAAAATGACACTATTAGTGACGATATATTTGCAATTGTGAAGAAAAAGGACATAGATTCCATTCTAACAATTTTCAACAAATACCACAACAAACTACAATTCACAATTGAAACTGAAACAAACAATAGCCTTCCATATCTTGACATGAAAATAATTCGCAAAGAAAACAAAATAATTACAGATTGGTATTCAAAACAAACTTCATCCGGAAGAATGATTAATTATTTTTCATCACAACCGAAAAACCAAAAAATAAACACAGTCACCAATTTCATAAATAGAGTTCTAGACATGAGTAACAAACAATTTCACAATCAAAATATACAAAAAATTAGACATATACTCAAAAGGAACAACTATCCAAACAATCTTATAAACACCTTATTACAGAAAAAACAATGCACCATAGAAAAATTAAATACTAAAACCATAGACAGCAATGAATCTTTAAAATATTGCAGTATACGATATATTCCAGGCCTAACAAACAAACACAATTTACAACAAATAATAAACAACAACAATATAATCCCAGCGTACAAACCAAATCAAACACTTAACAAACACAAAATCAACAATAAACAAATTTCAGCAAAACAACGTAGAATGCCCCTTGAAGATGTTGACAAAAACTCAACGAAACGTCGGGAAATAATGAAATAAAGAATTTTTATTTTACATTTAATAAAATTGACCAAAAAAGCCCTACACTCTATAATACATTTTCCATTTTTCATTTTTCATTTTTAAATTTTCATTTTTCATTTTCCATTTTCCATATTCCACTTTCCATTTTTCATTATTAATTTTCCATTTGCCATTTTTAATTTTAAATTTGTCATTTTCCATTTTTATTTTTTCATATTCCATTTTCCATTTTCCATTTTTCATTTTCCATTTTTCACTTTCCATTTTCCATTTTTCATTTTCCATTTTCCATATGTCATTTTTCATTTTCCATTTTTCAATTTTAATTTTTCATTTTTAATTTTCCATTTTTAATTTTTTGTTTTCCGTTTTCCAGTTTTCATTTTCCATTTTTCTTTTTCCATTTTCCATTTTTCATTTTACATTTTTCATTTTCCATTTTGCATTTTTAAATTTTCATTTTTCATGTTCCATTTCCCATTTCTCATTTTCCATTTTTAATTTTTAATTTTTAATTTTTCATTTTCCATTTTTAATTTTTCATTTTCCATTTTCAATTTCCACTTTTAATTTTCCGTTTTTCATTTTCATTTTTCGTTTTTCATTTTTCATTTTACATTTTACATTTTTCATTTTTCATTTTTCATTTTCCATTTTCGATTTTCAATTTTTCATTTTCCATTTTTCATTTTCCATTTTTCATTTTTAATTTTCAATTTTTCATTTTTATTTTTTCTTTTTCATTTTTCAATTTTCATTTTTCATTTTTCATTTTCCATTTTCCATTTTACATTTTTCATTTTCTATTTTTCATTTTTTACATTTTTTATCTTTATTGATTTTTAATTTTTAATATTTAATTTTAATGATAAAAAAATATGTGGTAAAACTTGCTTAGGCAAATGTGACACGTGCAGTATTAATATACACACAACTGTAATGACTATTACAACGTATACAACATATCTTAAGAACAACAACAAACACACTGAAAAATTTTATTTATTCAAGAGTTTTTTCAAAGTTTCATTCATTGCTCGTGAACCCATTGACCGATTTTGACGATTTTAAATAACAACTCCTTTGGGATGTTAATAAACGATTTTATACAAAAACGAACGGTCTAGCTTAGGTATTGACGGCGTGATCATGATTTCCACAGACAGACGGACAGACGGTCATCGGTAAATCAACTTCTCTTGTTATAAGGATCAAGAAAATATATTTTTTTGGGGTCTCAGGAATTTATTTCGATGCGTTACAAATGGAATGACAAACCTATATATACCCTCTGCCACTGAGGTGTGGAGGGTATAATGAACATTTATTATTCAGTCTGTTTATTGTCTCACCTTTAAATTGAAGCACAGTTCATTTTTAAACCTATTCTTTTGCCACATACGTTGGGTGTTCTTAGTAACAGATTTAATCAAACTCTCAGCATCTGGTGTAAATTTCCGAAATTTTCATCAAAATTTTGTCTGATCATAAATTCTGCATTTATGAGATCAAACGGCATTCTATTTCAGTGTTTGGTATACATATTATTTTAAATGCAAAAAATTTTTTTTTCGCAATAAGCATTGGTTATTAGAATTGAAAATACAAATGGAATTAATCTATACAGATTTTCTACATTGTTTCTATCACATTTTTTTAAAGAAATGTACCTATATATTGTCAATGGTTATGTCTTTTGGTAATTCTTGAAAACTTCCCGAAGGCAGAAGTGATCTGCATACAACATTATCAATATCAATTGAATTTAGTATTTTTAAAATATCTGTATTTAAAACAGCAATTTTTTTAAAAACTGGCTTTTTCTCCAAAAGCATTTAGAAAAGGGTCTTAAGGACAACTAATTGGATATAGAAAATTAATATTAACCAAATTTGAGTGGCATTATTATTAATTAATTTTTGCCTGCAGATATGAAGAAGTTCATAGCGGATGCTATATTTATATCGGGACTAGTTCGAAATATGGATCGATACTGAATATATTTCGTAAAAACACTTATTTTTGAAAAAACATTTACAAACCAAATTTTAGAAATATCTGTGGAATATTTTTGTTTTTTAAACTCTTTCTTTTAACTCATACTCTCTATCTGTATGTCGTGGGGCAACCCCATTCCCCCTTATTCAATTGATCTGAAACTTGGCCCATAGTCTTGTTGTGACTACAGATTAATTTTAGTCACGCCCAATCACGCATAAACACGCACAGTCACGGAGTGATTTAAAACCCATTTCCCTTTATCCGATCGATCTGAAACTTGATCGATAGATTTGCTGTGAAAAAAGATTAACTTTGACATAGTCCCGCACAGTCACAGAGAGATTAAATAAAACCTCAATTCTCCTCATCCGATCGATATGAAACTTTGTCCATAGACTTGTTATGGCCAAAGATTAATTTTCAGATAGTCACGCATTATCACGCACAGTCACGGAGAGATTCAAAACTCATATGCATAAGGAAAGAAAGAGTTTTAATAAAAACTTTGTTTTTATGGGTTAGATTAGTTGACAGGCTTAAGAGAAGATCGGGAGCAGCTTTATAAGGCGGCTGTGACTAGAGATGATCCTACACTGCTTATTTTTAGACTACTGATTAATGGGCGTAATAAACACACACAAACCAAATTTTAAACAGATCTATATTATAATTTGGATCTTATGGCAATTGAAGTTGATCTCATAGGGATCATTTGTATGAGGCTAAGGTCTGAACATGCACGGATTTGCACCAATTTCAGTAGAATTCGTCCTATGGCCGATGACAGCTTATATACCAAATTTCATCAAAATATATTTATGGTTGCGACCTACAGTTTGATTGCAAACTTTTTACATCGACACACAGACGGACAGACGGACGGATAATGCTAAATCGACTCAAAAAATGATTCTGGGTCGAGATGAGCGTAACAAAAGAAGGGTCCAGACCAAATATTTTTTGTAGTTATAAACATCAGCACTAACTAAATATTACCTGCCCACATAGCTGCATAGGGTATAAAAATCAATATTCACAATAAATACTTGAAAATATATAATTATATATATTACAAATGTAAGTATATATATGTAAGGTTCTTGGATTAAATCAATGTAAAGGGTTGAAGTATAAAGAAAAAATCTAATGGAAAGACCCAAGCTTGAACTGGTTTCTAGAAATTAGCATTAAACATTATTTAATTAATGCATAGCAAAAAAATATGAGAAAGCAGGAGCACAGCAAATATTGCGCTGAACGAACATTTAACATAAATCAAACAATTTTTTTCGTTATGTAAATAATAATATAATTGTTTATTATTAATAATATACGGAGCCATGACCGCAAAAATAATTATCGATTAAAGTCGATAATTTACAATATTTTGCATTTTTTATAATTATTTATAATTACAGGTGCAATGCAAAGAAACGCTAGGAATTTTATCACTTTCAATAGCGATCGTCCTATGGCCGATAAAAGCTAATAAACCAAATATCATCAAAATTTCGGAATTTAGATTTTTTTCATTTAGTATGCAGAGTTTTGCTTTACTAGAAAAGTCATTTGTATACCTTCCACACCTCAGTGGCAGTGGGTATATATAGGTTTGTCATTCCGTTTGTAACGCGTCGAAATAAATTCCGGAGACCCCAAATCAATATAACAAGGGAAGTTGATTTAGTGATGACGGTCTGTCCGTCTGTCTGTGGAAATCACGATCACGCCGTCAATATCTAAGCTGGACCGTTCGTTTTTGTACATATAAAATCGTCAAAATCGGTTAAAGGGGTCGAGAGATATGAATGAAACTTTGAAAAAACTCTTGAAAAAATAAAATGTTTCATTGTGTTTGTTGTTTTTCTTAAGATATGTTGTCATTGCAGTTGTGTGTAAATTAATACTGCACATGTCACACTGGCCTAGGCAAGTATTACCACATATTTTTTTTATGGTTAAAATTAAAAATTCAATATTAAAAATTAATAATTAGTTATTTATTGTTCGGTTTAAGATCATGTATATATTTTCTAATGCAAGAAAGATATTAATTTTTGTAATGTAAGAGAAATATTAGAAAAAATTTAAGAGTAGCTACTTTCGAACAAGGCGACTTGTTCATCTTCAGCATCCTTCTGCCAATTACTACAACCCATGCTTAATCAACTATTTAACTCCAAATTTGAAAGAAAAGAACATGAGAACTGTTTTTTCTTTTTATATACGAGAGTTTGTACGAACAAGCTGAGTTTTTCCAATTTTTAGCTTTCTCTACCTTAACATAGCCAGATCAATTACACGTCTTGTAATGGGAAGAGCTCTTTGTTTTTGCCATTGTCGTCTAGATGGAACTGTAACGGCATGTGAAATCTTAACAAATTACACAAATGCATTGTACCTTATGTGTTGTATGTTAATAAAAAACTAGCAGATTCCAGCACTCGAAATACGAGTGCAAATTCTAGGAAATTTATTTTTTCATTTAATAAAGACCCTAAAAGTATGCTTCACAATTTAACTCATTTTAAATGAAGAAAACACATTAACCCATATATTAGTATCAATTTTAAACGATCATAACTCCAAAAAAATTTTCCAGACGATGAAAATCTGTAAATCTGGGTAACAGCTAAAAAGAAATACCTTTCAAATGATAAATTTTTTGTCAAAATCGGGATAAAACTGTGAAACTTACATCGGTAACAAAAAATCGTCTAGCCATTAATATTATTGATTAAAAATTAAAAATTAAAAATTAAAAATTAAAAATTAAAAATTAAAAATTATAAATTAAAAATTAAAAATTAAAAATTAAAAATTAAAAATTAAAAATTAAAAATTAAAAATTAAAAATTAAAAATTAAAAATTAAAAATTAAAAATTAAAAATTAAAAACTAAAAATTAAAAATTCAAAATTAAAAATTAAAAATTAAAAATTAAAAATTAAAAATTAAAAATTAAAAATTAAAAATTAAAAATTAAAAATTAAAAATTAAAAATTACAAATTAAAAATTAAAAATTAAAAATTAAAAATTAAAAATTAAAAATTAAAAATTAAAAATTAAAAATTCAAAATTAAAAATTAAAAATTAAACATTAAAAATTAAAAATTAAAAATTAAAAATTAAAAATTAAAAATTAAAAATTAAAAATTAAAAATTAAAAATTAAAAATTAAAAATTAAAAATTAAAAATTAAAAATTAAAAATTAAAAATTAAAAATTAAAAATTAAAAATTAAAAATTAAAAATTAAAAATTAAAAATTAAAAATTAAAAATTAAAAATTAAAAATTAAAAATTAAAAATTAAAAATTAAAAATTAAAAATTGAAAATTAAAAATTAAAAATTAAAAATTAAAAATTAAAAATTAAAAATTAAAAATTAAAAATTAAAAATTAAAAATTAAAAATTAAAAATTAAAAATTAAAAATTAAAAATTAAAAATTAAAAATTAAAAATTAAAAATTAAAAATTAAAAATTAAAAATTAAAAATTAAAAATTAAAAATTAAAAATTAAAAATTAAAAATTAAATATTAAAAATTAAAAATTAAAAATTAAATATTAAAAATTAAATATTAAAAATTAAAAATTAAAAATTAATACCTATTAAAAATTGGTATTGGTACAATTTTATGAATTTTCAAAACATCTTCTTAAACAAATTCGATAATATTTGATTTTTTTACATAGCATCTTGTTTCCTATCATAACTAGAACTCTTATTTGTAGATATTCCGTCTAAAATATCTTCTACACCGTTGTTGTTAATACGAGTATTTGCAAGATTAAATTTTTTTCTCAGGTGTGTTAACGTTCAAAATTATTAATATTATCACTTGAATAACAGGGTATGTTGCTGCATAGATTTTAGATTTTAACCAAAAAAGAACTGATTAAAGACCATTATTTTATCATTATCGGTTGTTATGAGGATACCATGTGAGAAAATTTTTTGTGTAGTTTGACAATTACTTCCTCGCTCATTGTTAGAAAATCTCCATGTTTTCTTAGCATCACCACTAACTTAATTAAATATCGAGCCTTATAATTGGTCATTAAGTTTCGATTACTCAACTTAATTATTTTACTAATCCTTTTCAGATTTCAAAAAAAATTTATTCAATAAAAATTTTTAATTTTACAAAAAAATTAATGGATAATGAGTCCTCTATCTATCATCAAGCGAATCAAAAACTAAACAAAACTCAAGGTCAAACATTTCCTTTTACGCATTTCAAATTTAACTAGAATCTGTAAATTCTTATAAAGTAAACATTTCTCTTTGTTTTCATATATTCGTTCCAAATATTATTTGGAAATGTTCAAGATAAACGTTTTACTGATACGAGGCATGTCTTATAACATTTCACTACATCTCATATTTATCATTGTTGTTGTTTGATTAAAATGTTTTGAAAAAAAATAATGGATGCTGATGACTTTATCAGTTTCAAAAAAAAAAATTAAATTAATGATAACACAGGATTACGATTACAAATGTAAATATACATATACTATATATACAGTGATGGAAAAAATATTTAAAGCAAGCAAGGTTTCACCATTTTTTCTATAAAAAAAAACATATTTTTAAAAACTTTTATAAAACAACTCGTATGCAGTTATTTAATATATTAAAATATTTACAAAATCCTAACTCAAAGGAAAAATTTTATCATCACTAATAATATGTATATCAATAAAATATTATGGGGTTTTGTATGGTTGTATGTACATATGAATTTTAAATTAAAACTCAAAAAAGAACATAAGGAATGAGATCGAAAAAATCTTAACACACGATTTATCTTTGAAAATTAATTTTATTAAAATGAGTGATGAAAAGTTGGCGAAAGAATCAAAGGTCTGCCGTCAAACTGTGTCCAATGTTATTAGAAAGTAATAGGAGAATTTGACCATTGATAGGAAATCTGGTTGGAGCTGAAAGGTCCACATGATGTTTCTATGGCTATAGAAATAGAGCTCTCCGGTACACATCCGGTAGAAAAGCAGTCCAGTTAGTTCAGTGCTCAGACTATTTAGTGCCATAGTTAAAGCCGGTTTGTAAACATGAAAAATCCAAAAAGCTCCAGACAGTAATGCTGCAAAATATTTAGAGGCCAAAAACAGAGCACGGAAATTGAAATCATGTCTCATAATAAATATTCATGGATAATGGGCGACGATACGAATGCTGATTTTTCGCAGCTTCCGGGTCAAAATTTTTATGCTGCCAAACCCAAGGAAACGTCGAAGATAAGTTTAGGACCCGAAATCAGAAGAAGTTTTCAAAAAAGTTTCCGGTATGTCAAGCAATATGCAGTTGCGGCAATATGCCTGTGGAGAGATATAGGGCTCTTGTGAAAAGGGAGTGGAAGAGCACAAAAAATGTGTCCTTAAATGTGAAAGATTTAAAACGGAGAAGGGCCACATGTGACAGAAACCGGTATAAAATCCTTAATGGAAGTGTTTCTGGAAAAGGTCCATAGGTTCAGAAGTAGTGATTAGAATTACAAAATGTAGCTTTTTTGTAAGCTCTAATACAATTTCAATAAAACTCTAGCTCCAATGGTTTCTTTATTATTATATATTAGCAGATTACAGCGCTCGAAATTCGAGTGCAATTTCTAGGCAGCTTTATTTTTCAACTTAGCCAATTCATAAACCAACACTTTTTTGGTTTATTATTAACAAACACATTAACCAATTTAACAATTAGCAGCAACTTTAAATTACAATTTACTCAAAATAAAGGGAAAAAATTAAAAATCTGTAAATTTACAAAACGGCTAGGAAGAAATTCCTTTCAAATAATATACGTTTGGTCAAAATCGAGATAAAACGGTAGAACAAAACATCCGTCACAAGAAATCGCCTAGCCTATTAATATTATAGTTTATGTGTGTTAAGATTTATTCTACCTCACTCCTCATATTTGTAATAAAATTGACCAATTAAAATTATATAGTGAAAATTTAATTACAGTCGCATTGAAAATTTAAAGGGGAAAGGGGTACCCTTCTCTAATTTTTTCTTCTGTACAGAGTAAACACTATATTTATTATAAATTATATATTGGTTGAAAGGTATTGAAATTGAAAAAATAATACATATTGAAACTATAATACGAAAATATATTTTTAATAAAAAAAAATGTATAAAAAAATTTTGCCATTGGGCGAGTGAGTATTCACGACTGGTATGTTATCTCTAAAAATATAAACTAACCAGGGACCGTAATAATTATTCCCTTTTTCATAAAAATCAGATGATAACAGTTATTTTTTGATTTTTATTTTTTTCAACAAAAATTACTGTTATTTTTATACCCTATACCACTATGTGGTTTGGGTATAATGACCTTGTGCTGCTGTTTGTAACAACCAAAAATATTCGTCCTAGACCCATCTTTAATTATACCGATCGACTCAGAATCACTTTTTGAATCGAAATAGCAATGTCCGTCCGTCCGTCCGTCCGTCCGTCTGTGTGTCCATGTAAAGCTTGTAATCAAACTGCAGGTCGCAAATATGAATATATTTTGACGAAATTTGGTATTTGATCTTTTATCGGCTATGGGATGAACGCTATTGAAACTGGTGAGAATCGGTCCATGTTCAGACCTAGCCCCCATACAAATGACCCCTATGAAATTGACATAAATTGCCATAAGTTCCAAATTATCATATAGATCTCAGTCAAATTGGGTTTGTATGTGTTTATTACATCTACTAATCAGTAGTTCAAAAATAATACCTATAGGAAAATTCTTAGTCATAGGCCCCATACAGAGCTGCTTCCCGATCTTCACTTAAATCTATTAAAAAACAAAAATATTGCACAGATTTTTCTCAAATTTGGTTTTTATATATTTTTTCAAAGTATAAGTGACTTTACCAAATATGGTCATGATCGGTCCATTTTTCGACCTAGTCCCCATATAAATATAGTATCCGATATGAACTTTTTCATATCTGCAGCGAAAAATATTAATAAAAATGCCACTCAAATTTGATTTATGCTTATTTGCTATATCCAATTAGTTGGACCGAAGAGATAGGGTATCTTAACCATGGTATAGGGTATCGTATAGTCGGGCTAGACCGACTATAATTTTCTTACTTGTTTTATTTATATTTTTTGAGCAAAAATAACTTATTGTTTGATTATTATTTTTTCGATTAAAAATAACAGTTATTTTTTGATTTTTATTTTTTCAAACAAAAATAACAGTTATTTTTTGATTTTTATATTTTTGAGCAAAAATAAAAGTTATTATTTTTATGGTTTCTACGGTATGATTTATATACTCTGACAAAAACACTGATGAGGATTTGATGGCATACTGAAACAGTAAGAAATATGTATTTCCCTGGCTACGTATACTGGCATCTGTTGTGCACTCTGTACCTGCGACACAAGTTAGTGTAGAGAGATCCTTTTCAGCCCTCAAACTGATTCTAGGAGAGTTGCGGTACAATTTGTCAGTGGAAAGTTTGGAAGCACAAATGTTTGTAAAACTAAATTCGGATGTTTAAAATATACTTGATATTAGCATTGATATTGGCTTGAAAAAATAAAAATAAACAATAAGTTTTATTTTTGCTCGTTAAAATAAAAATCGAAAAATAACTTTTATTTTTTTTTTTTTAAATAAAAATAAAAAAATAAAAGTTATTTTTGTTTGAAAAAATAAAAATAAAAAACTAACAGTTATTTTTGCTCCAAAAAAAAAATTAAAAAATAACTGTTATTTTTGCTCGGGTATGCCCTAAATTTTCGAAATTCAAATTATTTGTACACATTCAATTTAGTTATTTACTCTTAAAAAAAATTATGGATAACCATATTGCCTATAATATATGTACAGTATTACCAACGCACAGTAGCGCCCGTAGAGCAAACGAGGTTGCAAAAATCAAAATTTTCATGTGCGCCGACGAAGTTTTGAATAAACCCATGTTATAGGAAACTTTTCAACGATTTCAAATATGCTACTCTTAATAATATCACATTTTTAGTTTAGAAGATATAACCGCTCAAAGTTGACCAACTTTCGGTTTTCAAAAAAACACACAATTTTAGTCAATTTGTTGCGATTTCAGGTGTAATATCACGAAAAATGGGTAACGAATCGCCTTATTTTTTATTTGTATTGATTGATGTATTTATTAAATGTATAATGATAAAAAAAAATTAACTATTTGCTTTGTGTTTCTCCTAGTAAATCACTATTTAAAAACTATCCGTTTTTTCACTATTTTTCAACTTTGATGGAAAATAAAAAAAAAATCTATATTTTTCTATATTTGCCATATTTGCAAAACATGTTCTTTGATTATTTCTTTACATAATTCAAAAGGTTTTATCTGCCCGTACGTGCCCGTTTGGCTTCTAGAGGTAAAAAAGGTTAAAAAGACATGGCTGAAGAAATTGTATGGCGTGCATCCCTTACATGTTTTGACTGACAGTAGTTTGATCTAATAGTTTGAAAATTGCATTTTAAGTCGGTTGTCTACCTGTGAGCCTCTGCCAAAGTCTGCTCCCAATATTCTGTTACAGACACAGGATGCACAAAAAACTACTCATTGAAGTTCGCAGGTACGCACCTCACTTAAAAATTACTTTGGAGTACAAATGGTCAAGAACAATATTGACTTATGGTCCCTCCAGGTAGGCACAAATCTTATTTAGACACGAGCATAATATCAAAATTGCATAATTCAGCCTAAATCCATATGTATGCAGGAAACAGGTAAATTTTTAGGCGTGGTAGCATAAGCCTATGTATTGCTAAAAAGGCATAATGCCTGGATTAGTCTACGACTGAAAGTTAGCGCAACAAGTACTGAAACCATGGCGTTAAACAATTTAAAATTATTTGAACTGTTTAGAAGGTCAACCACACCAAAGTTTTTCACGGAAGCTGCTTTAGAAGAACTTGATAGCTTATACGGAAATATTGAGAGAAGCGAAATTATAAAAAATTATTTTTATCTGATATATGCAAATATTAAGGCAAAATGGGTGAAATCTAATCGAACCATTCAGAACTTCAACTCCAAATACGAGGACTGGCTTAATGAAGACACCATCCTGGATATATTGGCAGTAGATAAACCCACCACATCAATCAAGCAAAAGGAAGGCCAAAAAAAGTATTGAGGAGTGTTCAATTTTCACAAGAAAGAGGAAACTTGCCGATGCCACCAATGACTTGACCACGAAGCATTTATCGGACGTGCTGTCTATTAAATATACAAAGGATAGTGAAAGAGTTAGATCGCAGATTACAAAATCTGTTGCTGATGCAAGCCCACTGCGACTAAAAAGGATTAAGGAAAGCATTCCCACGCCCACAAACGCACACATTAAAAAGTATGGTTCCGAAGAAGCCTTGGCCTTGTTTATGGACTTACAACTTTCCAAAAAAAAAATATGAGATACTACGGGCATCCTTGATGCGACACGGGGCTGACGTTTTATCAAGATACAAGCATATTACGCAAGCCAAAATAAATTCACGACCACTGCATACGGAGTTTACGGAAGTCTCTGTGAAAGCCAATCTGCAGGATCTCATGGGCCATACAGCAAAACGGTTGTTGGAGAGTCTTCCTGAAAATGAGATGAAAATTTTTCCTGAGAAACTGACATTGATCAGCAAATGGCGCTGCGATGGATCATCCGGACAAAGCGTTTATAAGCAAAGGATATCTTCCGATGACGCTACAATATCGGACGGAAATATGTTTATGGCATCTGTTGTGCCTTTGCGGCTAAAATCTGATGTTTCCCTACACTGGAAAAATCCACGTCCGTCATCAGTGCATTATTGCCGACCAATAATGTTTCAGTTTGCAAGGGAATCGGCAGAACTCATAAGGACCACAGTGAAGGACATTGAAGAACAAATAAGCAAGATTAAGCCTACAAAGCTGCAAATTGGAGAAGGAAAATATATTGAATGCAATTAAGAGTTCCACCTGACCATGGTTGACGGAAAAGTCGTAAACGAACTGACAGGAACAACCTCAACATTGTCATGCCCGATTTGCAAAAAAGAGTCAGAAGAACTTTGGTAATTTGAACGATTCTACAAACGAGGAGAATTACGAATATGGAATGTCACCATTGCACGCCAGGATAAGGTGTATGGAGTTCTTGCTAAAACTGGCGTATACCCTACCACAAGAGGAGGAAAACTTCGATGAAAATACATCAATAAAGGATAAGGAAAAGATCAGAAAGAAGCAAATACAGGATGCTTTTTTAAACAAGTTGGACTAAAAGTAGACTGTCCCAAGCACGGATACGGTAACTCAAACGATGGAAACACTTCTAGGAGATTTTTTGAAAATGATGAGGCAGTAACTAGAATCACTGGAATTGACAATCAAATCGTGAAAAGATTGGGAACGATCTTGAATGTTTTAAACTGCAAAGAAATGTCAATTCTACAAAATATGGAGAATATGACCCCGACCGTCCATAAAATATTGGCGCATGGCAAAGATATAATTGAGTACCAGTCTTTGCCAATTGGAGAGCTTTCTGAAGAAGCACAGGAGTCTCTTAACAAATTTTATAAAAAATATAGATTGCAGAACACATTCAAAGCATCAAGGGTAAGGCAAAATGAGGACCTCTTCAACATGTTGGCAGCATCTTCCGATCCACTTATTTCTTCCCTGCGGCATGTGAAGCCACGAATAGAGTTAGAAAATAATTATAGTTTAGAAATGATTAGTCTTTTAGATATACCTTCTCTTACGAATTGTGATGAATATTTTACTACCAAAAATATTTTACCCGTCTTTTGTTACACCGAATGAATCAAAATCACTTTCTGAGTCGATTTAGCGATGTTTGTCCGTCCGTCTGTCCGTCTGTGTGACCATGTAAACAAACTACAGGTCGCAAATATGATTATATTTTGATGAAATTTAGTATATATGTAAGCTTATATCGGCCACAGGATGAACGCTACTGAAATTGGTGAAAATCGATTCATGTTCAGACCCAGTCTCCATACAAATGACCCCTATGAGATCGACTTAAATTGCCGTAAGGTCCCAATCATCATATAGATCTCGTTCAACTTGGGTTTTGTGTGTGTTTATTACATCCATTTATCAGTAGTCTAAAAATATACCCTATAGGACAATTCTTAGTCATAGCCACCATAATTCCCGATCTTCACTTAAATTTATCAAAAAAAAAAATACAAAAATACTCCACAGCTTTTGCTCAAATTTAGTTTGTATATGTTTTTGCAAAATAATAAGTTACCTTATCAAATATGGTCAGGATCGGTCCATTTTTCTACCTAGTCCCCATGTAAATATTGCATCCGATATGAAGTGTAGTAAGTTATCTATAGTATTAATAGGCTAGGTGATTTCTTGTGACTGATGTTTTATTCTACCGTTTTATACCGATTTTGACCAAACGTATATTATTTGAAAGGTATTTCTTTTTAGCCGTTTTGCAGATTTACAGATTTTTAAATTTTTTCCTTTATTTTGAGTAAATTGCATTTAAAGTTACTACTAACACATACAATAAATTATACAATGATATGTGTGTGTTTATTAAATTTGTTAATGTGTTTGTAATAAAAAGTCTTTATTTAATGAAAAAAGAAAATTTCTTAGAATTTGCGCTCGAATTTCGAGGGCTGGAATCTGCTAGTTTGTTTAATTTGACGAGCATAATTTTTTTCAAAATTTTCGAAGGAAATACTTAAACGCAGGTCGTTCTACCTGCAGGAACACACTGTAAAATTGTTACTAATTAGTTACGGATAATGTACTTTTTTTGCCTCCCAGAACTTAAAAAAAGGTTTGTCAATCGATAAGGACCTTCGATAAAAATTATCGATTTCATGGAAAGCTACGACTACGAATTAAAAACTCACATGATTTTATTTTAATGACGTTTTATTTAATTGCAATTCAAAGTAATTAGATTACACTGCATTATAAAATGTTATGATCTGACCAGCGACGGAAGAAATAAAACTCCTCAAATGAGTTTTATTTTATGACGGCGAAATAAAACTCTTCCGACCTTTTATTTTTACGTTGAAAAAATGTTGTAGATAGATGAGTTTTTTTCAAGTCACAAAATAACTGTTATAAAAGAAATTTTTTATATATCCCTAATAAACGTTACGGCCCCTGTTTTTAAATTATGATTTCGTAATTTTTTTTAGAATTTTTTTTTGTAAACGTTAATGGGATAAATAATTGCACAAATATTTTCTTTTAAAAATAATTTTCTTTGGAAAATATGGTGAAACTTTGAGAGTTGCTATTATTTTTTCCACAATTGTATCTAAACGAAATGTACGAGTGCGTACATAAATTATGGTAAATTTGAGCTAAATTTATTACAACCTTGTTTATGTTAAATTAAATTAAATTTATTATAACCATATTTTTATTCTTTTTTTTCGTGGGATGACCATACTTATGAGTAACAATAATAATTGTCTATACAGCACTCAGGAGATGCCCCTACAGATGCAGTGCATTGTGTTGATCTCAGGAAAATAGGTTAAGGAGGAAAATAGGTTAAGGAGGAAAGAGGGAGTAGTGTGTTTGTTTTTTTTTTTTTTTGCAGCGACAGAAAAAGCCTCTGGTGGGAATCGAACCCACGGCCCCTCGCATGATAGGCGAGCACGCTACCTACTCACCTACCGGGGCGCTTGGAGAAATCATCATTAAAACTGCAAATTGTCTATATCATTCCAAAAATAATTTTAAAGAATTGTATTGTTAGGACTTCTAATATTTGCCAAGAAAGAGTTCTGGATACCAGCACATCAGACAACATTAATATCAATTGTATTTCAGAAGGCATCAATTAATTTTCAGGAAATATCAATTATTTTCAGTACCAATTGCAAATATTGATATTTAGAAATTATCAATTGATTTTCAGAAAATATCAACTGATTTTCAGGAATGATCCCTAAATATCCAGATCTAATCAATTGTATTTTAGAAATTATTGATTGTATTTCAGAAAACATTAACTGATATTCATACATTATCAATTGTATTTCAGAAATTATCGATTGTATTTCAAAATACAGAAAATAGCAATTCATTTTCAGAAATAATCGGTCGATTTTCAGAAAACATGAATCTATTTTCAGAACTTATTAAATGTGTTTCAGAAAACATTAATATTTTCTGAAATCAATTTGATTTTTCCTTATATATATTTGATAATTTTTGAAATGCATTTTGTAATTTTTGACTTAAATTTTGAAAACATAACCTTCACATACATAAATATATCCTCATTGAAATACTAATAGTTTTTTCCAAGTGTTCCTGAAATTTTTTTCAGACATCAAACATATATGAAGAACATATTTTCATACATTTGAGTGGAAAGTGGCTGATCTTTTTCGAGTAGTAGTTAGCCCGATTCAAGGATGATATTCGTGGTACTTGTACAATACCAAACAATACATATTTGTTATACTAAATACTTATATTTATTTTTATTAGCAGATTCCAGCGCTCGAAATTCGAGTGTAATTTCTAGGCAGCTTTATTTTTCAACTTAGCCAATCCACAAACCAACACACTTTTATGGTTTATTATTATTGTGAATGAAGATAACAAATTCATTAACAAACACATAAGCAAATTTAATAAAACACACAGAGCATATGTATAATTTTATGTATGTGTTAGTAGCAACTTTAAATGCAATTTACTCAAAATAAAGGAAAAATTTAAAAATCTGTAAATCTACAAAACGGCTAAAAAGAAATTCCTTTCAAATAATATACGTTTGGTCAAAATCGGGATAAAGCGGTAAAACAAAACATCGGTCACAAGAAATCGCCTAGCCTATTAATATTATAGATACCCTATACCACTATGTGGTTTGGTATTTGACCTAGACACACCTTTATTTATACCGATCGACTCAGAATAACTTTCTAAGCCGATTTAGCATTGTTCGTCCGCCTGTCCGTCTGTCCGTCTGTCTGTGTGTCCATGTGAACCTTGTAATCAAACAAAAGGTCTCAAATATCAATATATTTTAATGAAATTTGGTACATAAGCTTTCATCGATCATACGACAAACGCTACTGAAATTGGTGAAATTCGGTCCGTGTTCAGACCTAGTCCCCATACAAATGACCCCTATGAAATCGACATAAATTGTCATAAGATCCAAATTATCATACAGATCTTAGTCAAATTGGGTTTGTGTATATTATGTCCACTAATCAGTAGTCCAAAAATAATCCATATAGGATAATTCTTAGGCATAAGCCCCATATAGAGCTGCTTCCCGATCTTCACTTAAATCTATCAAAAAACAAAAATATTGCAAAGATTTTTCTCAAATTTGGTTTGTATATATTTTTTCCAAATAGAAGCGACTTTACCAAATATGGTCAGGTCATATAAATATAGCACCCGATATGAACTTTTTCATATCTGCAGCCAAAAAAATTAATAACAATGCCACTCAAATTTGGTTTATGCTTATTTTCTATATCCAGTTGGTTGGACCGAAGAGGAAGGGTCTCTAAACCATGGTAAATGGTATCGTATAGTCGGTCTAGATCGACTATAATTATCTTACTTGCTTTAAAATGATGTCAATCATCCATGGAATGCATATTTTCATACATTTGTATGGAAAGTGGTTGATTAGTGGTTTGCCCACTCCAGTAGGACAATCCGACACAAGGATGGTATTCGTGGTACTTGTACAATACCAAACAGTACATATTTGTTATACTAAATACTTCTCTATAATATTAATAGGCTAGGTGATTTCTTGTGACCGATGTTTTGTTCTGCCGTTTTATCCCGATTTTAACCAAACGTATATTATTTGAAAGGTATTTCTTTGTAGCCGTTTTGCAGACTTACAGATTTTTAAATTTTTTCCTTTATTTTGAGTAAATTGCATTTAAAGTTGCTGCTAACGCATACAAAAAATTATACAATGCTATGTGTGTGTTTATTAATTTTGTCAATGTGTTTGTAATAAAAAGTTTGTTTTTTTGTGTTGTGTGGATTGTGAATTGGCTATAATTAATTAGCATACCTTTAGGGTCTTTATTTAATGAAAAAATAAAATTTCCTACAATTTGCACTCGAATTTCGAGAGCTGGAATCTGCTAGTATTTATTTATTTTTTTTAAATGCTTTCAAACATGAAAAATTTTATCTTTTATTACTCGAGCTACTCGTTCGGCTCAAGTAGCTCATTTACTACACAAATGATTTAAATGTTAAGTTTTATTCAAACTTAACATTTAAATCATTTTAATCATGTATGTAAAGGGTATTTTTAGAGGTTCTCAACTTTGACATTCGATTTAACAGCTGAAAATTGGTTTTGTTTAGATAGACTTGAACGAGAGCGAAGCTTGCAAATTGTTGAAATTTTCTATCAAAATAATGGTTCTGTTCGTCAAACTTAACGTGCACTTCGACCATTTTATGGTATCATCACCTTCCATCGGAGTGGCTAATTCGAGTAATTACGAATCGTTGTCTCACCACCTACATTCTTAATGACAGTGTGCATCCCGTAAGACTCCAAACAGTGCACACCGAACAAGTTGTAGCCGCTGTACAGCAAAGCAATGAAGAGAAGACCCAAATTGATCAATTCGGCGCCGTTCTCAGCAAAAGGGAATTGTCTCCATCCACTGCATGAAAGATTTTGCAAACGGACCTTGGTTTACGAGCCTTTAAAATTTAACTTGTGCAACGATGAAAGCCGAACGACCATCGTATGCGCCAATGGGTTGAATAACGAATTGATATTGATTTTGATTTTCCATACAAAATTTTATTCATTGTACCCATTTTTGGTTGAATGGGTACCCATAATAAGCAAAATTGTCGCATTTGGAGTAAAGATAATCCACAAGCTTTTGTAAAAACACCATTAAATCCACAAAAAATTACTGTTTAGTGCGCTTTATGAGACGGCGGAGTCATTTGTCTATATGTCTTTTCAAAATGGGCAAAATGTTCATATCAACGGTGAACGGTGTAAAAAAATTATTACAGCCTTTTTCGTACCTCAATTAGCTGGCATTAATCTTGCTGACATGTGGTTTCAACAGGACGAAGACTCATGCCACACAATGCACGCTACAATTAATTTACTCAAAGAAACTTTTGATGAACGAATAATTTCATGTAATGGTCCTGTTAATTGGCCACCAATATCGTGTGGTTTAACTGGATTATTTTCTTTGGAGTTATGTAAAGTGACTCAACTATGTCGATAAATGAATTATTCATAAATTATTAGTGAAATACGGCCGAAAATGCTGCGAAAAGTTTTTGAAAATTGGAGTTCCAGATTACGCCATGTATGCGCCAGTCGTGACGGCCACATGGCTCAAATCATATTTAAGCATTAATGGCATAAAATTTTCTATCTAATTGATATTAAAGATATTTTTCTTTGCTTTATTTTAACTTAGAGTTCTGTAACTCTAAAAAAAACACCCGTTAGTAGCTCGAGGTAGAATTTTTTTCCATACTATTCTGAAAATTTAATAAGTGTTCGGCCACTTTAAATAAACCTCAAAACTAAGATAGATAATTACGTTTTAAAAGTACATCAACACGTGCATCATTTTTGAAAACAAGGCAGAACGTTTAAGAACGAGTTCTATAAAAAATTGATTGGCACCCACAACGATAAAAAAATAATTGTGTTATTTTATGCACTTATAAATAAACAACAAGAATACAAACACAAAATTTACTTATAAATTGACGTATTTCCTTATGATAAATCAAATGGCAACCATGTCGAAAACATTAACACTGAAAAGGAATTTAGTGCAGCATGGAAATGAAAATTTTTCGTTAGAATTTATCTTATAAATGTACAAAAACAAAAACAAAAAACTTTTAATGAAAGGAAGAAAGCATTTCAAAAAATAAAACAAACAAACAATAAAAATATACATACATACATGTATATATATATAAATTGAGAGAAAATAATTTTCAAAACGACTTGCGCTGAAGTACCAAAATAATTTACTCAAAATTTGTTTTAAAATGCCAGCCATAGACATGTACTTTGTGAATCTTATATACTACAGAGCAAAAACCTTTCAAATGCTCGTATATAACATATATACATTTCAGTCGGCAAAAGTGTGGTCAACATGGCGATGTGTGCACGAAAAGCATTAAATTATTGCCTCTGTAAGCACATTCAACTTCACGATTGATTTAATGGCCTTATTAAAGCGATTTTTAATAAACAAATATTTTTATATATTTTATATATTTTTACACTACTTTGTTATCTATAATATTAATAGGCTAGGCGATTTCTTGTGACCGATGTTTTGTTCTACCGTTTTATCCCGATTGTGTCCAAACGTATATTATTTGAAAGGTATTACATTTTATCCGATTTGCATATTTACAGATTTTTAAATTTTTTCCTTTTTTTGAGTAAATAGCATTTAAAGTTGCTACTAACACATACATAAAATTATACAATGCTATGTGTGTGTTTATTAAATTTGTTAATGTGTTTGTAATAAAATTGAGTTTGTTTTTTGTGTTGATTTGTGAATTGGCTATAATTGATTAACATACCTTTAGGGTCTTTATTTAATGAAAAATAAAATTTCCTAGAATTTACACTCGAATTTCGAGGGCTGGAATCGGCTAGTTATTATTATTTGTTAAAAAAATGCCAAATTTTGCCCAACAAAATTATTGGCACACTTTGACACATTCTTAAATTTTACCTCTTAATTAAACAGTTTTCACATGTCGAAATTCAAATGTCAGTGTGCCTTAAATTTACAAAAAAATTAATTCATTTTGCCAAAAGTTTTTTTTTCTTGTTTTTAAATTGTCCACGAACATTTCCTCTGTTATCGGCTACGTAAAAATCATCTCCTGGTAGCTGCGAGAAGTCGCCAAGCACGTATGTTTTATCTTACACAATGCGGCATTCGACCCAGGATCTTCTGTACTTAATGCGATTTTATTTCTATCTTCTTTTTTACTTTTCTTCTTACAGACTTCGAGTAATTGATTTTATGAGCTGCTTTTCCCCCCAAAATATGTTGCTTAAAAGTTTCTTAAAAAGTGCCGACGTGTTGTTATGGCCCGTACAGCCGCCTTTTTTCTGCCACTTCTCAGACTTATGTTAAACCGGAAAACCGAGAAACTTTTGTGTCAATATGATTTCTATTTACGTACTTTTCTTTCAAAAGTCATTTTAAAGTAAAATAATTATTAAATATTAAATATTAATCGTAAAGGGTGATTTTTTTAATCCCAATAAGACTTAAAATTGTAAAAAATTACACAAAAGTTAAATTTTAATCAGAAAGTTTTTTTTATTCTAAAGACTAAGGGACGTATGCAAAAAAATTAAAGTGTACTTAAAGTAGACTTGTATGAAAAACATAAAATACATGGCATTAACATTTGAAAATGATTTCGGACATTGGCCAGTGTGGCATTGCTGGTCGTATATCACTTGTGTCACGAATGACTCGAACAGTGTTGGCCTCCAAGGCGTCAATGTTTCTTTTTGTGTTAACCAATACTCAGGGGATGCCCCCTGCAAATGCAGTGCATTGTGTTGATTTCATGAAAATAGGTTATGGGAAGGAGGAGAGAGGGAGTGGTGTTTGTGGATATGTGACTTAAATTATGTTAGATTATAACTGTCAGGAAAGACATATGAGGGGAGTTTATTCCCCTCTCTGTAATGCGTTGTGCGGTCAACTGGACAATAGACTAAAAACGGATGTGATCTACTAGAGAAGCGGGTAGAGCGAACCGAAACTCGTGTACTTGGAATAAGTTCGCTAATCTTACAAGAACACTTCCCATGGTAATATCTATAGAACAGCGCTACACAACCCACATTTATTTATATTAATTACAATGCAAAGTAAATTTGTATTCTAATTTGCGTCCAGGGATAAGCCGAGTGACAAAGACCATATGGCTGGTGTTTTTGCAGCGACAGACCAAAGCCTCTGGTGGGAATCGAACCCACGGCCCCCGCATGATAGGCGAGCACGCTACCTACTCACCTACCGGGGCGCTTCGACACCGCTGCAATGAGTCAATGGAGTTTGATACCCTACTGCCATTGATGAGCGCCAACGCCCTCCTTTGCACACGGTACAGTAAGTCCAAAATAGACTTTGATGTAAGTGGTATAGATTTTAAGGAGATCAGAAGGAGTGAAATAATTTTTGCACCGTTTTAGAAAAGCAAGACACTTGAAAAACATGCACGTTCCAACGAACATCACATCACATTGAATTCTCATGCCTAGAACATCAAGAGTATCTGATTCCTCAATGCCTATACCACCCATATATACAGATGACATTGCTGAATTCATGGCCCTGTGGGTCAACATACAACATTGAGTCTTCAGCGCATTAAAATCAACCCTATTTGCTTTACCCCACTCGGAGATTGTTAACAGGTCTTGATTGAGTCTGTCATTCATTGTCCGCCTTTTGCCCCCAACCTAAAAGAGGCTTAGCCTACATTTAAAGAAAATTAATGACAAATGCTGCTATCATCTGCACGATCGAATGCCTTGCAAATATCTAAAGCAACCACTTAACTTTCGCCAAAATTGCGATTGGATCGACTCCAGCGCTCAGAAAGTAATGCTAACAGGTCTCCGTGGAACGATTTCTACGGAAGCCATACTGTCGATCATTGAGAAGTGAGTTGGCCACTAGATAGTTCACAAGATGGAAATTGATCATGGTCTCCATCACCTTTGAGAGCGCAGAGCAGATTGTAATTGGACGATAATTTTCAGGGTTATTAGCCGCACCCTGTTGCTGTTGCTGGTTTATCAGCATTAACCGGTGATTTCACGTAGCCCCACAAGAAATAATCGAGAAATGTCAAATCGCATGACCTTGGAGGCCTATTGACAGTTCCATTTCACGAAATCACTTATCGCCAAATTCTGATTTCAATAATTTTATGCTTGCGCTCGCCGTATGGCACGTAGCGCATCATTGATCATGGTGCGATAACGATCTCCATTGACCATACCGCGACCTCTGGCTTTATTTTTCAAAAAAAAAAGGTCCGTGTAAACCGCACCAAACGGATGTAATGGTGGCTGTAGGTTCTGTTGTGGATTGGTCTCAATCCATAAGCGACAATTTTGTTTATTAACAATCCCGTTAAGCCAAAAATGAGCCTCATCGCTGAACACAATTTTACGCTAAAACATCGGGTCTATTTCCAACTGCTCTTGAGTCCAATCGGCAATAGAACGACGTATATGATGGTCTCGTGGCCTTAATTACTAATGGACGTGCAGAGCCTCAATTCCTCCGACCGACGACGATTCGAAATATTTTGATTTTTTTCCACACTTTCGTTTACAGTGGCGATGTTCTCTGCAGTACGCACATTCTTTCGACGTATTGTTGTTACTGTCCAATCTTTGGTACCCTCCACATGCGGTTTATGGTTAAATTAATATCTGGACTTATTGTACTATATATTTATAACAAATGTAAACAAAATATTTGAAAAAGCAACAATTTGATAATTTGATAAACATAATACTAAATAAATAAGAATTAAAAATAAGAATTATTGCGACAAACACACATTAAATATTACGACAAACAAACTGAATTATTAAACTTTGTGTTTTTGGACATATCTCGGCACAATGATGCCCGATTTACTCCACTTTCAATGCCAACCTGATCGAAATAATGAGAAATAATATTATCATAACTTTACCCGGGTAAATAGTTTATTTTGTGAATGAGCGTCGTTTAAACAGACAGACGGACAGACGGACATAGCTATATCGAGTTGTTACAAGGGTCAGGAATATATATGCTATTTGGGGTTGCATATGCATTTTTCGATGCGTTACAAACGCAATGACAAACCTATATGTACCCTCTGCACAGTGGTGTGGAGGGGATAAAAACGCCCTTTATATTGAAAACATATTTCATCAAACTTTGTATGATGAAAATCTACTATGTTTATGTACTCCGATAAACCACAAACTTTTAAAGAATTTACACTCTAATCAGTCTACAAAAACAAAAAAAAAAAAAAAAAAAAAAATCTGGCCTTAATATAAAAAAAGTGCATCAGAGTAACAATATATAAATATTTTATTTATATGACTTATTTTATGATTTTGGCACAACTGCAGGGTAAGGACTTAATTAAATTATTAATTGAGGTATCTGGTCTCCACATAGATCTTAGGGCTTCAACAGTTCATCCTTATCAGAAGACATCTGTCCGGCAGCACTATTTGAAACAATATTTATAGTACGTGTATCAAAATATGAACCTTGACTACACCGGAATGTACACACTTTGAAGGCCTACCTAACCGGTTTATAGCGCGAGACATTGAGTTTTGAACTTGGAAAGTAATGAATTTTTAATTTTAAGCTCACCAAAGTTCCGTCTAAACTACAGCGTACAATTTTCTTGAGTAGATGAGAAGTGATTTATTTGGTTTGTGAAAATTAAGCGCGAAAATTATGTTTCATATACTCATTTTTAGGACAAAATCGGTTGCAGCGATGACCTGCAAAAAATCTGAAAAAATTCTCCAAAATCATATTCAACTTTAAGAGTTGCAAAAGTTCCGAAACGTTCTAATAAATCTAATAATCTAATAAATCGAAGTTATTTTGAGTCAATCGGTATTATAAAAGGTGGTGGGACTAGGTTCCATAGGCTCAAACTCATTTCAGAGTGGTATCTATAACATTAATAGGTAAGGAGATTTCTTGTGACCGAAGATTTGTTCCACAGTTTTCTCCCGATTTTGACCAAACGTATCTTATTTAAAAGGTATTTCTTTTAAGCTGTCCACCAGACTTACAGATTTTAATACGTTTAAATTTTTTTGAAGTTGCTACTAACACATATTAAAAAAATTATAAAATGCTATGTATGTGTTTATTAAATTTGTTAATGTATTTGTGAGAAAAAAAAATGAGTTTGATTTCTTTATTACAATAATAATTGTGTTGGATTGCAAAATTATTTTGGTCATAAACTAAAAAAGTGTTGAATTGTGATTTGGCTAAAATTGATTAGCATACAAAAATTTATTAAATGAAAAAATAAAATTTCCTAAAATTTTCACTCGAATTTCGAGGGCTGGGATCTGCTAGTAAGGTATAAAAATCTAATGGGATATTTCAAAATTTGATTCTAGTTGCCTTTTAGTAACAAAAATATAGAAAAGGTTTAAAAGCTAAAGAAAAGACCTTCTAAAGTTAGAAAAGAATAACCATATGGTGGGCCATGCTTGAATTTGATAGCGATCGTAAATTCCTTCTAGAATATATTTCCGAAAGCTATTTCAACACATTTTTTCCTAAATATATTATTATACATTTTGTTTCTATCTTCAAATTTTTTTTGTCAATTAAAATATAACTAGCAGAGCTAGAAATTCGAGTGCAATTTCTAGGCAGCTTTATTTTTCAACTTAGCCAATTCACAAACCAACACTTTTATGGTTTATTGTTATTGTGAATGAAGATAACAAACTCATTAACAAATTTAATAAAACACACACAGCATATGTATATTTTTATGTATGTGTAAGTAGGAACTTTAAATGCAATTTACTCAAAATAAAGGAAAAAATTAAAAATCTGTAAATTTGCAAAACGGGTAAAAAGAAATACCTTTCAAATAATATACGTTTGGTCAAAATAGGGATAAAACGGCAGAACAAAACATCGGTCACAAGAAATCACCTAGCCTATTAATATTATAGATTTACCTTTTGCACTCGAATTTAAGTAAATCAAAAATTTTTTGAATAAAAAAAATTTATTAAAAATAAGACTTGAACAACACTGGCTTTAAATACAGTTATAAATTCCTTAAATAATTAACATTTAAAAAAAAAAAAAACAAAATAAAACAATTGCTATCGCTTTAAAAAAAAATAAATCGATATACACATCAGCTTAAAAATTGCTACATTAGCAACTCTGCTGTGTATGTGCGAGATACACGAGAGCTAAATAACAACGCATTTCATAAGTTTCTTAACACAAACTGATGCTCAACTAAATTTAGTCTATAAAACGCTACGTTTGGAAACGGTTGGCATGAATAAAAATATAACACAAAGAAAATACAAGTGAATTTTGGAGAAAATATAAAGAAAATCTTAATAATATAAAGAGAATTTTTCAGTACAGATTTTGTAAAAAAAAAAAAAAAAATTTTGAAAAAAGAAAAACAAAACGCGCTAATTTTTTTTTATAGATTTTTTTAAAGTACTTTTTCGATCCAAAGTTTGACGTAATTATTGGAAATAAATCTTAAAATAGAAGTGGAATATGTATAATTATTTAATAAAGAAATAAAGAAAATTAATATAAAAAAACAACACAACAACAACTACCCACCACCCTTTTACAACACTTTTAAGAAATAAATTTAACTTTAAAAACCACCGTATACAATTTTAAATAATTAACTTAAACAAAAACCCAGCCTTAAGTCCATAACACTTAATCCAAGCTCATATATTTTCCTTGAGATTATGACAATGGTTGAGGGTATGACTTCCATCGATTTGGGCTGTAGCCCCATGCAAGAAACAACACGAGACATAGCCGATAGTATGGCAGATGAATTAATGGAATCACCAGAAGAAAGGTCAGTGATTTATTGATATTATCATAAATACTCACCACCAGCCAACCCTCGAAAATACATACGAGTCTTTAAACATATAGTTTTCATGGGCTTTGGCTTTGTGTTCCAAAAAGGCCTAACTTTCCTTCACTTTGTCGCTTTGGTTATTGTTAATTTTATTTTTTATTTTGTTTTATTTAATTTTTTTTTTTGTATTTGTAATTGAATTAATATTGATTTTTTAAATTTACGCAAACAAACGTGATTTTCTATTTATTTCTAAGATTCCGTTTGTTTTTTTTTTTTTTTGTTCTGTAGTTTCGTAAAATTAATTCTAGAGTATAATGAAAGGACTATGACGTCATTAATAATATTTTCAAATTTAAATTGACATCATTATTGCTCTATCTTTATTACTTTTCGTTTTTTGGGAGGGTTGAATTTTTTTTTTAGTTATGAATTTTCAGTTAGTAAACTATTTTCATTTTTGTTTTAAATAATTTATAACTTTATGTCACGAATTTTAGTAATTTGTTTGTATTTTTGTAACAAAAAACAAAAACTCAGTAGAGCTATTTCTGACGTTATTGTTTATAAAGTTGAATTTTTTTTATAGTTTTATTATATAATACAACAAATAAGGATGTGAAGATATTTTTTATAATATTCGTATATCATGTCAGAGATAACAACCCCAAAGAGTACGGTTAAATGTAACTTAAATGTAATTAACCATTTTAATGTCATATTAAAAAAAAAAAAAAAATATTTTTTTATAAAATTTTTTGAGTCAGAGAGCATGTTTCACAAAATTGAGAAGTATTAAGATTTTGAAATTTCAATGCAAAACAAAAAAAAAAACCAACAAAAAACATTTAGCAATAACATTTGTTATGTACGACTGCTTATTCGCTCCAGCACATACATATCTAGTTGTTCATTCAAATCATGGTGTTTTGGTTTTATAAATTTCAATTTGCATGCGGCTTTTGATGATAAGCTAGTTTATTTTCTGATTTATAACCAGCTTTTCCGTAAAACTCATCGGATGAAAAGTCCGTAGGATAACCAATAAAACATCAAGAGCGATACAATCAGTGCAAGCCTTTCTAACATTTCGATACCTTTTTTAACAAATTATTAATCTTTGGCCTCATGATAGGTCTCTGTTTCGCCAATCATCTATTCATTGGAACCAAATCTCTTTCCAGCTAACATTTCGATACCTTTTTTAAACAATAATTTATCTTTGGCCTCATAATAGGTCTCTGTTTCGCCAATCAGCTATTCATTGGATCCAAATCTCTTTCCAGCGACCTTTTTTTAAGTAAAAATCGCTGGGAGCCAAATCTGGCGAATACGGTGCGTGCGGGAGCAATTAAAATTGTAATTCGTGTAATTTGGCCATGGTAGTCAATGACTTGTGACACGGCGCATTGTCTTGGTGAAAGAGCACTTTCTTCTTTTTCATATGGGGCCGTTTTTTTCTTGCGATTTCCTCCTTCAACCGCATCAGTTGGGTCATGTAGCGATCGCTATTTACGGTCTGACCTTTTTCAAGGAAATCAATCTACAAAATTGCAGCCGCATTCCAAAATACTGATGCCGTAACCAGATGACTGTTGCGTCTTTATTTCTTCGGGCGAGGTTCGCTAGTTGCTGTCCACACAGCTGACTGCCGATTCGACTCTGAGGTAGAGTGGCATATCCAAGTTTCGTCCATTGTTACATACCGAAGCAAAAAGTCCTTTCTAGCTCGCCGAAACAGCTCCAAACATCTCTTAGAATCATCGACACGTTGTTGTTTTTGATGCACTGTGAGCAAACGCGGCACCCATTTCCAAAACAGCTTTCTCATGGACAAATGTTCATGCAAAATAAAGCCTACATGATGCTCCTTCGATATCTTTAAGGTATCAGCTATCTCCTGCAACTTCACTTTACGGTGTGTGAACTTCTTTTCTTCATTTCCCTTATCACTACCTCTTTTAAGCGACGAGAGCATTCGGCATTATCGGTGTTTCTACGACCACGTTTAAAGTCAGCAAACCACTTTTCTACCATTTGTCTCATTGGAACAGAGACCGACTAACATCAAGCTAACCTTTGGTTTGAACGGTGTTTTTCCCCATTAAAAATCAATGATAAATGAACACACGAAGTTGTTTTAAATCCATTGTTTTCAAAATCGCAAAAGTAGCATCACTAAAACAGCTGTAACTTGTTCACTAATGAACGAATTGTCAATAAATTTTGGCAGGTATCATCTGAAGATTGGTAGTTCTAAAAAATCATATGGCTTTTCCATTAGTGGTGCCACCTATGTGTCATCTTACGGACTTTTCAGTCGATAAGTTAAAACAAAAGCCAGTTTCATAATCAGCTTTTTTTTAATATAAATCAACATTGTGTTGATCTCAGAAAAATAGGTTATGGTTAAGGAGGAAAGAGGGAATAGTCTATATAAATTTTTTACTTAAATTTTATTAGATTGTGATTGTCAGGAAAGACTTGTATAGGGAGTTTATTCCACATACGGCTAGTACGACTAATAAACGAATTTGCTCTGTGATACGTTGTGCGGTCAATAGACTTTAAACGGATGTGAGCTACTAAAGAAGCAGTTAGAACGAACTGAAACTCATGCACTTGGAAAGAGTTCGCTAATCTCAGAAAAATATTTCCCATGGTTGTATATATAGAACAGTGTTACAACTCACTTTCCAATGGTGTTCTAACGGGCCATTAATGAGCATCAACGCTCTCCTTTGTACTCGGTCCAGTAGCTCATTGTACTCGGTCCAGTAGGACATTGAAGCTCCTGCCCATATATGCGTGTGGTATTTCGTTTTGAGTTAGATGTTAGTGGTATAGATTACTGGGGTAAAGTAATTGTTGCACCGTTTGAGAAAACCAAGTCACTTCAATGAATACTTCTTTCGACATTGAAAATATGTTCGTTCTAACGGACATCGCATTGAATTCTCAATGAATGTCTAGAGTATCCAACTTCCCATTACTTATACCACCCATATACAGTAAAAGCCCTGTTATAGGGAATGCTTAGTGATAAGAGCATTTCGGATAATCAAAAATTCCTAATAATTAAATATTTCATTAAAACTAGAAATTTTATTTTAAGGATTCTTTTTTACATATTTATTTTCAAATTATGTACCAGAAAACAAATTTTTTATACATCAATTCATTGAATTTTATTATCTATGAATTCCCGAATAAGGAAAAAATAATAATTTCATTTGTCAACGAGAAACAAGCAAAAAATTTCTTGAAAAATAAAATTCCGGTTAATTGAATGCCGGACAATCCGTTACTGGATAGACATGAGATAAGCTAGTTGGAAACTAGTTATTTTAAAAAATGCACACATAAAATATTATCCTTAACTGAATTTAAGTCAAGTTTGCCATTTAGAGGGCAACTTAACAAGCCCAGGACGATTTGAAGTACACCCGCAGTTAATTGGAAAGCAACACAGCTTCTGCCAACCGCCATGTCTTAGTAGAATACTGTAAAACATTGAGTAAACTGTGTCATTTAGTTTTGTATTTGACAGCCAATAAAAACAGACAACCTCGAGAATTATTGCAAAAATAGAAAAACTGAATTTCCAGTGTTCATAAAATATTATTGTTTTGGGTGAAAAAAACCATAACCGAAACCAAGGAAATCCTTACACCATCAACTTCTATGCTTCTCAAGTGGTTTACTGTATTCCGTTGTGGTCGTACCAGCACAAGTGATGCCGAACGTTCAGGTCGCCCTAAAGAGGTAGACACTCAAGGAATCGTCGATAAAATCCATAAAATGATATTGGCTGATCGGAGAATGAAAATTCGTGAGGTGGCAGAGGCTGTAGGTATCTTAACTGAACGCGTACATCACAGTTCACATGCATATTTTGATATGAAAGGGCTTTCTAAGCGATGGTGCCGCGATAGCTGCCACTCGACCATCAATCAAAATCCGATGTAGTTTTTGCTGCGCTTGGTAATGGTAGAGTAAACATGGAACCATTACAACACACCCGAGACCAAGGAACGGACAAAACAGTGGACTTTTCCGGGTGATCGTGCACCAAAGAAAATCTACTAGGTTCTTTAGGTCAATTGCAGTGTCATTCACAGCAATTACTTTTAAAATTGAGCACCGGCGAATATGATTCATAGCTTTTGGACAGACTCGACATTGATTTTAAAAAAATATATTACCACATTTGGGGAAGAAAAATGTGATCTTCCAACATTATAACGTACCTTCACACACGTGTATAGTCGCCAGAAAAAATCCATAAATTGGGTTACGAACGGTATCCCCGTCATCCAGCGGTTATCACTGAATTAAACGACTATGTTAATGATCTTGAGAAAACCTATTATTTGGAAGGAATACAAAAATTTTAAAACCACCCTCGTAGTTGTTGTCTGCAGACATTTTAAAGTTTTTTCATTATATGGGGCCCAAGTTTAAAAGTGGTGCGATTGTGACTTTGAATTAAAATCTGATTGAATGTCAATAGATTTGAATGTATTTAGGTTGTTTAAATGTGTTTAGATTGATTAAATATCTTTAGATAAATTTACTTGAATATCGGGGACTATTACTATGTCAAGTACGTATTTTGACATAATAAAAATTTTGTCGTTTTGACTTTTACGTTTATACCCTCGACACCACTGTTCAGAGATATGCCCTGCACGTTGGTGTTTACCTTCCATTTGTAACGCATCGAAAATTAATTAGGGATCCCAGTTTATTTTTGATCCTTACAACAATTCGAGTCGATAAAGCGAGTTCCGTCTGTCCGCCCGTCCGTCTGTCCGTTGAAATCAGGCTCATTCACAAAATAAACAATTTGCTTGAATAATCGGGTGTCGCTGTGCCAAAAATATTGCCGACACCTCCAAAAATACTAAAAATCAGTGTGTTTGTTGTTACTAAATTTTAGTATTAAATTTATCAAATTGTTTACTTTTGCAAATATTTTATTTACATTTGTTATAAATAGCCTTTTAACTCCAGATGTTAATGTGAATGTAAAACCCAGGGGGAGGGTTTAAAAAATTCAGCATAGATTGTTTGTTTTAAATTAATTATTTCTAATTTATTTGAATATTTTAGAACAATCAGTGCCACAGATAGAACAAACTGAAACTTCTTTTGTAAATTAGGCTTACCGTATCGTTTCGGTCTTACCCCACAATTGTAAGTTCTGCAGTCAAAAATTTTGTTTTTCAATATTTTTTTATACAATTTTTTTCATCAATATTTTTTTATACAATTTTTTTCATCAATATTTTTATTAAAAATTTTTTTTCATTGCCGCCACGAGTCTGCCTGAAAAGTTTCAGATCGATTGATTCACGGGAAAAGGCTTAAAAATTTTTTTCGACAGACACTATAAGTTAATATAAAGGGAGTAAAAAAGAGAAGAGAGTCCCGAAATTTAAATTATATAATGATTTTTTGAATCCATTTACTGTAATCGGCTTTACTCTTTTTAACTTAGATCGTAGTTACTTCATGCTTCAGTCCACAATCGCGGGAAAACAGTGTAAAAATTATCACAAATGTTGTATTTAGCAAGACAGTCGGTTACAATACTTTAAATTACACAGCAAGAGAAGGGTGCCCACGTAAGATTTCGGAGAGAGTAGACCTCAAAAGATAGATGAAAACTCAATGGATTTTACTAAGGAACTTGCGGGTAAACACAGAAATAAGTGTGGTGCTGTAGTCTCCCACGAAACAGTTAAACAGGTTTTGAAAACTAACGAGTATTCATCAAGAGTTGCTCGGAAAAAACTTTACTTAGAAAAGAGATTGTCTTTTGCTCAAATCAAAATTGCCCAAGCCTGATAACTATTGGGATGATGTTTTAGATAACTTCCAGTAAGAGAGTTGGAGAGATTGGTTTTACTAAGAACAGCATGGATGGAATAAAATTCCACCTGCCAAAGGTGGCCATACGAAGTACTAATTACACTCTGTAATATTTTGGTCTTTATCTGGATGGGGAGGAGGAGAGCGTGAGAAAATGCAAGTCAGAATGAAATTACTAGGCCAGTATAGCAAAACCTCCCTTTTTTATAACCTTTTATAAGTTTTCCTTATCTTATGTTTATTTGCTTAGTTTTTAATTAAAAGCACAAAATAGAAGTATGCAGCTTGAAAGCGGTTTAACTGCATAAGACGAAAGAGAAACCTTCGTTACCAATCACGTATAGTACAGAAATGAACGACGCGTATGATGCACTAGGAAATACGTTAAACATAAAGACGTTATTTTTCAAAGAGGAATAGTTTCTCGAGATAAAAATTACGAATTTCATGGCTACGTACTCAAAAATATTTCAGATTGCCTTTGATTTTATTTTTTAGTCGTTTATGGCCAGAAATTTGCAGTTATTGACGAGTTATTGGCGAAAATTGATTAAAAAAAGGGAGAAAAAATTTAATTTTTTTGAAGACTTCATTCGACAAAATTGGTCCAACTTAATTTTTTACATACCCCGCAAAACTTTCCATTACAAGTAATGATCTTTAGAATAAGAAATCAATAGTGTTCAGTAGGTACCTTTCCATTAGGAAACCCATTATTTTAACATAGGGGTGTCATTGGAGGAAATGCCTTACCGGCATCTTACTAGGTACTGATGCAAATAACTAGTTACTTTATAGATAAGGCTATGGGTCCAAACCTCCCAAATCCCTGTACACGACGAGATCCGCAAACGAAAATGGCGCTGGCTAGGGCATACTTTACGAAAGCCCGTTGACGATGTCACAAGACACGCTATAGAATGGAACCCGCAAGGAAGCCGTAGAAGAGGAAGACCATCACACACCTTTTTTTTTTTTAGCCTGGTTCCGCGAAGCCGATGGCTTGTCTGCAGATTCTAATTTTTTTTTTTTGCAGCGACACACCAAAGCCTCTGGTGGGAATCGAACCCATGACCCCCGAATGATAGGCGAGCACGCTACCTACTCACCTACCGGGGCGCTGACTACCTGGCGCCGCCAGATCGAAATTGAAGCGGCCAATAAAGATAAGAGCTGGAACGAGTTAAAAACACTTGCATCGGACAAATCAGAATGGAACAAATTTGTTATGGCCCTATGCTCCTTGTAGGAACTACGGGATCTTGTATATATATATATTATAGATAACAAGAAGGGTTTTGAGTAATTTGTTACATGTAGGAAGTAAAGTAAATTTCTGTAAAAACAACACATTGGTATCAATATGTTGTAAATAATGTAATGTAAAATTTAACTGCTCTTACTGCGTTTTTTGGCCAATGATGACTATCGCCGCGAAATAGTTTGGTTCATTAAATTTAACTCATTATTTGTAGTTTTTACTAATAAAAACAGTGGTCATTACCAGTAATTATTTACATAAATCATTATCAGGAAGTCCTTACATCTAGCTTGAAATTATTCAAAAGGTATGGGGTTAACATTACCATGTAATGCAGCGGTAATAGCTAATCATTACAAAGTTTTGCTGGGTAGATATGTATATTAAAAAAGGAAAGAGTATTTCTGTGGTCACAAGCGATAACCGCCTAAGTCGACTTAAGAATGATTTGAGTTATGTATTCTATCATATTCTGCTAAAAACGCTTTATATTTACGTGAAAACCACATTTCTCTATCACTGTTCATTAAAAAGTTATTAATGGAAACATGCTGACCTAAGTCGTAATGAAGCCCTTTTACATTTATATAAAAAGTTATTTTTCTCGAAAGCATGATTTTCGACTTAGGCGGTTAATGCTTGTGACCACAGATTTATTTAAGCCTTAGCTCCAATTTTTCTGAACAATGAAATGAGAAATCATCAATGATTGTTGAAAAACTAAATATAAAAGGTCATACAAAAGGTTGGTACTTTCACCCTGACATAGAATTTCTCACCCCCTAGAATGGCTGTTGCACTTTGTTGTTATTTAACTTTATTTTTTCTTTTTTTTTCTATAAACATGCGATTTACAATATTTTTTAACAACAATATTCTAAAGTTTCTTTTGTTTTTGTTCTAGCATTTCGTACTTATGGACTCATTCTAAAAAACGAAACGTAATGAAACGTTTAAAATTTTATATGAAAAAATTTGTAAAATAATTCAAAGTTTCGAATTTTTCATATAAATTTTTTTCGTTTCGTTTTATAGAATGATTATTTTGTTCACTTTTGTTTTTGTTAGTTCGTAGAAAATATGGAATAAATACAAAATAATAATTAAAACAAAAAAGGAGAACTATATGACATAATTTAACTTTAATTTTCTTTACTAAAACGCACGTTAAGCCGAATTTCAATTAACGAGGTTAGGTTTTCGTTCAAAAGTTTGATGAGGACAATGTCTCTTCCTAAAAATTAAAACGAGACACCCTATGTGTAATGAATTAATGATTGTAATGTATACATGCGAGTATATATGTACGAATGAACATATTGCAAATTTAATTAAAGAACAACTGTCATTGTTATAACTATACCAATTTCATTGTGCAATTTTAGTTGGTATTTATTCGTATTTATTTATGTATATTTGGTTGGCCTCGTTGGAAAGTCATGCTGCTTATTGATTTTGTAGGATGATTAATGTCAATCAATGTATATTAAGGGTTTTCTTTAAAACAATAAATTACTTTTAACAGCTGTTGATAAAAATTGATTGAACTGAGAATACAACCCTGACCTTAAGAAAACAAAATTTCTCTGTATCAAATTTTCTCTCCGTATGAACATATTTTCTTTGGTTCTGAGAAAAGTCTGAATTAAATCACCGTATTTTATGATTCAAATAATCCAATCTGTCACATGCTAGATTTATTCGAATTATATCGTCCATGTTTCGGTCTCGAAATAATAACTTAGATATTTTTTTATAAAGCTTCCCAAAAATTTCGGTTCTAGCGATAACCGTTAGTGTGATGAAAAACCTCTTCTTTTAGTTTTTTTCTTAAGATTTTTCACATTCATTTTCAAGAAATCATATTCAAAGACCTACTATCGCTAATCTTTCTCCCTTTAAAATTTTGTATATAAAGAGTATCCCAAAATTCATGAAATATTGAAACAAAAACTCAGCTTTTTTTCTTTACATTAATGCTTTTTTATTGAATCATAAAGTACACATGATAGGTTTATATATGGAACAATACGTCGATCGACCGGAAGGCCCCATGGCTTTACTGGCTCATAGAGTGCGTATTTGGCGAAATTTTCCAGAACCATTTTAAATAAACTAGCAGATTCCAGCCCTCGAAATTCGAGTGCAAATTCTAGGAAATTTTATTTTTTCATTAAATAACGACCCTAATCAATTATAGCCAATTCACAAATCAACACAAAAAACAAACTCTTTATTACAAACACATTAACAAATTTAATAAACACACACATAGCATTGTATAATTTTATGTATGTGTTAGTAGCAACTTTATATGCAATTTACTCAAAAAACGGAAAAAAATTAAAAAATCTGTAAATCTGCAAATCGGCTAAAAAGAAATACCTTTCAAATAATATAAGCTTGGTCAAAATCGGAATAAAACGGTAGAACAAAACATCGGTCACAAGAAATCGCCTAGCCTATTAATATTATAGATGTGGTTGAATTTCGTCGATGCAGCGTTTAATTTCATCCTTCAATGTTTCGACGATTGTGGGATTGTTGGCATAGACCTTTGACTTGAAATAAACTCCATAAAAAGAAATCCAATAGTGTTAAATCACACGATCTAGGGGGTTCAAATCTGTGGCACCATCTTGTTGAGCCCACATATCGTCCACATCAATATCATCTAATTTAGGCAGAAAGAACTCTGTCTCTGCTGGACAATGATGCATCCAGCTCAAAATCCGCTCCAAACAGTGACATGTCGTGGATGCATTTGTCTTTCGATACACAATTCGGACGATTAATGAAGCCATTAAGGTGAAAATGTGCTTCATTGCTTAAGATCTTATTAGAAAAATCAGCATCCACTTGTTGATATTCAATAATCCATTCTTGGTTATGCATGGGCTTCAATTTTTGTGGCAATTGAACTTTATAAGCATGAGAGATTCAGAACTTCAGTGAGTATACGCTGTAAAGAGCTTCTTAAAATTTGCAATTCTTTTCCATGACGCCGAATGTATTTTTTGGACTTTCACCAACACTTTTACGCACTGCCTCGATATTAACATTTGAAAGGGCTTGTTTTTGGACGACCAGTGTGTTTAGCATCACCATTTGATCCAATATGCCTGAATTTTTCAATTACTCTCTTCACAGTTGAAGAACTTAGATCAATATTCCCACTCTATTTTGTAGCCGCCAAACTTTTATTATTTTTGAAATATTATTCAACAATTAATGCTCCAATTTTACCTAAGCCTAAACTATTACCTAAGCTGTCAACCTGTTTCTTTTGGTTGCCAACAATTTACTGCAAAAATTGCGGCAAATTCAAATCTTACGTGAATTGTGGGACACCCCTATAGTTGCCACCCTTCTTTAGAAAATTTTGACAAATTTAAAAACATGACTTATGGCGTTTTCTTTTCTGGCAAAAATGTTACACGTTTTTCCCACTTCGCACTTTTTTCTCTTTTTGTGTTCTTTTCTAGAAAAATATCAACCTTGCGAAAGGGTAACGTGTTCTTTTCTAAAAATGCCGCACTATAAATATGTGAAAAGGTGTACGTATACTAAAAAATCAGAGGGGGTGAATAACACGATAAAACAGCTGACATTTTTGTTGTTTATAAATGTGTATTTGTGTGAAGAAACAAAAAAAAAAAATAAGGAAAAGTATAATTTTTATTGTTTTGTTTAAAATAAATTATTTATATGGAAAATATCAATGTTTTTTTTAATTTTTATTTTTTCCTTTTTGGTGTCCAAGAATAAAAATGTCAACAAAATCAGCTGTTCATTAAAAAAGTGTTACATAGTTGTAATTTTATGTTCTATTCTGACCATTAAAAATGCAACATCTTTAATGTGTGAGGCAAACATTATAAAAATGTAACATTATAAAGTGTAACATTTTTTTTCAGAAAAGAAAACGCCATTAGTTTCAGAAATAATTAATTTTGTTTACATTGTTTTCTTGCCGATATGAAATTAGATATCCTATTGTAAATGTTCACGTTTTGTACATTTATGTGATGTTGTATATCGTTTTAAAGCTTACTAAAAAAATAAATATCAATGCATATCTGAAACTATTGAAATTCACATAACTTTTATATATTGGTAAAGTAAGAGTTCTTGCCAAACCGAAAAATTTGATACCTCTAATATCCCTGTTTTTAACATATCTTCCATTCGAGAGAAAATCGTCTAAATACCGAATGAATGGGATTGGCAGAAAAAGGTAAAATATATATTTGATTTAAACAATCAAAACATTTTTCTACAAAAGCCATAAAAGTAGAATTGTTTATTGAATATCTCTAATATTACAACATGTCCGGGTCCTATTTAACGTTAAATGTAAGTTTACAAAGTTCCAGTTAACTAACGTTTCTATCTAGAACCGAGTTTTTTGGGATTCGGTACAAAAATTATCAAGTTTTATTATTTTGAAGAATTTTTTATACCTTATACCAATATTTGGTTTGGGTATAATGACTTTGTGCTGCTGTTTGTAACTACCAAAAATATTTGACCTAGATCCATCTTTTATTATACCGATCGAATCAGAATCACTATCTGATTCGATTTAACGATGTCCGTCCGTCCGTCCGTCCGTCTGTGTGTCCATGTAAAGCTTGTAATCAAACTGCAGGTCGCAAATATGAATATATTTTGATGAAATTTGGTATATCAGCTTTTTTCGGCCATAGGATGAATACTATTGAAATTGGTGAAAATTGGTCCATGTTCAGATCTAGCCCCCATACAAATGACCCCTATGAAATCAACATAAATTGCCATAAGATCCAAATCATCATATAAATCTGAGTCAATTTGGGTTTGTATGTATATATTACATCCATTAATCAGTAGTCCAAAAATGATCCCTATGGGACAAATCTTAGTCATAGGCCCCATATAGAGCTGCTTCCCGATCTTCACCTAAATCTAAAAAACAAAAATATTGCACTGATTCTTCTCAAATTTTGTTTGTATATATTTTTGCAAGATACAAGAGACTTTACCAAACATAGTCAGGATCGGTCCATTTTTGGGCCTAGTCCCCATACAGATATAGCATCCGATATGAACTTTTTCATATCCGCAGCCAAAAAAAATTAATAAAAATCCCACTCAATTTTGGTTTATGCTTATTTTCTATGTCCAGTTAGTTGGGCCTATGAGATAGGGTCTAAACGCATGGTATAGGGTATCGTATAGTCGGTCTAAACCGACTGTAATTTTCTTACTTGTTTTAACTTATTTTTTTTTTTTTTTTTTTTTTTTGTAAGGCACCCTTATTTATGCACGACTACTCAGAGCAAACTTAATGATTTAGTATAAGATTCTGTTGAAAATAAATCTTATCTAAGTTTCTACGTGACAGTTGAAAAACAACTGACATTATTTGTCGTGTATAAATACTAAAGAAAGAAATATATTAAAACAAAGTGCTTAATACTGAAATGCAAAAAATAAAAAATTTCTTAAACTGAAAATATAAAATTTATAAAATATACACTTGCTAGAAAAAGTATACGTACACCTAAAATTAATCCTTCGTACTAAGAAATTAACTAAGAAAAAATTAACCAAGCGAATTTATTTAATTTTTTTTTTTCTAATAAATTATTAAGCTGTTTATTAGTTATTTTTTATTTATTTAGGTTTTTGACAAATTTTATGCAAGTAAAAAACGTAAAAAAATTAATAAAAAAAGTATTCGTACATTTGAAATATTAATAATAAAACAAGTAAGAAAATTATAGTCGGTCTAGACCGACTATACGATACCCTATAGCATGGCTTAGAGACGCTATCTCTTCGGTCCAACTAAGTGGATATAGAAAATAAGCATAAACCAAATTCGAGTGGCATTTTTATTAATTTTTTTGGCTGCAGATAAGAAAATGTTCATATCGGGTGCTATATTTATATGGGGACTAGGTCGAAAAATGAACCGATCCTGACCATACTTGGTAAAGTCACTTATATTTTAAAAAAATATACACAAACCAAATTTGAGAAAAATCTGTGCAATATTTTTTTTTTTTTATAGATTTAGGAAGCAGCTCTATATGGGGCCTATGACAAAGAATTGCCATATGGAGTTTTTTTTCTTGGATAACTGACAAATGGATGTAATAAATAAACACAAACCCAATTTGACCAAGACGGACCGACGGACGGACATCGCTAAATCGACTCAGAAAGTGATTCTGAGACGATCGGTATAATAAAAGGTCAAATATTTTTGATAGTCACATACAAACAGCAGCACAAAGTCATTATACCCAAACCACATAGTGATATAGGGTATAAAAAAGTTAACTATAACTAAATATTGCTTAAGTTATTAACTTGTAGGACCTCTGTGAGCTGATTTTGGAACGACTTAATCAACTTTAAAATATTCTTTACATATTTTTCTCTACTCAACCAAAATGACGCTTTTTAATATCTCCTTTGAGGATATTTTATGCTGACGGATTCTGTGCTCCAGTAACTCCCGCAAGTGCTCTATAGAATTAATATCGAGTGATTGGGGTGGTGATTTCAATTGATTCTTTCTATTGTAGAGCAACCACTGCTGATCCATTATAGACTCAAAAAATACGAGTTCACAAATCCCGTTGCTGCAAACCATAATGCCGTGTTTAACCGTTGGCAATAGATTTTCTTTATTTAATACAGTTATGCCGGTTTTCTCAATGTATCGTCAAACTGCCTGTTACTTAATCAGGACATAAATTTATTGGACCGATAAACTGCCGGTTAATAATTTTGGTTTTCTCAATGTACCGACAAAAACATTATTTTCAGTTGGCAATGCCTCTCAAAATACGTATGAAAATTGGGAGAATTATTTTCAGTTGGCAATGCCTCTCAAAATTGATATGAAAGTTGGGAGAATAATGTATCTGTGCGATAAATAAATAATTGGCAGATGAGCGCCGGGTAGCTTTGCGACAAAATAGAAGCAAACCAAACATTGAGAAAACCACATTTCTTTAATCGGTAGTTTCTCGTTGGGATAAAAGATAATTGCTAATTGAGAAAACGGGCATTAGACTTTTTCGTCAAACTAACTTTTCTCTTTAATGCCGAAAATGCAAAACTTGGTTTCATCTAAAACATGCTCCCAAAATTCTGGAGCTTTTTTTACATACTCATTTACTCCATACGTCTGTTTCTATTGACATCGGAAATGAATGGCTTTCTGCTTGCTATGATAGTTAGATTTTTTTCTCTGATTTTATAACCACTTTAGGAGGCAATAATTCTGATATTCTATGTTGCTGATGCCAAAATAAATCGCTTTTCGTGCTCAGTTGGTTTGGGAGGGCGACCAGAATGAAGTTTTGACAAAATTTTAGTTTTGAACGACGTACTGCAGTGAGAAATGGTTTCTGCCTATGATCGGAGCTATTTCACGAAAATAGTTACCCTCCTGTCAAAGCTTTGGCATAAATTTTCTCTCGTCAACAAATCGGTGTTTACTTTTGGAACTCATCTCAAAATATAGTTTCCAAAAGATTAAGTCAAATTGACTTTATACAAACAAGTTTTTCTTCTACTAAAATTAAATCAATGTGCCTTAAGGCGTTGCATAATTCGTGGAATTCCCCTAACTGAAAATATACGAATACATTTTCTGGCCTTTATAGTTGCCATACTACGTTGTAAATAAAAAAATTTAAGTATTAACGTTTGGAAAACAAGTAAAATTCCCATTATGTCAATCAGAAATCTGCAATGAGTACTGAACATGTACCTATTTGCAAGAAATTTAATTTTGTCAAACCTCATATCCACTCTAAAGTTTGAGGTACTGCCTCCTCGTACTTAGCAACATTTATGATGTTGTTGATTTAGGTTCGCCTTCACTCAATGTGTATGGACGATGCAAATTAAGTATGATTCGAATATTAAAATACTCAAGTTGTGCGTTTTCTCTGTTGTGTTACTATGGTAAGTTACATGTATACATTACGTGATCACTTATACCGATATTTCCGATACAGTACCGAATTTTGTGCATTGATGCATTGAAAAGGTACTTTTTGCAACACCCGAGCAGTTTAAACTCTTTGTGTTTTTTCTACGTGATCAAGTGCGTATTCTATTTGCTGTACTAATTAAATTATTATTAATGTAAACGATAGCGCTTTTATTTGAAAAAATTCGTCACGGTAGACAAGATTCAATCATGGGAAGAAAATACCATTAACATTAACAAGCCCTCGGTGAACTGCTTTCAGCTTTTTGTCAAAAATAATGTTCCGTAAAATCATATGTTGAGAATCGTCGCTTATATTATCTGTTTACTTGGCACTCAGCACCCGTCAAGGGAATCTTTTCGATTATTAATACAAAAATCGAAATGAATAAAAAGTATCTAAATGAAATAAAATTATACGCTTTTGTTAGTTGAACAACTAAAACGCATATTTAATTTTTTTTCTTTCTTCAGTGTGTACCGATTTTGGTCAAAAATTGGTGGTCACGTAATGTGTACATGTATAAATATAAAAGTTTTTGTATAGGATGAGTTGAATGAGTTAAATCAATTCTAAGTATTATAAGTATTTTCCAAAAATTCTAAAACAAACTCATGTGACTTATGAATCAAACAGATTTCAAATGGTATAAGTATGATGTCAATATCAGTTTGATATTTATTGCTACTTATACTTATAAATCAACGTTCTTAAGAGTAGTTGAATTCCAATGATCTCTACTTACTTAAGCGAAAAACGATTGATTACTGATCACTGGTGTAAATGGTAATAAAGATTTTTATTCAAAATATTTTATTCAAATTTATAATATTAAAAGCAGAGTTCAGAAAAAAACACACACTGAATAAAAAACTCGTACATATATGTAAACAAACATAACTTAGACCAACACACACATATTTTTATTTTCATATCAATTATGTTTGTTTTTAAATTTTCTTCGGTGCCCAACACAACCATGACTGTGTTCGTTTTAATATTTCGTTATTTACACGAACATTTTTGTATCACATACTTTTTGTTTCAATCACACATAAAGCACACATTTTTGAGTGTTGCTTTATTTGAAGTCCATGTTCTGGTACGTGTACTGAAAAAAAACACAGAACATGTACAATAAACAGGTTCGAGTTCAGTTATATTTTAAGTCGTGTTGTGGCTCGTGTAGTAAGAAAAAACAGATCATGTACAATAAACAGGTTCGTTCGAGTTCAGTTATATTTTAAGTCGTGTTTTAAGTCGTGTTTAAAATATAACTGAACTCGAACCTGTGTGCTTTATGTGTGATTGAAACAAAAAGTATGTGATACAAAAATGTTCGTGTAAATAACGAAATATTAAAACGAACACAGTCATGGTTGTGTTGGGCACCGTAGAAAATTTAGAAACGCACATAATTGATATGAAAATAAAGATATGTGTTGGCTGCTTTTGAACAGAACATTGTGTATTTCATGTGTGTATTTTCTGAACCTTGATTAAAAGGTAAGGCGATTTCTTGTTACCGATGCTACTGTGTCCTATTTTGGCACACATGCCCCATTTTAAAGGTATTTCTTTTCAGCTATCCACTAGATTTATAGATTAAATTTAAAATTTTTTTGGAGTAAATTGCATTTGTTACTAACACATACATAAAATTATACAATGCTATGTGTGCGTTTATTAAATTTGTTAATGTGTTTGTAATAAAAATGGGTTTTTTTTTTGGTGTTGATTTTTGATTAGCAAACCTTTAGGGTCTTTATTTAATGAAAAAATAAAATTTCCTAAAATTTGCACTCAAATTTCGAGGGCTGAAATCTGCTAGTTTTAATTAATGTGTATATAAAATTTTCATCTTCAATACTTAATTTAGAAAATGGATGTAAAAATTTCATATTGTAATACACGCTTGTTTATTTACAACTAGCAGATTCCAGCGCTCGAAAATTGAGTGCAATTTCTAGGAAAATTAATTTCCCAACTTAGCCAATCCCTAAAAAAAAAAAAAACACTTCTTTGGTTTATTATTATTGTGAATGAAGATAACGAACTCATTAACAAACACATCTACAAATTTAAGAAATTTTAGTAGCAACTTTAAATGCAATTTACTCAAAACAAAGGAAAAATTTAAAAAATTTGTAAATCTGGCGAACAGCTAAAAAGAACTACCTTTCAAATAATATACGTTTGGTCAAAATCGGGATAAAACGGTAGAACAAAACATCAGTAACAAGAAATCGCTTAGCCTATTAATATTATAGATATGTAAAAAACATATGAAACATTTACCTTTAACTATAACAGCACAAAACTGCCACGTCACATTACGACGACATTAGATAAAAATTACGGTTAAATTATCCACTGCAGAAATGTGTACAGATATATATTTTTTTTTATCTTAAAAAGTAGTTTAATGATAACATATTTTAGTTTGAAAAAAAAAATATTGCTAATTTGGAGAGAATATAAAAATGTTAATTGATTTGTGAAAAAATTAAAAATTGTATAAGTGTTTTTTGTTACAGGTTTCAAATCATTATGTAAATTTATCTTAACTTTTATTGAAAAAAAAAATAATAATAATAATAAATAAATAAAATATGTAAATATTATGAAAATATTCCATATTTGCTTTCAACGTCCGTTGGTTTATGCGACAATTATTTGTAATTGGTCGTATAGTTAGAACAATAACAAATAACAAACAATTCACAAATACGTATTTAGACTTATTAAAATAAAGATAAGCTAAGCATCTGATTTTAATTTATAAAGTTTAAGGATATAATAAATAAAACCTTCACTCAAGTCAACCTTAGATAAGATTTTGTATATCCAAATTACACAAAAAGCACATCTATTAAAAAAAGAAGAAAATAAGACATTTTATAATAAGACATAATTTAAGAGAAATTACGTACGTCTGTTTTACGCATTGCAGTAAATTGGTTTGTTGGTTTTTTTTTATCTGTCATTTGGCGCTAGATAGCGTATTTTTAGACGAGCCGTCTTGAGTTGAGGTGTTTTGCCAATTAACAATTATGTGAATCATTTGTTGTTATTGATTATAAGTTCGTTGTTGTTTTTTTTTTTTTTTTTAATTTTTAAGAGACGAGTTTGACTTTTCTGAACAACATCTAATTGTTAATAATGAATTTAGTTGCGTTGTTCATTGGAGCGCACAATATTTCAATAGTTCACCAAATATGGCTGTGTTTGGCTTGAATTTCACCTGAATTTCACTTCTACAAATAATTATATGGTACATTTTGTGAGCATTTTGGTGAAACTAATGCTGAATTAATGTTTTTTAATTTAAAAATTTTTCGAATTATATGGAACACTTAAAAAACACTTAAATTGAATCCTTTGACGACCGAACTTAAACCGCTGAAAAATTTTTAATCTTGTTTGCGATTTGTGCTTATCGACCCAACATTTCCAAATAAAAGTTTCATCAAAAATATATACATTTTTTAACTCCTAATATGAAAAAAGCCACATACAGCGAGTCACAAAAGTCTTGGTACCTCCTTAATTATTTTTGAACTTTCACTATAAATAAAACATTTTGGGCAATTAAACAAAACAAAAACTTAATATTCTTGTTTATTCTTCTGTTATGTATAATAAAAAAATAAGAGTGTTAATTTCGGCTATGCCGACTCTGGGTATTGCATTTACATTTATATCTGAACTAATTGCACTATTTATAGCAAATGTAAACAAAATTTAAGTCGGTATGAATTGGTGCCGGGTGCGAAGATGTACCGAGTTTCCTTAATTTCACTAGCGATCGCTTTAGTTTTGCGACCTGCACTTTGATTACAAAGTTTACATGGACACGCAGACAGACAGACGGAAGGGCGGACGGCCACAGCTAAATCGACTCAGAAAGTGATTCTGAGTCGATAGGTATAGTGATTCTGAGTCGATAGGTATAATAAAAGGTGGGTCTATGTCAAATATTTTTGGGAGGACAAACATCAGCACAAATTCATTACAATCAAACGACAGAACAAGAAAACTATAGTCGGGCTAGGCCCACTATACAATACCCAATACCATGACCTGCGGGAAACAGTCTTATGTGAAGTCATTAATGGACATAAAATTTGTTCTTAAACAAATTTAAGTGATATTTGTTATTAAAGAGGGCAGTTTGGCAATATTTCCGATCGGAGTGTGAAATTACGCGAGATTGTGATGTCATAGGCATATCAACAAATTAAATATAAAAGCAATCGTGTGGATCCATTGCAACACAACGCAGACAGCGTCGGCGCTGAGTACTTACGCCCCAATGAACAAATGCCCCAAAAAACTTAACAAATGACCCAATTTTTATGGTTTTTGGGGCACAAGTTCATTTTTTATTCCAATTTTAAATATTTTAGGGGAATTGGTTCATTTTTAATTTTTAAGTTTGGTGCCTAAATTCATTTTTTTTTCAAGACTGATGAACAAATATACTCCAAAAATAAACTATGAAACCCGTTATTGTTATTGTTTTTTTTGTAGTTTATTTATTTTCGTAAACTGAAAAAATATCGGGAATCGTTTGTAAATTGAAGTAATCAGTAAACAAAATTTATCGGAACTGTGTTCCGCGAGCGCGTCGCAGCCACACCCGCTCCGCTCAGTTGTTGCTAACTTATTTTTAATCGCCGCAAAACATAATTTTTGCACATCACTCCGATATTTTACATTTTGATGGATAAGAAAACGCAAAAATGCTATGAAAGTTTTGCAAACATTGCAAAATATGCTATGGGGTTGCGAGCTAAAGCTCCGCAATGATGCTGCCAAAAGGAGTACAGAATTTAAATGCGTTTGTTATATGAGAAATATTGAGAGCAGTATGCAAATTTTCATCTGAATAGATATTTCGCAAAAAAACATTAAATAAAAGTATGTGAAAAATTTTGCGGAATGTTTTTTGGGGCGTAAGTTAATTTTTTATTTGGTTTTTTGAAAAATTGGGGCGTTTGCTAATTTTTTTTGGCCTTTTTTTAAGGTTTTAGGGCTTTTGTGCATCGCGAACTTACGCCCCAATTTTTTGGGGCATTTGTTCATTTTTTTTTTTTGGGCCATTTCTTCATTGGGGCCTAAGTACTCAGCGCCGACAGCCTCGATGAAGGCCCAGGGATGCTTATCGGCCAATAAGATCATGACGACAGTTTTTATGGGGATATACGCGGTATAATCTACATTGATTACTTCATGGAGGTTTTAAAAAATAACCGCATTTGGTCAAGAAGAAAAAGGATAAATGCATGGCTGCACACTAGGATAATAACAAAATTTCTTCATCGCACCACGCTATGAGCAATGTTGCACTGATAATAAAAATCATTTTTTTATGTCATTTTGGTGAAAACAGTTCACGTACCGAATGCAATTTCTAAAACTCTTTTAAGATTTTTTTTTATTTTATTTTTTAAATTATTTTTTAATTGTTTACAAAATACATTGCGCCCTCCACCTAAAAGGGACGATTTTTTTATATTATTGAAATTATAAGAAAATACTATAAACTTTGCAATTAAACGTTATTTTTTTTTATACTTAAAAAAAAGACTAAAATTCAAAACTTTTTAACGTTCGCGAAAAAGTAGTACATCATTTCTTAATATTTTTTTCTGGTCTCTACGGCTATGCGATGAAGAATTTGATATTTGCAAAAATTGCAAAAAATTTATTACCCTACTACGCACGTGTGTAGTCGTCATGATAAAAATCCATGAATTAGGCTAAGAATTACTACCTCATCCGCCATATTCCCTGGATTTATCTCCCAGCGATTATTTTCTATACACAAACCTACAAAAATTGCTCTGCAGAAAGAGATTTAGCTTCCAAGATGAAATCAGTACACTGTGGAACAAATTCAGGTTAGCAAAAGTTAGGTCGATTCTGAGAGTGAGGGGTGAAAATAGAGGCTAAATTAGAAGACCCGTATCGCGGCGTTTGTTTATGTTAGTTCGAATTTTTTTTTAATCGACCTTCGAACTTTGCAGTCAAATGCCGATTTTCAGCATATTGTTTATATGGTTTTTTGGCTATAACTCGTCGGCTAATTGATATGTTTTCAATCTGTAAAAGCCAAATTATTGCTAGAGACCTGTGCAACAATTAAAATTTAATTGATTTAGAAAATTTTTGTGGTGCTTATGTTGGAAAAATTATTTTTTTTTTCATGCTTTTTGAAAATGTTTTCCACAAAATATGCTTTCTGTTTGATCTACAATATGCTTCTCAGTTTCTTCAATAAATTTCATTTGAAAAGAAAACAATCATAATACAAAATTTGCGTTTTCCAGCTTAATATTAATTTACTTCTCGTTATTTATGTACCAATTTTGTTCAGTGTTGGTTTTGAAGAAACATTGAAAAAGAAATTTTAAAATTATGGAAAAAAATATATTTTTGAAATGTTAGTTATGAAAAGTTTTAATTAAAAAAATTAAATAAATTAAATTAATGATTTGGCCAGTTGCCGTTTGGCAGGCGGCTGCGGATCAACATCACTGCTCTCTCTAATATCTTGGTCATCATCAACTTTTAAGCTGATTAGTGAACTATCGATGAATAAACGCCAATCATCTTTTTTATCGTCTATCGTCTCCATTAACTTTTCAATATCGTTGCAATAAGCGAAATTTTTTGCATCATTCACATTGAAGAACTTTTCTAACTCTTTTTTCGATATGCTGTTACTTTGGTACCTTTCGCCAGGAAATTATTTCCTTTCAAAAATGAAGCCAGTAGGTGATTTTTTCTGAGTCAAACACAAATTTTGTTACAATTCCATCCAATTGGTTTTGTGTGACTAGGATTGGGTCCTTTGATGTTTCATAGGATGTACCTTCACCAGGGTGGTATTCTGAGAAGAAATCCATGGATGTAGCAGCGGCGTTTGTAGTACTGATATCTGTTTGAAGATCAATACTTCGGTATGTTGGTACTGGAATGAATTCTGAGTGCGGTAATGGTAATTGGACACTTGGCACTGCTACATAAGTTTTATTCTTTGCTTTCCTTCTATTCAAAGTTTTATGGTAGTTGATACATAGCAATTTTCTTCTTGATGCGGGCTGTTGTCTAACCACATCATTGGTATACCAAAAGGCATAGTCTTCTTCTTTTCACTTTTCCATTGCATAAGAGTTGAATAGCAATTAAAGCAAACTTTTTTAGGGGCATAGTTTACGTCAGCAGTGATAAACTCTTGCGAGAAATATTGTTTATAGGCTTACAAAAAAAAAAAATCACTCGCATTGCCACATTTTCATCACTTGCTATGAAACGTCCACAAACATTACAAAAATGGTCCATTTTATATTTTGGTTCCGACATTTTTAAAACAATATATATTATACAATGTTTTTTGTTTGTTATTTTTATGAAACCGATGCACTTAACTTAAATCACTCACAAAATGAAATAAGTTCCAAAAAAAATTAATAGCGAATTTTATCACGACCGAGCGAAAATTAAAAGACAGCTTCGGATGAGTTTCGAGTCTTAACTGAATCTTCATTTTTGAAATTAGTTCGCTTGTACGAAATAAAAAAAAATCGATACCTGTGCGGTGGTTGAAAACAAAAAAGTTGTTTTACTAATTCCTAATTCTTGGAACTTCCCTTTTTAATTACTTCTACCTAAATCGCTATTTATTTAATGGTTTTGGGATTTTTAACGCAAATTATCGACTAAGACCATTTTCTTTTCAAATGAAATTTATTAAAGAAACTGAGAAGCATATTATAGATCAAACAGAAAAAGACTTATGCCGTTTTCTTTTCTGACAAAAAATGTCGCCCTTTTTTGCCCTTTTTTCGAATAGTGTATTTTTTTATATATTCTGAATTAAGAACAAGCTTATCTTAAACATCAATCGAAAGGTCTCAAAGTCCAGCCCTCGTAAATCAGAAAAAATTCCAGCCATTGACTTCTTTCAGGTTACAGTGTGAGAATATTTTCACCCTATGACTTCCAAGAGGATAATAATACAATTTTTTTTTGCATTTATGAACACAGCACTTTGAGACCTTTCGATTGATATATAATATAAGGTTGCTCTTAATTCAGAATATATAAAAATTTCACTTTTCTAAAAAAGGGCAGAAAAAGGGCGACATTTTTTGTCAGAAAAGAAAACGGCATTAGTTTTGTGGAAAATATTTTCAAAAAGCATAAAAAAAAAATTAATTTTCCAACATTTTGCTTCGTAAGTACCACAAAAATTTTCTAAATAAATTTTTTTAAAAATTTTAATTGTTGCACAGGTCTCTAGCAATAATTTGGCTTTTACAGATTGAAAAAATATCAATTAGTCGACGAGTTATAGCCAAAAAACCATATAAACAATATGCTGAAAATCGGCATTTGACTGCAAAGTTCGAAGGTCGATTAAAAAAAAAATTCGAACTAACATAAACAAACGCCGCGATACGTATCTTCTAATTTAGCCTCTATTTTCACCCCTCACTCTCAGAATCGACCTAACTTTTGCTAACCTGAATTTGTTACACAGTGTTATCAAACAAATGCTATTTTGAGGAGCTTGAGAAATCCTACCATTTGGAAGTAATAAATAAAATTGTTGAAACATTGAACAAAGTGGTTTGAGCTATGTTGAGAAATACAATTTTTTTTTGCTATATTTTTTGCATTCCAGAAGTCGCGGATTGATTGATACGCTTTCGTAATATTGATCTTATTTACACATATTTATTATCTTTTTTTTTATTTTGGAAATGAAAAAAAAAAATATTTTGATTTCAAAATAGATTCCTTAACGTGTAGTTTTAATGCGATAAAATGTATTTGATTTGATTTAATAACAATGCCACTCAAATGTGGTTTATGCCTATTTCCCATATCCAATTTGTTGGACCTAATAGATAGGGTCTCTAAACGCATGGTATAGGGTATCGTATAGTCAGTCTAGACCGACGATAATTTTTTACTTCTTTTAATGGTTTTTTCCATAGAAAGCATTAACTTCTATATGAAAAATTTCATTATTTTGATGAAATTAAATCATCAAAACTCTACAAGTACTGAAATTAAAAAACAGAAAATTTTCGTCTATGAAAATTTTAAGTTGATTGAGCCAATAAAAACATCAGAACACGCAAGATTTTTTTAAGTTTTTTTATTAGCAGTATCTTTAATTTCAATGCTTTGATTTGAATAAATCAGTGGTGGCCATCGAGAGAATTGAGTTAGTAATAGTGTTTATGAGCATGTGTTAGTTGTACTACACTGATCGAAATCAATGGACGTAACACAATGCCGATATTAAATGGGTTTGTGTAGATTTTGTATGAATGTGTTTATGAATGACTAAAAGGGAAATAGTTGAGTTCACGAAGAATATGGTAAAATTCAAAATATATTTTGTTGTTTTAAAATTTTAAATCTTACATTCTGAAAATGTAAAAAAAATGTGAGGAACATTTAATCTCTTTTATCCATAAGTTTGAAGTTTCCCAGGAAAAATTTCGTAATAACAGCTCATTGATTTTTGCATTACCAATAATGACCTACCACTGCCCACTGCATTACTTCTAAAGTGAAAATAAGGCGTTACTAATAATGTGTTATACAGCTAGTTATATTTCATGCCAGCGCCTTGCATACTGCATTACTTTCAAAGTGAAAATAATGAGTTCCTATGCAACTAGCTACCTCCAATGACATCCCGTGTTAAAATAATGAGCTTATCAGGCAAAGTTCAACCAGTTACATCTCATTCTAAAACCCATTATTTGGCAATGTTTGTTTTTCCTGGGTTATTAAATCAAATAAGTAATAATAAGTAATTCATTTCTTTAAAAAACAAAAAAAAAAATAGCAAAACATAAAAAGATAAGAAATTTCAAAGGCTAATAAGTGGTATGGTACTTGAAATTAAAAAAACTTACCAGCCTGCAGTAACTGGATATTTTTTTAAATTAAAAAAAAAATGCATAAAAGACAGCTATAATGTTGTCAAATGGAGGCGACGTAAATAATTTATAGAAAATGTTTAATTTATGGCAGATTCAACTGCTTTGCGTAATTTAGTTTATCAAGTCTTCGAAATTTTCTCAACATTTTTGGTTTCTTTTAAACAAATATTCTCTGTGTACCTATTAAAAAAAATATATATGAATTTCAAAAGGCAATGCGACATAGAACTGCTTTGTTCAAAAGCTTTCATAAGACTGAATGAAATTGTTGTTTACTTTTACTCTTTGGTGAGTATTTTTGTTTTCGTTCGGCTGTATACATATAAGAGGCCGAGCACCAGCGTGCTTGGTACGGCCTTCACTGGAATAAATTATCTCTTGTTTTCTAACTATTTTTTAATACTAATAATTAAGAATGAAAAATTGACTCAAATGGTTAATTAGGCATGAAAAAATTAGGCGAACTCATCCGGATAGTTCGACGGCGACTTCAGTTCTTATGAAAGAGCCTGTCAACTGGCACTAAGCCGCTCGACTAGAACCTCTGTACACGTGTACTGTAACCTTGCAAACATATACATATGTTCATAATGGAAATGCTACGACAACAACGACCATAGAAACGACAACAATTACAGCTATCACACACAAAAAATAACAAAATTTAGAATAACAACAATAACAGGAACAACATGGAAAAATCGTTGGTTTTCAAATGTTTATTTTTTACATTTTCATTGAAATCTCAGTACCTATTGAACCGATTTTGTTGATTTTATACAGTAAGCTGCTTAGCATGTCAACGAATCATATTCGCTAAAAATGAGCAACCCCCTGATATACTGAAGGCGTGATCGTGATTTCAACAGACGGACAGACGGACACCGCTATATTAACTACGCTTGTTATAAGGATCAGAAATATGTATATATATTTTTCGGGTCCAGATTTTTTGCTAATTATAACAAACTTATATATACCCTCTGCATATTGGTTTCGAGAGTATATAAAAAATATATATATAACTCAATTTGTTTCATCTAATGAACTTTTTTATGACCAATTTTGAAGTCTCCACATTTTTGCTTATAACTTTATAAATCAATGCACAATGCTGCTAATGAAATACTAAGGAAAATATAAATATATTTGTATGTTCTAATGACTTTAAGTAAATAAATACAAATTTTTTAAATTCAAATTTAAAGCAAATTTAAAAAAATCAAGTATAAAACAAATGGATTATAAAATATTTTAAAAAGTACGAAATTACTTGGTAACTTGAGTAAACTCTATAGCTTTTTTAATAGAATAAAATAGAATTTAATATAATTACGAGAAAATCTTATTTTTTTTTTTAATGAATAAATGTTCTTTTTGTATGACAAAATGTAAATCCAAGTAATTAAAAATACCACTAATTGTGAAAAATGCTAAACGAGTTTCAAAAATTCTCAGTCTAAAATAAATAAATTTATTTATAAAAATGTTTATATAAAGATTCATATTTAATAAAGAGAACTGCACAAATCTTGAGACCTGATGTACTAGTTTTATCAATTTACTTCATATATTCCATAATAACCACTTTTTCTTGACTTGTTATTGATAATTTCACTTAACATGATAAATACCAGTAACACTAATAATACGTTTAAAAAATGTGTGAATTTTTTTATTACTAGTTTTTTTTTTTTTTTTGAACTCCCACATCAGTTCCAAGTAATAACAAATAACAAAAGTTAAGGAGAGTACTTTATTATTCATCATTCTAGAAATATATAAAGCCATAAACTTATCAGTTAAATACACTTGAAAAATTTATTTTATACTTATTTAAAGAAAATATTAAATTTTAATTGTTTACTTTCTCTTTTCTTTACAGATATGAACGTCTATTGCAGCGTGCTCAAATTGAAGATTTAACCGAAGTGTCCGGCATTGGTTGTTTATATCAAAGTGGTGTTGACCGTTTGGGTAGACCAGTTGTTATATTTTGTGGTAAATGGTTTCCAGCCCAAAATGTCGATTTGGAGAAGGTGTGTTTTAAGCTTATGAATTTATATTTTTAAATCATATTGGTGTTTTATTTATTTTTTTCTCGCTTTAGGCCTTATTATATCTGATCAAATTATTAGATCCCATCGTTAAAGGAGACTATGTTATTGCTTACTTCCACACTTTAACCAGCACCAATAATTATCCATCACTGCATTGGCTACGTGAAGTATACAGTGTATTGCCTTACAAGTAAGTTTTAATTTAAAGAAGAGATCATAACCTACTAGATTAAAACTTGTATGAAAGTTATAGTCGGTCTAGACCAACTGTATGATATCCTATAATATAAGTTTTAAAAATCGGTCTCACACAATGGTCGAGAACATTAATGGATAGCAAGATTAGTTTAACTCAAAATAAACAGAGATGAAAAGTTATAGCGGGTGGGATTATTTTTTGTGAACTTGGACCAGAAATTTTTCCAATTTCGTTTCTAATCCGATTAAATATCATGTACCCAAATTTCATTCAAATATAAAAAAAAAATAAAGGGTGTTTTTTCTAGATAGAACTCATGATCATGATCAAAAATGTACGAAAGGGTTAGCTGTCAAAAGAACTGTAATACTGCGCTCATTTTTTGACATTTTTGATCATGATGGCAAATTATCCAAATTTTCTTTGAAAATCACTCATCGAATCGTGCAACTTATGGACGACTTCGTGAGTTTTATGGCGCACATAATCGTCCATCTGATCAAGCCATCCGTCGAACTGTGAATATATTTCACACCACATGCTGTCTAAATGATGCAATAACACCAACACGTCGAAGAAATGTACGTACTAAAGAGAATATCGCTGCTATAAATGAAAGTGTGGTAGAAGATCATCATATGCGTCGTTCTTTCGCCGATTGGGCTTTAGAGCAATTGGAAACTGCCCTGATCTTTTATCGCAGAATTGTGTTCAGTAATGAACACGAGTGTGTTAATAAACAAAATTGTACAACAGACCCTACTGACTCCATTACATCCAGAAATATGTACCGTTTAGTGGCATCATCGGACCTTATTTCTTCAAAAATGAAGCCGGAGCTCGCGTTATGGTCATTGGAGATCGTTACCGCACCATCATCAATGATTTTTTGTTTATAGATATCGTCGACATCCGGGCGGGATGTGGTCTCAACAGGATAGCGCTACGTGCCATATGGCGACCGCAACCATAGAATTATTGAAATCTAAATTTGGCCATAAATTGATTTCGATAAATGGACCTGTCAGTTATTTCCTGTGGGTCTACACGAAGTCACTATTTAATGCTGATAAACCAGCAACAATTTTCGCCTTGAAGGCCAACATTGTTCGTGTTATTCGTGACCTACGGCCAGCAATGCTCGAAAAAGTTACCCAAAATTGGACGACCAGAATGCGCGTTCGTCAAGAACAGCCGAGGTGGCCATTTTCAAATCTAAATGTCATGTATTTATCTTTCGAGTAAAAAAATTTTTTTGATTAGAATTTTTTGTGTTATTTTTACAATTTCAAGTTCTGTCGGGCTTAGAAAAACACCCTATGTAAAAAAGAAACAACTTATCATAAAACAAACTCTCTTAAACTAGCAAAACTAACTGCTTTATCATATTAACTGGTCATTTTTGGTGGATAATCGGCTCCTTGATACTTGCACCATGGACTTTCTTCTGGTAAAATTTTATGATATTTTGAACGATTGTTTTTCTAAATGCATTCCTCTTTTCCATCAGAACTTTGAGCATACTAGTCCTCCGAGGAATTTAAAAGAATTGTCGAGGCTAACAAACAGAAAATCTTGCCTTTTTAAAAGATGCGCGAAATTCTGTTCAACTTTAGATTATGCTTAATATTGTACCGCTCGCGCTGATTATAATTAACTGAATAATAATTGCTATACGAGGTATTTGGATAATTTAAAAACAAACTTCGCTAATAACCCAAAGTCCTTCTTCGACTTTGTACGTGTTAAATGCAAGTCTTCGTCGTTCCCGCCTACAATGTTTTGCAATGATAATTCATCCTTTGATTATCTTGATATAGCTGATTTTTTCCAGTCCACGTATATCAATGCTAATTCAAATACTTTAGCCGTCGCTAACTATCCATATTTAATAAAAGTAGCCTCGGTATCAAATATTCCGCTCTTAAATGAGGAAACTGTTTTTAAGTCTCTGATTCAGTTGAAATTTTCATACAAGCCTCGTCCTGATGGTGTTCCTGCTTGTATTTTGAGAAACTGCGCTCTAATTCTAAGTGTGCCCTTAACGTGTATTTTCAACAATCTTTTTTTCCTACTTCTTAAAAGAATCATTTATTATACCTTTGTATAAGTCACGTGGTAAGGCGAATGTTCTTGACTATAGGAGAATAGCTAAGTGTTATTCAGTATGGTCCAAAGTTAATGGAGAAACTTGTTACTGGTTATCTCTCTTATGAACTAAAGTCGACTATGTCTCCATTTCAAGATGGTTTTTTAAAATCAAGATCAACAGTTACTTATCTTCTAGAACTCTCGACTCATGTTTTCAAAGGTTTCATCCGTGGTGAGCATACGGATGTGTGATATACACTGATTTTAGTAAAGTTTTTGATAGGGTGGATCATAATATTTTACTTCTCAAACTAAGACTCATTGGCATACATGAATCTATTATTCTGTAGATTGAATCGTATCTCACGTTTAGATCTCAAAGGGTCATATTTCGCAATATTGAATGTAAAATTATAAGAGTTACTTATGGCGTTCCCCAAGGCAGTCACTTGGGTCCGTTATTGTTTTTACTATTCGTAAATGATCTTTCGACTGTAATTTCAAATTGCATCGTCCTTATGTATGCAGATGATGTTAAGTTATTTCACAGTTTTAATGACATAAATGGTCATATTACTCTTCAGCGTGAGTTTGATTTATTAGTTCAATGGTGTAATGTGAACTTGATGGAACTAAATCTTAAGAAATGTAAGCTAACGAGTATTGCATTTATAGAATAGTATTGGATACCATTCAAACATTTCTGGATCTTGGTGTACTTATGGATAGGAAACTTGACTTCATTGGTTATATCTATAATATTAATAGGCTAGGCGATTTCTTGTTACCGATGTTTTGTTCTACCGTTTTATCTCGATTTTGACATAACATATATTATTTGAAAGGTATTTCCTTTTAGCTGTTCACCAGATTTACAGATTTTTAAATTTTTTCCTTTATTTTGAGTAAATTGCATTTAAAGTTGCTACTAACACATACATAAAATTATACATAAGCTATGTATGTTTTATTAAATTTGTTAATGTGCTTGGTAATGAGTTTGTTATCTTCATTTACAACAATAATAAACCAAAAAAGTGTTGGTTTGTGAATTGGCTAAGTTGAGTAATAAAGATGCCCAGAAATTGCACTCGAATTTCGAGCGCTGGAATCTGCTAGTTAGTATGATTGTTAATAAGGCAAGATCTACTCTTGGTTTCGTTAAAAGATGGGCTGAGGAGTTTTCAGATCCATATGTTACTAAACATTCTCTTCTATGAAGTCCTTGGCTACCATTGATGTGCGTTCCGGGGAATTTTTATGTTGAAGGACATATTCCATTCAGCACGTGCATTCGTCTTACTTTCAAGAATATATTTATACATAAAACGATTCATCGATCCATCAATTTTGTGGAATTATCTATTTATCTATTTTCCACATCATTACGTAGCTTCCCTCATGCTAAAAATTCATTTTACAATGAACGCTTCAAGCCATTTACCAGGCTTGAGACATACCATACGTATTATTCAAATCGAATTTTGATTCATCACTAAAAGGAACGGTTTTCCATTCTGTACGGTCCAATTCAGGTGTTTTTTGCGAAATTTAATCTAAAAAAATAAAAAAAACGTTAACGTAATAACACACAAAAAAAACAAGTATATAGTTACTTACCTTTTTTGGATATGTTTTTGGTCAACAATGGTTTTTTAGCTGGTCCGTAACTTTTTAAATAGTTTTCTATTGTACGTCTCAGAATTGTACTAAACCAATTCTGAGTGGAATTTTTATTAATTTTTTTGCTAGCAGTTCTGAAAATGTACTTATCGTATATGACTTTTGTGGCTTTTGCTGTGCACGACAGTGTACTCACCACACCATAAAATAGAGCATTGGATAGGCCTTTCAAATACCTTTCATTTGGTTATTTATTTTCCCACCAAATATTAGACTCGGCAGCCAAAAAAAAAAATATGTTTTCTTTTTTTTTCCATGTTCTATAACATATATAATTAAAAATAATAAAAACAAGTAAGAAAATTTCAATCGGTCTAGCCCGACTATGCGATGCCATATAACAGGTGTTTAGAGAATTTGTCTTAGGTCCAACTAATTGGGTATAAAAAATAATTATAAACCAAATCTGAGTGTATTTTTTATTCTGAAAAAGTCCATATCGAATGCTATATTGATATGGGGGCTAGGTCGAAAAATGGACCTTATCCTAACGATATTTGATAAAGTCACTTACTTTTTGCAAAAACATATACAAACAAAATTTGAGAAAAATCTGTGCAATATTTTTGGTTGCAGATAGGTTAAGTGAAGATGGGGAAGCAGCTTTATATGGGGCTATGACTAAGAATGGTCCTATGGATTTAATTTTTACATTTCATCAAAATATATTTACATTTGCGACCTGTAGTTTGACTACAATGTTCACATGGTCACACAGAAGGACAGACGGACGGACGGACGGACATCTATAAATCGACTCTGAAAGTGATTCTTAGTCGATCGGTATAATAAAAGATGGGTCTAGGTAAAATATTTCTGGTAGTTACAGACATCAGCACAAAGTCATTATAGAGAGATTTTTTTCTTTCGAAAATCATTAAAATATTGCTAGCCTTTGTCGGCTTAAAAAAAAAAATGTTTAACATTTAATCTCTTTTCAGATACAAGAAGAATTTGAAAGCCTTTTATATTGTTCATCCAACATTCTGGACTAAGGTATAATTCTTTTCAAAATAAAATTTCGAAATAAGTTCTACAATAAAAATGTATTTTCTTTTTATTATAGATGATGACTTGGTGGTTTACAACATTTATGGCACCCGCTATTAAGGCCAAAGTACATTCACTACCCGGTGTCGAGCATTTATACTCAGCAATATCAAAAGATCAATTAGAAATCCCAGCATATATCACCGAATATGATATGGGTACAAATGGACTACACTATTTTATACCACAACCACAATTGACACCCTCATAGACTACAATGATAAGACCAGAGGCTGTATAAAAATATTAGACGGACTCTAAAGTCAAAAAAAAAACATTAGGTTCTAGGAGTAAGTTATTAAAAACAACAAAAAAACAATAAAAAAAAAAACAAATCAATAGCCCATCAAATACAATTTAAAAGGAATTTGCACAAATTTCTTTTAATTAAGTACTTACGATTATATAAAATGGAAAAGAATTATGTACCTTTAATATAAAAATAAATAAATCTAAAAAAAAAACTCCACATTATATTGTTATAAATCATATATAATGCTAACATTTAGAAAAGTAGTTATAAATACTAAAAAAATATATAAATTGTTGTAGGCATTAACAAAAACCTTAAAAAAGTATTGTTGAAAAATATGTAAAAAAATATAATTTGAAAAAAATTCTTATGAAAAAAAAAAATCTAAAAATCTCCCTTGAAAAGCAAAAAATCATTAATTTAAAAAAAAAAAATTAATAAAAAACAAAATTTGTTTTAGTACCAATTTAGTAAAAGTTTAAAAAATTTTAAAAATTTGAATAAAAAAACTTGTTGTTATTGCATAAAAACTGTATAATGAAATTATAAATAAAAACAAATTGTTAAAACCTAAAAGCATATTTTATTCCAAATAATAAGAAAAATCATAAAAATTACATTATTTCCGCCATTAAATTATTATTAAAAATCCAAAAAAATTAAATAATTTCTAACTAATGTAAATTTAAAAAAAACAACATATTTATTCATAACAAACATATATACATAATAAACATTTAAAAACTACTAACTCTTTATACTCTACATATTAATATATTTGAAAGAAAAAATATTAAATAAAACCTCTCCTTTAAAGAAAAACCGAACAAAAATTTATTAAAAACAATTATTCCGCAATGTACCTTAAATTAAATTTAAAAAAAATAATAACAACGCTGAACTTTATTAATTAAAACACAAAGGTACGCCTAAAGAAAATAGTTGTAGAGATATGTATTAATTATTTATTGGAAAATTTTACATTTCAATTGAACATCTGTGAGTTCATTTCAAAATGAACTGATCAATCCTAAAAATTCAATAAACATTCGTATATAAATAGGCAAAAAAAAAGAAATAAAACAGGTCATCATCTTAATTAATCATTCTACACTTTAAGAAAAAAAAATGTTTGCCAAAAAAAATTATAATTAAAATTTTGTTTGAGTTCAAATTTTTATTAAAAATGTTTTTTTTTTTTCTATTCTACTAGATCTTTCAAAGTAAAAGTAACACTTAACAATATATAATTAAAAACTTATTCACTATGATTTTTTGTTTTCATTTGACTGATTTTAAACACTTATAAATATTTACAGCGTTTTTCAGTCATTTAAATTGTTTATTTATAAACTTTCTTTTTTAAGTTAAAAATCGTTTGAAATTTATTTAATATTTTTTGAGTTGTAATAATATTATTTTAATTGAATAATAAACAATAAAATATTGACAAATGGGACTTTCCATTTTAAATCAACGAAGAATATATTCTTTTTAAACCTCAATTTTGCGTGAATGTTCTTTCTGTCTTACGAAAATTAGAAAATTTTGAAATCCGAAGTGATCTTGCAAACTACGTTTATCTTAAAAAGCTATCACATAAAAGGTTTTTAGATATTCTTCTAAATTATATTTTGCTTACGAGAGGTCTTAGATCAAAGGAATGAAATAGCTTAAGAAGCGGTATCTATAATATTAGTAGGCAAGGCGATTTCTTGTGACTGATGTAACTTTGTTAGTTTTTCCCCGACTTTGACCAAACATACCTTATTTGAAAGGTATTTCTTTTTAGCTGTCCACCAGACTTACAGATTTTTACATTCTTACATTTTTGTAATATAATACATTTAAAGTTGATACCAACACATACATAAATTTATACAATGCTGTATGTGTGTTTATTAAATTTAAATTATGTATGAAAAGCCCTATGTTGAATAGAAAAAATTATTTTGGACATAAACCAATAACGACAATAACGCAACCGATATTTAAAAATTGTTGAATTGTAAATTGGCTAAATTGATTGGCATACCTTAAGGGTCTTATAAAATAATTTATTAAATGAAAAAAAAAATTCTAGAATTTGCACTCGAATTTCGAGGGCTGGGCTCTGCTAGTTATAATTAATTATTGTGCTTAATTTAATAGTAAGTTTACTTTGTTTTCAGAGTTAAAAATATAACAATAAAAATATAACATGGTTGGATTTTTTACTCCCTTTATATTAACTCGTAGTGTCTGCATGTCGACAAAACTTTGGATCGATTTTTAGCCCTTTTCACGTGATCCAATCGAGCTGTAACTTTGCATGGCGACGACAAAAATTTTTTGGCATAGATATATTCGGTCTATCAATTATTTAATTACATGATTTTGAATTAATTCACAAATAAAGGGAGTATAATAAAAACTTGGTTTTTATGGGTTTTTTTTAATCTGATTTTGTATTTGTATTCGTAACTTATAAAATCTAAATAATGTATAATTATATTGCAATAGAGTTCCAAAAAATATGATTAATAAATGATTAACATAAGTTTTCTCATCTATACCGATCGACTCAGAATCACTTTGTGAATTGATTTACCGATGTTCGTCTGTGAGTCCATGTAAACCGTGTAATCAAATTTCAGGCCGCAAATATGAATATACTTTGATGACATTTAGTATATAAGCTTCGATCAGCCATAGGATGAGAACTATTGAAATTGCTGAAATTAGGTTCATGTTCAGACCTAGTCCTCATACAAATGAGAGATCGACTTAAATTGCCTTAATATCCAGATTATCATATAGGTATCGGTCACATTGGGCTTGTATATGTTTATTACATCCATTTATCAGTAGTCCAAAAATAAATCATATACGACAATTCATAGTCAGAGGCCCCATATAAAGCTGCTTCCCGATTTAAGTCTCTCAAAAAACAAAAATATTTCACAGATTCTCCTAAAATTTGGACTGTATATGTTTTAGCAAAAAATAAGCGAGCTTAACAAATATGGTCGAGATCGGTCCACTTTTCGACCTTTTTCATATTTCAATTAATAACAGTGCCACTCAAATTTGGTTATACTTATTTCTATATCTAAATAGTTGGACCTAAGTTTCTATATCTAGTTAGTTGGGCCTAAGAGATAGGATCACTAAACGCATCGTATAGGGCAGGGGTCGGCAACCTTCGGCTCGCGAGCCACATGCGGCTATTTGGATGTGAAGCTGAGGCTTTTTAGTTCCATACGCAAATATTATTTATTTATCAAAAAAAAAAAACATTTAAAAATCATTCTGAATCGATTAACGAGAATTAGGCACCGATTCTATCTCTCAGCCACTTGTACTCGACTTGTCTTATTTACCACGAAAAACTGGCACACAATAAGAAATCAAATTTTGAGAGACACTTCACTAAAATATATACTCAGGTTGCTAGTAAATATCCAGCCAGCGAAAAAAGCTGTCGACGAGCTCCAAAAACAAAAACAACAATCAAGTTCCATGTCAAGTAACTGGACGCAATCTGCACGTAATGTTAACCTGGCAAGCTTCGCGGTGTCACTAGAAATTGCAAAAAAAAGGCGAACCATTCACAGATGGTGAGTATGTCAAAGATTGCTTCATACGTGAATCTGAAGAACTGGGGTCGAATCGTCGTATTCGTTATCGAAATTTTTCGATCGAAATTATTTTTTTATTTTCCAAAATAACATACTAAGAGTAATTTTACTCTGCCACAGTGAGGTGAAGAAATTGGCATTTGGATCGAACTGTTCGTGCGAGCAAGCCAACTAACAATTGAAAATTTAGAGTCGTGTTTGAAACTTAAAACAACAAGTTATGAGCCAAATTTATCCAAACTTTCTATAACCATACAAAGCCAACGCCCCCATTGAATTTGTTTGCTACTTATATATGAATAAATAGATATTTTTTCTTATGAATAGATGTTTTTTTTATCAAAAAACTTTATTTATGCGAGTACTATTTATTGTTGGCAAGAATAAATTTTGTGGCTCCTTAAAAACTTTGAAATTTTGTAAATTATAATTTTTAGCTCTTCCGACTCAAAAGGTTGCCGACCCCTGGTATAGGAAATCGTATAGTCGGTCTGGACCGACTAAAATTTTGTTACTTCATTCAAATTTGATCGAACCATTTTTTGACCCAGTCCTCATATAATAATCACATCTCATTAAAACATTAACATAATTGCTGTCAAAAAAACACGATATTCTCACTTTAATTCGAACCAAACACCCTTTTTTGTTTTTTTCTTATTTGTTTCTGGTTTCTCTTTAAATTTTTATTTATTGCTCAGGATCCATATATAGAACCTTCCCAAACTAATGATCTTAAGAGATTTGTCATATTATAGGCGACACCTCAACTGAGTTTCTAGTTAAACAATTTTTAAGACTGTGTTTTCACTAGTCATGACACCATATTTCGAGAACTGTTAAAGCTTCTAGTTGTAGCTATCATAACTAAATAAATTGTGACAAAAAGAGGTATTTCCGTTCGTTGATTATACAAAAAAAAAATCAACTTCGTTATATAACTTCCAATAATTCAGATACTCCAATATCCTATAGTTGTAATCATTGTTATTTAGAACCATAGGTATACATTTTTGTCTGTTCGTCGGTTGTTAATAAATTACCATCCATAGACAAAAATTTTTGAAATGTGTTATTGTTTGCCTAAACGAGATTGTAAAACGTTTATACCAGATTCAGCCGCTGAGGATACTCATTCCTGTTCTAACTTTCACATTCGCATGAAATAATACGATTTAGCACATTTTCGTGTTTGAGTTTTCACATCCATACATTTTTTCTTAGTTTATTTTCAATCAGAAAATCGTTAGTGAAAGTAATAGAATACCAATTTTTATAATAAAGAATTGTCGACGGATGAAAAGGACACTTAAATCTCAAACTGTGGAATGTATTTTTATACCCAGCGTGCAGAGACTATATATAAATAAGTTTGTCATTTCTTTTGTAATAATTAGAAATAAAATTCGTTATCCTTACAAAAAGTTGAGTTGATATAGCGATGTCCCTCTGTGGAAATTACGATCAGGCCAGCTAGGATCCTTAGTTTTAGAGAAAATGATTCATTGACATCCTGAGCTGGTTGCTATTTAAAATCATCAAAATCGGTTCTATATGTCCCAGATATCAGTGAAAATTAAAAAAAAGTATTTAAAAAATATCACTTTTAATAGGTAGTTCTTGTTATCGTTATTATTCTAAATATTTTTATTTGTATGTGGTAGCTGTAATTGTTGTTGTTGTGTTTGCTTAATTAGTGTGTATGTATGGTTATAATCCGTGTCTAGAGATCCAAGTCGTGCGACTTAAAGGTCACCTTGCGCCACCTTCGGCTCTAAGAAAAAAGTATTTATATTAAAGCATTAAAATTCAAAATACTGTTAATAAAAAAACAAATAAAAACTTTTTCTGCAGCTTTTAATGGCTCAACCAACTTTAAATTGTCGCAGACGAATATCTTTTTTTGTAGTGGGGTTTAGGCGATTTCTGTTCTCGTTTACCAGCAATGAAGCCTGCTCTAATAATTGTTTTGTTTATAAATTTTGCAAATATTTACATAAAGAAACAAGTAAGAAAATTATAGTCGGTCTAGACCGACTATACGATACCCTATACCATGTTTAGAGACCCTATCTCTTCGGTCCAATTAATTGGGTAAAGAAAATAATCTTAAACAAATTTGAGTGGCATTATTATTAATTTTTTTGGCTGCAGATATGAAAAAGTTCATATGGGATGCTATATTTATATGGGGACTAGCTCGAAAAATGGACCGCTCCCGTCCATATTTGCCAAAGTCATTTATATTTTGAAAAAATATATACAAACCAAATTTGAGAAAAATCTGTTCAATATTTTTGTTTTTTGATAGATTTAAGTGAAAATCGGGAAGCAGCTTTATATCGGGAAGCAGCTTTATATTCATATTTGCGACCTGTAGTTTGATTACAAAGTTTACATGGACACACAGACGGACATACGAAAGGACGGACATCGCTAAATCGACTCAGAAAGTGATTCTGAGTGAGTTTACTAAATATAATCATTAACTTTTTGACTTAGCCATATATAACAATAACGTTTGATATGTAGTTTTTCATATCTAAACATCCAGTTATTGCCTCAGCAAAGTTGAATCCAAGTCCGCCTTTAGAAATGCATTGTGTAGGATATCGTATAGCCTTCTTACTTGTTTTTTTACCCTATGCCACTATTTGGTTTGGGTATAATGACTTTGTGCTGCTGTTTGTAACTACCACAAATATTTGACCTAGACCCATCTTTTATTATACCGATCGAATCAGAATCACTAACTGATTCGATTTTACGATGTCCGTCGGTCCGCCGTCTGTGTGTACATGTAAACATTGTAATCAAACTGCAGGTCGCAAATTTGAATATATTATGATGAAATTTAGTACATAAGCTTGTATCGGCCATAGGATGAACGCTATTGAAATTGGTGAGAATCGGTCTATGTTTAGACCTAGCCCACATACAAATGACCCCTATGAAATCGACATAAATTGCTATAAGATCCAAATTGTCATATAGATCTTACTCAAATTGGGTTTGTGTGCGTTTATTACATCCATTAGTGAGTAGTCCAAAAATTACCCCTATGGGACAATTCTGAGTCATAGGCCCCATATAGAGCTGGCTCCCGATCTTCACTTAAATCTATCAAAAAACAAAAATATTGCACTGATTCTTCTCAAATTTTGTTTGTATATATTTTTGCAAAATACAAGAGACTTTACCAAACATAGTCAGGATCGGTCCATTTTTGGGCCTAGTCCCCATATAGATATAGCATCCGATATAAACTTTTTCGTATCCGCAGCCAAAAAAATTAATAAAAATCCCACTCAAATTTGGTTTATGCTTATTTTCTATTTCCAGTTAGTTGGGCCTATGAGATAGGGTCTGTAAACGCATTGTATAGGGTATCATATAGTCGGACTAGACCGACTTTAATTTTCTCACTTGTTTTTTTAAATGTTTACATATTTTTTTATTTATTATTTTTTGTTAGATATTTTTATTTTGCACCAAATTGAGTTATAGTGCATTTACATCTAAGGAAAATCTAGTTGATTTTAGTTGAAATCTACTTCAAAATTTATACCGTTTACATCTTACTTTTTTTGGCATTTTGTGAGATTTTGTTTCCACAACAATAAACAGCTGATTAAAATAAAACATAATTAGAAATACCAAAAATAAACAAATCAATCATAAAATGGATATATGGAAAATTATGAAAAGGAATAGAATTTATTATGCATCAAGAATGAAAAAAGCACAAATTGAAATAGAAATTTTATGAAAAAAACATCAGCATTTGTTAAATATATTGTTTTAACAACAAAAACAATTGCATTTTAATGTTATCTTTAATAAGCTAATGTGGCCTGAATTTTTTATGTAAATAAAAACAAATTTGATTTACAATTTTGGTCCCGACGTTTCGTCGATTATTTGTCGACTTCTTCTGGGGTTTGTAATTGAATTGTTTAAATTTAAAACATAATAAAAATATATTTCACACAAAACGTAAAACATAAAAACAACATCTTAACATTCAAACACATATTAATTTAATAACACAGCTTAACTAATTGCATTTTCCACAATTATTTAAAAGCAGATTGGAATGGGCAAATATACATAAGTATAAAAAATTATAACTTTCCAATTACTAAATATTTTTTTTAATATAGATTCGCCTTTTTATTAATAATTTATATTTTATTTCCTTTTTATTCAACTTGTTTGCTTTTGTTTTTGTTTTTAAATGTCAATTTTTCAGTCACTACAATATTAGAAAACCACAGTAGTATCATTTGGTAGTGCCCAAGTTTGACAAGATTTTGAGAGTTTTTGCTAAAATCTAGTAACGAGGTAGATTTTGTTTTGTATGGGAAATCTAGTCAAAATGAGCTAGATTGTGCCGAAAATCTCGTATATACTAGATTTTGTGTAGATGTAAACGCACTATTAGAAAAATATTTTGATACGTTTTATTTTCCAAAATAAGTTTATAAAGTAAACAGGTAACACTATAATTATGCGGTACTATTGATAATTGTGGCAAAGTTGGAATCAATCGAATAACAATAAATAAATAAAATAATTATTTTCTCTTTGACAAAGTCGGATCTAGGTTAAATCTCCAGTAAGTATTCTAAATACTTTTAAAAATACCTTAAAATTAAAGTCAAAAAAATCACATTCACAAATATTATTTGGAAATAATTCGAAATCTCTTTATTTTAAATATTGAGTAAAAAATCTTCATAAAATTTAAAACATGAATTTATTCCCATAGCAATAAAAATATGAAATAAATGAAATTCAAAAAAAAAATATGGTTTAAATATAGTGTTCATTTGTGAATTGGGTTATCTCACTAACTAGATTAACATTATTTTTTTTTTATATATAAAAATTAACACCTAAATTTTGTCATGCACACATTATTTGCCCTTTTTTAATTTAACATTCACAATTTATTTTATTTAACAAAATTTAGGTATAATAAAAAGTGCTAGCAGATTCCAGCCCTCGAAATTCGAGTTCAAATTCCAGGAAATTTTATTTTTTCATTTAATAAAGACCCTAAAGGTATGCCAATCAATTTAAGCCAATTCATAATTCAACACTTTTTAAATACCGATTATTGTCGTTATTGGTTTATGTCTAATTATTGGTTTATGTGAAATTTTTTTTTTCAATTCAATTCAATTCAGAATAAACTCACAAACACATTAACAAATTTAATAAACACACACATAGCATTGTATAATTTAATGTATGTGTTAGTAGCAACTTTAAATGTATTTTACTCCAAAAAATTGTCAAAATATAAAAAATCTGTAAATCTGGTGGACAGGTAAAATGAAATACCTTTCAAATAAGATAAGTGTGGTCAAAATCGGCAGGAAATTGTTTAACAAATCATCGGTCACAAGAAATCGCCTTACCTATTAATATTATAGATTTGTTACTTAAAAAATTTGATAATAAGCAATTGAAAAAATCTATAATATAAAGATTTTTAAGAATTTTTTTTTCCATTTTTTGAAAGTCTCGGAACTCGATTTAATTCAAAAATTAGGTTATGAAATATAATTTTAAATATTTTATTTTTATATACTTTATTTTCTCAAAAATAGAAAATCATTTCTGAAGATTGCCAGCCTTAAAAAAATATGTGGACTAAAGATTATTAGTTCATTATTTCCCAACTTCAACAAGAATATTATAGTCAGTCTATACGGGCTATACGATACCCTATATCATGCGTTTAGAGACGCTATCTCTTAGGTCCAACTAACTAGATATAGAAAATAAGCATACTCTTAATTTGAGTGTCATTGTTATTAAATTTTTGCCTTCGGTTATGAAAATGTTAATATCGGATGCTATATTTATATGGAGAATAGGTCGGAAAATGGGCCGATCCTGACCATATTTTAGTGAGGTCACTTATTTTTTGCAAAAACATATACAAACCAAATTTGAAAAAAAACTGTGCAATATTTTTGTTTTCTGGTAGATTTAAGTAAAGATCGGCGAGCAGTTTTTTATAGGGACTATGACGAAGAATTGTCATATAGTTTTAATTTTTGGACTACTGATAAATTAATGTAATATGTATACCAACCCAATTTGAACGAAATTTAAAAGATAGTTTGGATATTATGGCAATTTAAGTCGATCTCATAGGGGTCGTTTGTATGGGGACTATGTCTGAACATGAACCGATTTTCGCAAGTTTCAATAGCATTCATCCTATAGAAGCTTATGTAGTAAATTTCATCAAAATATATAGTTTGATTACATGGTTTCATGGACGGACGGACATCGCTAAATCGACTCAGAAAGTTATTCTGATCGACTCAGAAAGTTATTCTCAGAAAGTTATTCTGAGTCGATCGGTATAATAAAAGATGGGTCTAGGCCAAATATTTTTACAACCATCAGCACATTGCCAACAACCTCAATCCGTTAGAGAGGTCTTTGAAACAACTTTCATTTGAAGCCCACTTTGATTATAATGAATTTGACATATTAATTGGTCAAATCTAATTCAAATGGGCGAAAACATAATGATTTTATTTCTCCTAAACTGACAGGAGTCAGACCGATGAAGGGAGAGGCATTTCGAAGGCCTATCTATCTAATTTTTACCGTTTATAACTTGATTTAGTAGGCTGACAATCCTTAGAAGTGATTTATCTGGCTTTATGAAAATTAATCATATTTTATATTTCATCGCCGTATTTTTGGTATAATCTCGATATCCGCGAACCCATGCCAACCTACAAAAAAACCCCGTATTCCTCTTTCAGATTTGTTAAATTGAAAAAAAAGGTTTCTAATGTACATATATAGTTAAAAGATCTCTTAAAAATATTTTCTTTGGAGTACCTCGATATAAGTCCTAAACTAAATTAAGAAAAATTCAAGAAAAAAGAAACCTAAAAAATATTAATTTAATTTTTGGAAAAAAAATTTAAAAACAAAATAATTGTTCTAAAAAAATTTTTTGAAAAATATTTTTTCTCTTCCAAAAATAAGCACCTGCTTTACTGAACGCAAAAATATTATAAATTTCTTTTAAATAAGCAAATAATGCACCCATAAAGCCTGATATAAAATTAAAGTAAATATTAAATGCAAAAAATAAAATGAATCTTTGGCCAAAAGAAATATAAAATGTTTTAAAATATTAACGCTTTATATAAATCCAATTTCAAATCCTAAAAAAAATTTTCAACAAAATCAATTAAAACTTTTTGCACTCAGGGATAAATTTCAACAGCCAGAACTGAAAAGAACTACATATTTAATGATTCCTGATACGTATTAATGAGAACAAAAACAATTGCATTATAGCAATATAATTAAAAACCGATAAAATTATTTATAGGACTACATATAATATTAGCCCTCCTATTTATAGACGATCCTTTTAGTATATATATAATTTTTATGGTGAACACAAAAAAACATACTTGTATGAAACCTAAGCATTTTTAGACAAGAAATAATACTGCTGTTAAAACTTTATATTAATATAATATGGTACACTCTGAAATTTATAAAACTTTCCCAAATAAGCCAAAAACAACTCTTTCTAGCTCAAAACAATAACTTAAAAACATTTTATTTTTAACTGTTAGCAAAGATACATTTTTCATAACAAACTAAAAAAAAAATAGATCAGTTGTATTCAGTTAGTCTAGACACAAACAATGTTTGAGTTTTTTAACTTACATTTCTTTATTTTGGAAAAATTGGTTTTTTTGATGTGAATTCAATTTTACATTTTTTTTTTTTTGTGTTTAAATATTGAGAATTTTTTATAAAGTTATAAATTTTTTGTCAATTTATCGCAGACTGTTTATGAAAATTATTCGAGCTTATATAATATAGCCAGGACTCATCATTTAGCTGAGACACAATACCGTTAGTAAATTGATTGAAATCGCCTAGAATTAGATTTTACTAATACAGCAAAAAATAAAATAAAAAACTACTGAAGTGCAAAATTAAACTCCCTTATTCAGAATAAAATTTAACTAGTTAAAACAACAAATTAAGTATACATTTTTTTTGTTTAAATAATGCTATAAAGCAATCACAAAACGTTTATGAATAAGGCCCTAAATTATCTCACCGTTTTTTTTTTTTTTTTATCAAAGAAACTCAAATCATAAAAAAAAATTCATACATTAAAAAAATAAAATTCTTGAATTTAAAGACATTTACTATAAAATTTTGTAGTCCATAGACAAAATATTTTAATTTTTTTCATACATGTTTTATATGAGTTTTATTGAATAATAATAAAAAAAGAAAAAAGAAAACGTAGTGTAGGTTGTCGAAAATTTTTAATTAGTTGTTGCTCCATTTTGTATATAATTATTAAATTAATGAGTAAGTAACGTTTAAACATAAAAATTCTCTAATATAAATTTTTGAATTAAATAAAAAAAAAATACAACCAAAGCTTGCGTTAATAAATTATAACATAAGGAAAACAATAAAGAAAAATTAAAAATTTAATAAAAAAATTTTAAATTTTATTTTATTTGTGATCACTTTTAATTTAGACTTGAATAAATAATAAATGGATCCCTTTATTTTAGGTTTTTAAAGCGAAATAAAGGCGTATTTTCATAATTGTTGTTTGAAGATATGAATAACGCTAAATATAGTACAACATTTGAAGAATTTTTAATTTTTAATTTTTAATTGTTAATTTTTAATTTTTAATTTTTAATTTTTAATTTTTAATTTTTAATTTTTAATTTTTAATTTTTAATTTTTTAATTTTTAATTTTTAATTTTAAATTTTTAATTTTTAATTTTTAATGTTTAATTTTTAATTTATAATTTTTAATTTTTAATTTTTAATTTTTAATTTTTAATTTTTAATTTTTAATTTTTAATTTTTAATTTTTAATTTTTAATTTTTAATTTTTAATTTGTAATTTGTAATTTTTAATTTTTAATTTTTAATTTTTAATTTTTAATTCTTAATTTTTAATTTTTAATTCTTAATTTTTAATTTTTAATTTTTAATTTTTAATTTTTAATTTTTAATTTTTAATTTTTAATTTTTAATTTTTAATTTTTAATTTTTAATTTTTAATTTTTAATTTTTAATTTTTAATTTTTAATTTTTAATTTTTAATTTTTAATTTTTAATTTTTAATTTTTAATTTTTAATTTTTAATTTTTAATTTTTAATTTTTAATTTTTAATTTTTAATTTTTAATTTTTAATTTTTAATTTTTAATTTTTAATTTTTAATTTTTAATTTTTAATTTTTAATTTTTAATTTTTAATTTTTAATTTTTAATTTTTAATTTTTAATTTTTAATTTTTAATTTTTAATTTTTAATTTTTAATTTTTAATTTTTAATTTTTAATTTTTAATTTTTGATTTTTAATTTTTAATTTTTAATTTTTAATTTTTAATTTTTAATTTTTAATTTTTAATTTTTAATTTTTAATTTTTAATTTTTAATTTTTAATTTTTAATTTTTAATTTTTAATTTTTAATTTTTAATTTTTAATTTTTAATTTTTAATTTTTAATTTTTAATTTTTAATTTTTAATTTTTAATTTTTAATTTTTAATTTTTAATTTTTAATTTTTAATTTTAAATTTTTAGTTTTTAATTTTTTAGTTTTTAATTTTTGTTAATTTTTAATATTTAATTTTTAACGATAAAAAAATATACGGTAATACTTGCTTAGGCCAATGTGACACGTGCAGTATTAATATACACACAACTGCAATGACTTTAATAATGAGAAGAATTACAACATATCTTAAGAAAAACAACAAACACGCTGAAAAATTATAGTTTTTTGAAGTTTCATTCATATCTCGTGATCCCTTTAACCAATTTCGACGATTTTAAATAGCAACTACTTTGGGATGTTAATAAACGTTTTTATACAAAAACGAACGGTCTAGCTTAGATATTGACGGCGTGATCGTGATTTCTATAGACAGACGGACAGACGGTCATCGCTAAATCAACTTCCCTTGTTATAATGATCAAGAAAATATATGGTTTTGGGGTCCGGAATTTATTTCGGAACGAAATGACAAACCTATATACACCCTCTGCCACTGAGGTGTGAAGAGTATAACAAATTTGTATTTTGTTCTATTTATAACTCTTCTAATTTAGACTTGAATCAAAAAAAAAATGGTTCCCTTTTATTCAACGTAATAACAATAAAGTATAATTAGGGACTCGAATTTAAATAGGGTGCGCGTAGAACGTAATAGTACGCAGAGAACGTACTACAACATGCTATTATTAACAAATTTGATTTTTTTTTTTTGTTTTCTTATGTTTATATAATTTTTGTCCCAAAAATTCAACTCTGCAAATATCGATATTAAATTTTGTGTATCGAAGAGCCATATACAGTAATACCACGTGTTACGTACACTCGCACTTACGTACATCTCATTTTTGTTCCCATTTGCCCATTATACGTACAGTGGTTCACATTTGCGTACAAGTAAATTTTTATACTTAAATTTTTTTCAATTTATAAAAAAAAAAAAATTATGTACTAGAATAACAAATTATGAATGTACACTTGAAACAACGTGTTTTTGTATGTGTGTACATTATTTCTATAAAACATAAATTTTGTTATCGTATTAAAACGGAAAGTCCCCTTTTATATGAAACCTAAATTTCGAGTTGAATTTTTACCTCCAAACACCAAATCTATCCTTCAACCCATAGACCAGTGTGTTATCGTGTCATTTAAACTGAACTATTTAAGAAAAACTTTCAGTAAAATAATTGCTGCAATTGACAGTAAAGAAGGTTCAGGTAGGGAAGTTTAAAAAAAAAGTTTGGGCGGAATACAATATTTTAGATTGCATAAAAACAATTCGAGACACCTGGAATGATATTTCAGTTTCTACAATGAAAGAGGCCTGTAATAAATTATTTCCGCAGAAGGCAAAAGATAGGGAAGATTTGTGAAGATAATAACGCTGATATCATTTGCAATATTGTAGATATGGCGCAACATCTAGAGTTAGAAGTAGATTCAAATGATGTAGTTCAACTTGTAGCATCCTACGATGAGCCTCTCAACAATGAAGATCTTAGAATTAAATGAACAGATACAACCTGAAAATTTAGTATGCAATGTCGCAGAAAAATCCACTCAATCTGAAGGACTAACATCCAAAATTTTATGAGATGCTTTCCAATGTTTTCAAAATGGAATGGCTTCTTTTGAAAAATACGATCCAGATTTTGAGAGGAGTTCAAAGGTTAACAAAGACATTATGGACGCATATTCCTGTTATTCGGAATTATACAGGGAAACGAAAAAACATAGTAAACAAAGCTCTTTAAAAGATTTTTTTGCTACAAAAACTATATCACCTAGCTCAAAATCAAAAGAAAATCGGAATTTGGCATCCAAGGCCCAACTAACTGGACATAAAAAATAAGCATAAACCAAATTTGAGTGGGATTTTTATAAATTTTTTTGTCTGCAGATATGAAAAAGTTCATATCGGATGCTATATCTATATGGGGACTAGGCCCAAAAATGGACCGATCCTGACCATGTTTGGTAAAGTCTCTTGTATTTTGCAAAAATATATACAAACAAAATTTGAGAAGAATCAGTGCAATATTTTTGTTTTTTGATAGATTTAAGTGAAGATCGGGAAGCAGCTCTATATGGGGTCAAATTGTTAGTAAAAATAATACAAACAAATTTGTAATTATAACAAAAGAAAACTATACCTTTAATTTGATTCGGTGGTTATAACCGAAAGGTAATTGCATAAATAAAATTCTATTTTTAGTACCGAAAAATGTAATAAAACGATAAGCCCAACTAAATATTCAAATTTAGTTGACATTTTTAGAAAATATATAAAGGAATATTTAAAAATTTTATTAGTCTTAAAATTTGTTGTGCATAAATATATGTGGATATAGTGAATTAAAGGAGATCATATGATTAAGCAAGCTACGAGAGCGTTCCCAAAACAACGGCCACATAACAAAGAAAACACAAAAATTTTGGAAATTTTTTTCTTTATTTCTCAATATAATCTGGGGCCAAATCACCGCATTCGTTATCGAAATTTTTCGATCAAATCATTTTTTTATTTCCCAAAATAAGATGTTAAGAATAATTTTTCTTTCTCACAGTTGAAGAATTATGGCCTCTGGTTGAGAAGAAAAGCGAATCGTGGTCGAGCGTTTGTCCGTCTTCTTCAAATATTAAACCAAAATATGGAATTTCGATTGATTTTACTCGATATCGAATGCGGTGATTTGGACCTTGCTTTTAATTGTCTAGTTCCTTAAAATAGCCATCAACCGCAGACTCCACCTCTTCATTGCTGACAACTCTTTTTACCACCGAGCTAAATCTGGCGAATAAGGTTCGTATTGAAGCAATTCGGATTATAATTTATGGATTTTGGCCATCGCAATAGTGGATGAGAGAACTGGTCCACTGTCTTGATGAAACAACACTTTCATTTTCGCCAAATTCAGCCTTTCTTCCAAAATTTCATCACTTAAACAATGCAATAAATTAGCATAATACTTCATAACCTTCCCATCAGAAGGAACTGTCTTCGAATTCTTTGGACACGATTCTTTCATTTCAGTCCACTTTTTTGACTGTTCCTTTGTCTCAGGTGTGAAGTGGTACACCCATGTCTCCTCCATGGTTACGAATCGGTAGGTGAGACTTTAGCCTTTAAGTTTTGCTATAAAACGTAATTCTCGACCGAAAATAAAAAGTTACGGAAGGTTTAAAATACATTTTCATTTGGTTGAATTTTAGTACAAAAGTGAAGTGTTAAAAGGTAAAAAAAAAGGTTTTTTTTAATATACTGTCTTATTTTTTCAGTTAATTTTACAACTAATACTTTTTAACAATTTTTTAAGTTAATTTTTTCAGAAAATGCCAAACTTTGGCCCCCGTAAACTTTTTAGTCCTAATGTGCACAAGGGCCAAAGGTTGTTTTTTTTTAAAGATCCCGAGTTATAATATAATTTATTAAGCAGCGAACGTAAAAGTTACCTTATATTGGTTTAAGATTTTTGCTTTAAATTTTTTTTATTGTATTTTTAAATATTTCTATATCAATTTTTATGGTAAATTTATGAAATATAACAATTTTTATTGTAAATTTACAAAATATATAAATTTTTAAATCAAGAAAATTTTTTTACTATATAAAAAAAGTGTAACTTATTGTTAGTGTAATGAAAAAGTACTTTAAATCAACCAGTTTTAGTAAAAATTACTTCTAAATAGAAGTTGTTTAGCTTCTTCGTCTAATTCAATAGAGGTAGTTTTCCATTTTTGACGAATGTTGGACATATATGGATCTGAAGTGCACAACAAAATAGTGATAAGGTCTTCATTAGTACAACATTTTCCTTGTGTTGTACTCGCGAAAGAATCTGTAGTTCCTTTTTTCTTGCGCTTGTTCAGATAGATCTCCTATTGGTAGCATATTGTTTTGAATTATTTGTTCCCCATGGTACAAAATTTTATGAACTGTGGATGGCATATATCACCAAGAGTATTTTTCATTATAAAGTATAGCTGTTTTATTGGCGTACTCTCCAAATTTTTTTGCATTTATCTTTCTGCTGCATGCTAGAACTTGTAATATGATTTTGAATCGTCTTATTAATTCATGATCTACAACACCTGTGATAGATGCTGCAGTTTCCGGATCGGAAAAAAATCTCCTTGCAGTATTTCCATCATTTGTGTTTCCTTCCCCTTGTTTTGGTTGGTCGATTACGAGGCCTAGCTATAGATATTTTTGTTGAATTTGTTTTTTTTTTTTTATTTCTTTTTTCTTCATTTTCTTTGTTTTTTCTCACTGTTTCGCCTAACGGACCAAATTCCAAATCATAACCCAATTTAAGAATATGCTCCATGAAACGTATTCTAGCATGAAGAGGGGACATTCCAAATTCGTAGGCTTCCTTACAACTATCGTCTTCTGGTGGGGGTTGGCTTAATTGACTTGTTGTCTTTTGGCATATAATGCAGCTTGACGTTGACTTTGTTCCAGTTAAAGATTGTGCAACTTTTCCATCAATCATTGTGAGACACATTTTAAAATGTACTTCAATGTCTTGGTCATCAAATTTAAATATTACTGGTTGAAGTTCCTTAATTTGATCTTTTATTTTTTGAACTTCTTCAGTTATGACATCTTTGGTTTCCTTTTTGAATGCAAATTTTATTGGTCTACAATACTTTGTTGAAGAAGGAATTTCATTTTTCCATATAACAATTTCTGTTGCTCTACTAGTTGACGGCTCTAAGACGCTATACCTTTTTGTTAAGCGCAATGGAACGAAAGATACCATAAATAAATTATCATCTGATGAATTTTCGGCATTAAATTGCTTGTATTGTTTCTGACCAGAGGATCCACCACATCCCCATTTAGAAATTAAAGTAATGCTGCCATTACCAATTTTTTTTAAATGATCAGTATCAAGCGTATTTAGCAATCGTTCTGCAGTATGTTCAAGGAGATCTTGCAATTTTATTTCTGCTGATGTTGAAGTGACACTAATAGCAGATTGTGAAGGTAAGCATTCTTTTTTGGCAGAAACTAAATCTCGATACTCTGGAAAAATCCCACAATTCTTTTCATTGGTTCGCTTCCGCAATTCCTTATATTGATTTTTGGTCAATTTCAAATCCAAAGATAGGCCGAACCCTTCTTCCGGCGTAAATTTCTTATCTTCATTTGGTGTAGGAATGCTTTTCAAAATCCTCTTTCTGCGCCTTGGGCTCGCTTCTACTATTTTTTCAATTATTTCAATTTTATTTTTTTTATTTTATTATTTTTATTTTAATTCTTTGAGAAATTTCTTCATTGATATTCTCCAGCTTGCACCTTCGAGATCTTTCACTAAAGCCGTCAATTGGTTTTGCTGGTCGACCCTTTTTTCCACTTTCGTTGGCAGTTGTAGATGCACTCTCAAAAATAAGTTCCTTTATTAACCAGTCTTGTAACGTTTGTACATCTTTGCCTTGCTATGAGAGCGAGGAACAGTATTAGAATGTATAAAATAAGCATAAACCAAATTCGGGTGGCATCGTTATGAATTTGTGGCCATATCGGATAATATTTTTGTATGGGGACTAGGTGAAAAAATGGACCATTCATAACCATATTAAGTAAAGTTATTTATTTCTCTTAAACCAAATTTAAGAAAAATTTATGCATATTTTATTTATTTCTTTTTTTTATAAATAGAATTGAAGATCGGGAACCAGATTTATATGGAGACACACCTAAACTGACATTTATAAGACAATCTGGAACTTATGACTATGTCTGACCAATTTCAATACCGATAAAATATTTTATGAATATATATTTATATTTTCCTACCTGTACTTTGATTACACAGACAAACAGACAGACAAACGGACGGACGAAAATTGCTAAATCGACTCCGAAAAAGATTCTGAGTCAAATGGTTTAATAAAACTTAGGTTTAAGGTCAGATATTTTTGGTAGTTACAAACATCACAACAAACTCATTATATACTGACCACAGAATGGTATAGGGTATACAAATTACACATTAAATGTCGCTATCCTGTCGCTATCTCATTATTAGACGACACCAACGAAATTAAAAGACTAAAGCGCAGCCATACCTTAGATCTCCCGTTTCGAAAATAATTTATCATTTAATATTCTAAAAATCATCTTATTTTGTTTTATGTTATGTATCTCATTGGAGTTACATAACCTCTGTGATGTATGTATTTAATCAAATTTGCTTATGATCCTTGGATAGATTGTAAATAAAGAATGAATTAATAAAAAAAAGTAAAAGACGCCACGTTATGTGGCAGGCAAGGTTATGGCGTCTGCTTTTTGGGATGTGCATGGGATAATTTTTATTGATTTTCTTCAAAAAGGAAAAACAATGAACGACGAGTATTAATGCTAACTTATTGTAGCGTTTAAGTGATGATATTATGAGAAAAAGGCCGCATTTGGCGAAAAGAAAGCCAGTTCATACATCCACTATTGCGAAGGCCAAAAATCCATGACTTAAATTTCGGAATGCTTCATCACGCACCTTATTTTCCAGATTTAGCTTCCTCGGATTATTCTATTCTATTTCCAAACTTTAGAAAATGATTCGGTGGTAAAAGATTTGCGGTTGATGGCTATTTAAGGAGTTCTTACTATAAATAAGGTATCGAAGCTATTGAATATTGCTGGGAAAAGTGTATCGAGCTAAAATGAGATTATGTTGAGAAGTAAAGATTGTGATTTCTTTGTCATGTCGCGTTGTTCTGGGACCGCCCTCGTACATTGAAACATGAACACTAAAACTACGCAAGTATTGTAAAATAAACTAACACGATGTCTTGACATGGCAATGTCGAGTGGAGACCGCTAATGTTCATGTCATGACTTAAAAATCCAACTTCTTGCCATGACAAAAATTCTGCCATAAACCCTGCTATTAATTAGAAGTTTCATTAGATTTTGACGTTTAAGTATTTTGATATGGCGCAACTTAAATTAACTAAAATCAAATTATTAATTTTATTAATATATATCGCGAATATGAGTGGTTGTGGAAATACAAAAGTGAAAACTATAAAAGATCGGATTTAGAAAGAAAAGTAACTCTTAAAGCATTGACTACAATTACGCATTTTTGTTGTTTACGGTTCAAAGACATTTTGTAAATGACGTTATGATATTTCTCTGATTTGAGACACCGTGTTCTAAAAATTCCGGAATATTGATATTTATTAAATATATATTTTTATTTAATATATGTATGTATATGTAAATATTACACACACAAAATACAACATCAAAAGTTATTGTTGTGTTTTTCTTAAAATAAATTAATACATAAATTGTTTTTCTTTTGTAAATTTACGTTGTTTTTGTTTTTATTAACAACTAACATTATTTGCTTTAGATGTTGGTGAATTTTTACTCCCTTTATATTAACTCGTAGAGTCTGCTTGTCTGCTTATCGACAAAAATTTTGATTGATTTTTAACCCCTTTCCCGTAACCCAATCGATCTGAAACTTTGCAGGCAGGCTCGTGGCGATGACAAAAATGATCTAACAAATTTTTTTAGTGATGCCAAAACAATGGAAACTTTTAAATTTTTCTACCAGAGTTGATAAAAAATGTACAGAGTTAGTTTTGATTATATTGCTACCTCAAAAACAACAAGATCAGCTATGGACTTACAATACAACATTTAGAATAACAACAAGAACAATACAGAAACATATATTTTTAAATTTTTTTTAATTTTTTCAGTGATTTCTCGGGACCTATTAAACTGATTTTCATGATTTTTCAAACATTTTTCTCATGATTTTAGCCAATAATTCTCACTAAAAACAAGCGCCCCAGTTATTCTATTGAGAGCATGATCGTGACAAGGCAACATAGACAAATCATATTTTTTAAGACTTTTTTTACTTCTTCATTCAGTTCTCTGGGCCTAATCATCCGATTTGGACGATTTTAAACAGCAAACTTCTCAGAATGTTAATGAAGCATTTTTTATGCCAACGAGCACCCTACCTGCTCGATTGAAGTCGTCATCGTGATTTCCACAGACGGACAGACGGACATCGCTATATCAACTCCGCTTGTGATCACAAATGTATGTATTTTATGGGATCCAAAATTTTTTTTCTAACTATTACAAACGGAATGACAAACTTATATATACCCTCTGCACACTGGGGTGGAGGGTATAAAAACATTGAATGAAAAAATTTAATGAAAAAATAAAATTTCCTAGAATTTGCACTCGAATTTCGAGGGCTGGGCTCTGGTAGTTTCTATCATTAGATGATCCTGTACCTGGTTGAGTTCTTTTTGTATACGAAGCTTGTTTTAGTTTATGTTTCTCTGACTTGAACATGAACATTGTCATTAATTATTGAATCATTTTTTCGCTGATATATCGCACCTTAAATACAAAACAGTCACAACTCAAAATTTTCAAATTTTCAGGAGAGGCAAAAAACTGTTTAAGTAAAAATTATTATATTATTTAAAAAAAATGTAGTTCAATTTGAGGAGAGTTTTGCTATACTTTTTTTTATCAATTTATATTGTGTTTGTGGAAATAAAATATAATTTTGAGTTATGACTCTCTGACTGAAATTTTTTAAGCAAACGTTACGAAATTGTCAACTGACCTCATCAAGGTAAAGTTTCGAGATAACTCACTTTTTCCAAAAACATATATCAAAACTTAAAAAATTGTGCGAATATGAACTAATTGATGATACCAAGCAAGTTGTGCCTTATTTAATTGATAGACATTTTGCTCCGATCTCTTTAGTAATTAATGGCAAACAATATTAGTAAGGTAATGGCTAACTATAATTCCAACATTGGAACCACATAAGGCTCCAAAAGTTTAGCCCATCCCGAGCAGTAGACTCTAGCACAATATTTAGTTTTATTAAGAATGTACTACCTCGAGCCCAATAATTAATAATTATTTATTTTATTTCGGTACTAAAAATTTATTTTTTTTTGTCTTATTTAACTACATGTTATTAAATAAATATTTAGTAAATGAACTCACCTTGATTGATCTCGCAGCAATTATTTGAATTAAGTGGCTCTTTAACATATTACATATTAATAAATAACCTTCTTTACACTTTTATATTTTATATTTTTTTGTATAGCAATATATATTTTTTATATATATTTTTTTATATATTTTTTTATATATATTTTTATATATATTTTTTTTATATACATATATATATTTTTATATATATTTTTTTATATATATTTTTTTATATATATTTTTTTATATATATTTTTTTATATATATTTTTTTATATATATTTTTTTATATATATTTTTTTATATATATTTTTTATATATATTTTTATATATACATATTTTCTTATTTTTTATAAATATATATTTTTTATATATTTTTTTTATTATATTTTCACAAATATATTTTTTATATATATTTCTTTTAATATATATATTTTTTTAATATATATTTTTGATATATACTATTTTGACATATTTATATACACTTTTATATATATTTTATATATAAATATATTTATATATATTTTTTATATATACTTTTTAAACTTATTTTAAATATATATTTTTTTACATATGTAGGTATATTTCTTTATTCTTAAAATTTAACACCATTCACATATTTTAACACTTTTTTATATGTAAAAAAAAATAAATCGCACCTTTGAACGACTGCGCACAATTACCCACAAAGCAGATTGATTTCACTATTCCTTCAAAACAAAAACAATAATAATACACTAACGAAAGTAACAAAGAAAAACAAACAAGTGACTGCTGCAGCAGCGCGGCCGAGACATCTTTAAGTAAAATCAAACTTTATATTCACAATTAACTTATCATTAAGTTTACAATTTTTCTTGTACAATTACGTTAAATTAACACATGGATTATATCTTCGAAACATTTTACAACAATCTTATTGAATAATTATAATTATCACGTACTATTATATATTTCTTTTTTAATTTTTTCACAATATTTAAGCACTACACACTATTTGCGACAAACACCGGCAATTACACTGACAATGAATTGTGTTTGTCAAACTAAAACTATTGAGTTAAAAGGAGAAAAGGAAGAGAAACACAGAGTTGTTACAAATATTGTCAATTAAGCAATTTGTAGCCAGATGAAGCGATATTTTAGCCCTTCATTACTCTATAGTCAGGCTGTAATGAGTTTCTGCCGATGTTTGTAACATAGATCAATCATTTTTATATTACCGATCGAATCAAAAGTACTTTCTGATTTAATTATTATGAAACGCAAAAAAAATTTTAGAAATTTTATTTTTATTTTTAACTTATGAGTTATTAGGTGGTTGATTAAAAAAAAATCAGTTACATTAAATTAAATAACCTACATCTTTATGCACATACACTTAATTAATAACTAATTTAATATCATCAGCATTTTCAATATATTTATGTTTGTATTTTTCAAACATTTCATTCAGACTATTGATAACTTTTTGATGTAGTTCATCAACATATTTGGGATCAGGATCAGCCATTTTCTTAACATCAATGGGAGCACCAACTAAAATAATATATGTTTATAAAATATTGCTTGAAAACAACTAATCAAATTATAAATTACAAAAAAAAAATCTTAGATTACTTACCAACTTGTACAATATGTTTTCTCTGCGGCAGAAAACCGAAAGAGTACTGGAAGAAACCACGACCCAAAACAATTAAAGGAGAAACACCGGTTAATTTTTTAACAAATGATTGATACTTTCTTAGCATGGAATTAGGTGGATTTGCTACTTGATCAAAAATATCAACTTCACCAAATGAGAAGGTGGGTACTATGGCGGATCTAAAAAAAAATATGAAAAAATCAAAAATTAATTTAAATTTGTACCTAAATTATCAATAAAATTATAACTTTTAAAAACCTTTTCCACTTACCCAGTTCTTATGGCAATTTTAACAAAACCTTTACGATTTTTCAATGTCAATATATAATGTCGTGGATGAGAATCCAAAGATTCCTGAGCTCCACCTACTAAAACAGCCACTGCATTGGAGGTAAAGCCATCTTTGTTGTCTTTATGTTTAGGATCGTTTGATTTGCTTAGAAGATATGTCAAAGATTCTTTCGAACACGATACCAAACCCCAGAAACGTATGACTTCACGCATAAACGGTATAAAGAAATGCATGTCTAAGGTGGCAATTTTTGGTCTAACTCCGGGGTATAACTGCAACCATTTGCCAATATTGTTGCCCATATTAATTGAAACTCCAGTGCTGAAATAGAGATTTTTTTCCGACATTATTTTGAAGTCATAAATCTTTTTTTATATAGAAAAATTTCGTAATATGAAAACTTTTTTTTTTTTGGGAATGGTATTCTCATTGTAGCCAGTGAGTTTCGGTTAGGGCATTCAAACAACAAAACTAACTTAGAAACTATTTTGTTGGTAAATTACACACAACGATTCGGAACTACGAGCTTTGACTTCAATGCCGCATTATGGCACATATTCGGAGAGGGCGGCCAAAAGTCATAGATACTCAGCCATTTTAAAATTAATTATCTCATATGAAAGTAGATAAATGGAAACCGAAGGAGTAAAAAAATTTCGCTACAATAGGTTGATCCAAAATACACTCATTCTGTACTATTCCTGGGTTACAATCTAAACTTTCTTAGTATATTTTCAATCTTTAAAGTGTAAAACTCTTTCGGTTTAAAATATATTAAGTTTGGATAAATTTATTTAATGCTTCTTTTCGGATAAAGTTTGGTAAAATGAGAGTAAACTAAAAACTATCTCTCACACTAATAAACGTCAAAGTACAATAACAAACGTCAAGTGTTAATGAAGAAAAACACAAATTAGAATTTCACAATACAGAATATTATATACTATTATATACCATGCGTTTGGAGAATTGGTTTAGAAAATAAGCATAAGCCAAATCTGAGTGGAATTTTTATTAATTTTATCGGATGATACAATTGTATGTATGGAGACTAAGTCGAAAAATTTATCAATCATGGTATATTTGCAAATCAAATTTGAGGAAAATCTATGCAATATTTTTGTTTTTGATCATTTTAAGTGCAGATCGGGAAGCAGCTTTAAATGGGGGCTTTGATTAAGAATTTTTATACGGGGGTTTGTTTTTGGACTACTGACTAAAGGATGTAATAAACACACACAAACCCAATTTGACCGAGATCTATGTGACAATTTAGATCTTACAGCAAGTCGGTCACGTAGGGGTCATTTCTATGGGGACTAGCGTTCGTCATGTGGCCTATAGAAGCTTATATACCAAATTACATCAAAATATGAATAATATTTGCGATCTGTGGTTTGATTAAAACGTTTACATGGACACATAGAAAGGTATAATAAAAGATGGGTCTAGGTCAAAAGTTTTTGGTAGTTACAAACATCAGTACAAAGTCATTATACCCTACCCACATAGTGGTATAGGGTATAAATTTATTTTTCTTTTTAGATACAGAGCAGAATCGGGCACATGTAGAGATTGCGGAAAGGGTAACGAAAACATATAACACTAACTTTGTTACTGTCCTGCATTTTGCAGAATAAGAGCAGAATCTATCCATCGTCATGACTGTGGACTGTGGAAATGTAGAGCGCAAAACAAGCCAACATTCTGGCTTAAATGTATATCCAGATACTAAGGATATGAGCTATGTGTAAACACGGCTCCTCTTCTCAACCTAACCTAACCTAATGTTATATATTTTTTATATTAATGGTTCAAAAGGTATTTCAGATTTATTTTTGGAGTTTACAAAGGCCTTTGATTTGGTTGGCCGCTATGTTAAGTTAAGTGTGTTGGGAAAGGAACTGAAATTGTTTGAAATTGTTGTTTCAAAATCGGAAATAGTTTGTACAAATAAACAACAGCAAAAGTGAATTGCTAAATGTGGAGTGTAGAGTGCTGCAAGCGAGCTACTTAGGGCCATTGCTATTTTCTGTATATTTTAATGATATTACTAACTTAAACCTACCTGGTCGATTATACTTACACATGTTTGCTGATGATATTTGCCTACTTTATCCCTATAAATATGTTTAGGCACTAAAAACAAATGTGGAACGACATATTTCCTTAGTATTTGATTATGGTCGATTGAACAAGTTAACTCTAAATGTAAATAAAACCAAATTAATCTGATTTAGACCACATGATCAAGCTTTGAATAAAAATTTCAATATTTTTGATAATATAATTAATGAAACCCATGAAATAAAATACGTGGGAATTACTTTACAAATTAAATTTCATGGGACACGCATATTTTAGAATTAAAAGCTAAAATGGCACCGGTTAAGGTTCATTTACACGATACCACTCAGTCCTATGATTTTTCGATATAAAAATCCGATAAAATTAATCGGACTGTCATAAAGCCGTACCAACATTATTTCTGCATACTTAGGTCATTTACACCATTACACTCAAGTCTTATGAAAACAGCTGTTTAGAATAACAAGCGAATTTATTTTGAAATCTATATTTTATTTCCACTTTCTTTGTTTTTGTTTACCTTTTTTTAATATTACAAAAAAAAGAACAACTCTGCAAAACTCTACAACTCTACAACTCTACAAAATCCTACAGACTGTCAATTTCATAACATAAGCTTTGTACATGACTTTTTCATAATACTCGACTTTTTGACAGGTCGTATTACAAAGTGTGATAGTGTAAACTGGCCTTTACTGGTATTTTGTATAAAATGAAAAATAAATTGAATATTAGAACTAAAATGTTACTATATCAAGTTTTGATTCAAAGCCATTTGAAATCACTGCAAAGTATGCAAAATAAAGCTTTAAAAACCATACACACTATACCAATTACTTACTTAACACTATCTTTATATAATAATTGTTGTAAGTCCATGTGCCTATTCATGGATTATACAAATATCAGCTGCTTATGTTTGAACTTCAAAAATTTAAACAACAATGGTCATCATACTATTAAGTTTACTCAGAATCAATCAGTTATTAATACAAAGAACCCACAAAATCTGCGAATACCTAGCTTCAAACTAGAAAGAACAAAACAAAGAATAGAGTATATGGGTGGTTTCGAATATAATAACTTGCCTGAACTATTAAAAACAATAAATAGAATATCTAATTCTAAAAAAAAGAACTTAAAGATCACTTATTTGAAAATCTTGAAATGTTTATTTTGTAATAATACGTAATTGCATTTGCGTGAACCTAATAATATGGATTCCATATTATTGATCCATAATCCAAAATTGGTCTTACAAGTGCTGTATAAAGCTGTTTAGTAACATATGGATCTGAAAACTCCTTAGCCCATCTGTTAACGAAATCAAGAGTAGATCTTGCCTTATTAACAATCATACTAATATGACCAATGAGGTCAAGTTTCCTATCCATAAGTACACCAAGATCCAGAAATGTTAGGACGGTATCCAATACTATTCCATGAATGCAATACTCGCTAGAAATTATCCCTTTTCTGTGAAATACCATATGCTTACACTTCTTAAGATTTAGTTCCATCAAGTTCACATAACACCACTCAACTAATAAATCAAGCTCACGCTGAAGAGTAATATGACCATTTATGTCATTGAAACTGTGAAATAACTTAACCATATCTGCATACATAAGGACGTTGCAATTCGAAATTACAGTTGGAAGATCATTAACGAAGGGTAAAAACAATAACGTGCCCAAATGGATGCCTTGGGGAACTCCAGAAGTAACTCTTATGATTTTCGATTCAATATTGCAACACATGACCCTTTGAGACCTAAACGTGTAATACGATTCAATCCATAGAATAATAGATTCATGTATGTCAATGAGTCTTAGTTTGAGAAGTAAAATATTATGATCCACCCTATCAAAAGCTTTACTAAAATAAGTGTATATCACATCTGTCTGCTCACCACGGACAAAACCTATGAAAACATGAATCGAAAATTCTAGAGCATTAGTAACTGCTGATCTTGATTTTAAAAAGCCATGTTGAAATGGAGACATCGACTATGTCGATACTCATACTCAGTAAAAAGGTTGTTCATTAACTTAGGAATAACAGTTAGCTTATCTATTCCCTTATAGTTAAGTACATTCGCCTTACCACCTGACTTATACAAAGGTATAATAAATGATTCTTTCCAAGAAGTAGGAAAATAAGCAATTTGCAAATGACTGTTGAAAATACATGTTATGGGTAACTTAGAATTTGAGCTCAGTTTCTCAAAATACAAGCAGAAGCACTATCAGGACCAGGCTTGTATGAAAATTTAAACTGAATCAGAGACTTAAAAACAGTTTCCGTATGAAAGAGTGGAATATTTGATACCGAGGAAACTTTTATTAAATATGGATAGTTAGCGACGATTAAAGTATTTGAAATAGAATTGCTAAACGTGGACTGGAAAAAATCAGTAAACATATTCGCAATATTAAGATAATCAGAGGATGAATTACCATTGCAAAACATTGTAGGCGGGAAAGAAGAAGATTTGCGTTTAACACGTACATAGTCGAAGAAGGACTTTGGGTTATTAGCAAAGTTTGAATTTAAATTATCCAAATACCTCGTATAGCAATTATTATTCAGTAAATTATAATCAGCGCGAGCGGTAGAACGAATAATATATGAATCTTTTAGAAATATTAAAGAACCGGAAAGAGGAGCAGATTCTACAAAAAACTTCACAATTGAAAATAAACCTTTAATGACAGAAAATATTTTATCTATAATATTAATAGGCTAGACGATTTCTTGTGACCGATGTTTTGTTCTACCCTTTTATCCCGATTTTGATCAAACGTATATTATTTGAAAGGTATTTCTTTTTAGCTGTTCACCAGATTTACAGATTTTTAAATTGTTTCCTTTATTTTGAGTAAATTGCATTTAAAATTGCTACTAACACATACATAAAATTATACAATGCTTTGTTCGTGTTTATTAAATTTGTTAATGGGTTTGTAATAGAAACGAGTTTGTTTTTTTTTTTTGTGTTGATTTGTGAATTGGCTGTAATTGATTTGCATACCTTTAAAGTCTTTATTTAATGAAAAAATAGAATTTCCTAGAATTTGCACTTGAATTTTGAGGGCTGGAATCTGCTAGTTATTATTAAAACATTATTATTTTTTAACAAATATGAAATTTAATTACATATATTCTCGTTATTTGCATACATATTATAACAATTTAATATATATAATAATGTACTATTTTTAATAAGAAAAAATAATGAAAAATCATATAAAAACAATTCAAACTTCAGTTTATTTCATTTAATAATTAGTAACAAATATATTTTTTTAATATGAGATACTCACTGTAGAAAATATAATTGATCGAGTAATTAGTATATCTATAAATTTTGACCGATGTAAGTTTGGCAGTTTAAATCCTATTTTGACCAAACATCCCTCATTTGAAAGGTATTTCTTTTCAGCTGGCTAAGCAGCTAAGTACTTTCCGACGCAGACCAAGTATTCGCTGGCAATGGCTTTGAAAAAACAGCTTCAGTGTTAGCTTGAGTTATAAGGCATTAAAACCATGTGTCCTGAATGGTTATAAAGTATCTTTTTTTACAAATTGTCAAAAAATATGTAGCAATAATATATAAACCTGAGAGAAATCTACAACACATTTGGTTTATTTTGAAATTGCATTGCACAATAGAAAACTTATTTTGAACGGGTGTCAAAAATTTTATACAAGGGTTTAATGACTGTGTGCTGGTGTTTGTAACTACCAAAAATAAATGACCTAGACTCGATTTAGCTACGTCCGTCCGTCTGTCCATCCGCCTGTATGTCCATGTAAACATTGTAATGAAATTACATGTCGCAAATATGAATATATTTAAAGGAAATTTATCGACCACAGGATGAATGCTATTGAAATTTGCGAAAATCGGTTTGTGTTCAGACCTAGTCCCCGTACAAATGACCCATATGAGATCAACTTAAATTGCCACAATATTCAAATTATGATATATGTAGATATCAGTCAAATTGGGTTTGTTAATTACATCCATAAACCCTATAGGACAATTCTTATTTGAAATAGGATTCTTCAGTATGCTAAGGTTGAAAAATAAACATTGCAGAGACTTTAATTTTCTGTTGAAAAAATTTTTGTACGAACATAGAATAAAAGAAAACATTTTTCTTCAAACTTTTGGGCCTTTAATTTTAGCTACATTTGCCTACCGTTGGAAACCACTACCTGTCCACCACCACCACCACACTGTCTTATATCAGCTTTTACAATTTAAAGTAACCCTTGGTGGCCCCTTTTAAATTAGTTGCACTTATAACGGAACGCTATTAAGATCTGTATTTTTGAACTGCTCGGATTGACGCAACATTTTGAAGGTAGTTGTTAGGTCAACATTTATATGATATTATATATTTACTTTGTATTGGCGGTGCCACGCTCATGAACTCACACAAGGTCTCAAACCTTTTGATACTACACTACTACAGATATATGACATTAACTATTTACTTTGTATGGTGTGCGTCACGCCCACTGATCTGATCCCTCCCATATTTGGGCGACTCTTCAAATTATTTTAATATGAACATGTAAATTAGAAAATGAAAATGTCCATATAACGTAGGACGACCCTAATGTACATAGTTTCAGAACTCTTGCTGTCGTAGTACTCCGTTAAAATTAGAAGTTAAAAATTCACTTTATATAGGAGGTGCCACGCCCACTTGAAAATCCAAAAAATATAGCCTATTGATCTTTCTGGATAGGAACCAAACAAACACAAAACTCATTTTTATATATGTATTTATTTTATGTTCTACTATAAAAATAAAACTACATCGTTTTTCCTCACCTCCATACGAGAATCCCCAATGTTCAAACGTATAATTAATAATAAATTAGAAGTCATACGTATTGTTCGGATTTTTTAGCAAAAATCAACTAAAATTCACGTGAAAGTAAAGTGCAAGAAATTGTAATCTGTTTCACTGTTTCTTAATGGTAAAATATTTAAATGAAAAAAATATTTGACTGCAAACAAATTTTAAAAATTTGTGATAGCAAATATGTTAGTTAAAACATTTTAGAAACTATCATACACACCTACTTATGTACTAGCAAGGAGACAGCCAGTGATTCCTGCCTACATACATTTTTTCAATTCACATTTTGATACTACACTACTTTTGTTACACATCATTTTGTTAAAAGCTTATACACTTCGCTCACATACTCGATTTAAAACTTTTACAAAAAAAACAAGAACGCGTGTTAGTTACTCTTCTCGTTTAGCTAAATAATGATAAATGTTGCTGAAATATACAAGCAAGTACAAGTAACAATATTACCTCACTTTTTAATAACACATATCATTTTATTTAATGTGAGTTAAATTTTGACACTTCAATTAAAAAATATTAAATAAAAACAATTAACAAAATGAGAAATTGTAGATGAAAACAAAACAAGTGAAAACATGATTGTAAAATTAAATTAGAATAAACTGCCTGTTGCCGAATGAACAGAGTAATGGCAGAAAAAGGGGGTACAATATAGTTTTCTTATTTAATTTCAAATTAAATAAGAATAAAATGCCTGTTCCCGGCTTAAACAAAGTTATGGGAGAAAAGGGGTAGAAAATAGATTTTTTTTTCTCATTTTTTAACATTTGATCTAAGCAACATCTAAGTCTACCTTTGGTGACTGAATTTTAAGCATGATAAAAGAAAAATTTTTTATGGTTTGTTCTAATTCTACTCGGAATTATTAATTATAATTTGTTTACTTAGGCGCATATTGCAAATCTCGTTTTTCTCGTCTCCTGTATAATATGTAATATTTTTTTTTTTGTCTAAACATCTATACGCGCAGGGGGGTACATTTATATTTCATAATACAGTCACAAAAACAGCGTAACATGTAAGACGTAAGACAAAATCGGTGTGACTTATGATTGTATTGGTGAAAAATAATGATTGCAATAACCTGTTTGAAATTGAAAAATTAAAAATTAAAAATAAAAAATAAAAAAAAATTAAAAATAAAAAATTAAAAATGAAAATTGAAAAATTAAAAATAAAACATTAAAAAGGAGAAAAAAAAATTAAATATAAAAAATGAATAAAAATAAAAAATTAAAAATGAAAAATTAAACACGAAAACGATTAATGAAAAATAAAAAATTAAAAATAAAAAAATGAAAAATGAAACATAAAAAATTAAAAATGAAAATTGAAAAATGAAAAACGAAAAATGAAAAATAAAAAATTAAAAATAAAAAATGAAAAATAAAAAATGAATAATGAAAAATTAAACACGAAAACGATTAATGAAAAATAAAATATGAAAACTGAAAAATGAAAAATAAAAAAAGAAAAATAAAAAACTAAAAATGAAAATTGAAAAATGAAAAACGAAAAATGAAAAATAAAAAATGAAAAATAAAAAATTAAAAATAAAAAAATTAAAAATAAAAAATGAAAAATTAAAATTGAAAAATTAATAATAAAAAATGAGAAATAAAAATGAAAAATAAAAAATGAAAAATAACTGACTAATGATTTTTTAACGTAGCCGGAGTTAGAATAACCAAAGTCGAAGTAAGGGATCATACTTTGCAATGTTTTGAGACCTTAAGAATTATGCGATATTTCAAATAAAGTTTAAAATTAATCTTGACTAAAAATCTTGGAAATTTTTATTTAGCCTTACATCAATAATGTGTTAAATATTTCTATCTAAATAAGCTTGTAATATGTTAATATAAAGACAAAAATATGAGTTTGATACAGAAAAGACAATAAAAACAAATAAAAAGTTAAATTCGGTGTATGCGGCTCAAAAATATACCCTACACTAATAGTTTTGTAAAATTAAAAAGTTTTGTAAAAATAAAAATCATTTTTACATGCTGACACTTAAACAATTTTAAGCATTTAAATTAACAAAAAAGAAAAAAAAATTGTGACAGAAACAATTAAAGGAAAATAGTAATGTATATAAAATTGTAAGAAACCGAGTAATCAATTACTTTCAAAATAAAATATTAAAACAGCTGTCCACAAAAATTGTATCTCCATTTTATTGTTATTTCCAGGCTTTATAAGGAAAAATATCTATTTGTAAAAAAATAGATTACTTTTAAAGCTATTTTCTAAAATCTATATAAAAGCGAAAGTATGAATGAGACTAAACCATTGGACCGACCTTCCTGAAATTTTTATATAATATATTTTTTTATCTTTTTAGTGGCCGTGGTCCCTCCCATATAAAGAGGATTTTTAATATTATATATATGAAGTACTATGATGGGAGAGCTTTGTAAATTTGTGTGAGGTTATTTATTATCAATGTTAGTAGCCATGCCGAAAATCGGCGGGATTTATCATATATCTCGAATTAATTACCAATATGGAAAATATGGGCGGAATCGACAAAATCCAAAATCACCAATATCAAAAATAGCCAAAACCTAAAATCTTAAAAAAAAAAAAACAAAAATCACCAAAAACAAAAATCTTCAAAATCAAATATCGCTAAAATAAAAAATTGACAAATTATCTATATTCTAAATTTAAGGCAAATAATTAAGTGTTGCCGGATTTAATTTGGAAAATCCATGTTTTTCTCAGGGCCAACTATATGTAGCTTGCTCCAGAGTATGAATGCCGAACAATTTTATAATTTTTGCACCGAAAGAAAAAAACAAAAATATTGCATATCATACAATAAATAAGACTCGGTATGTCGTAACGACGACAGGGCATACTAGTAACAAATAAAAATCAATTAATAAAATCAGTTTCACAAGTTATTCATCAAATAATTGAATGTGTCACGAAAATATGGGAAGTTAAAGAATATATGTGTATATTGTTTTATAACAAGGTTTGCCAGACCTAGTGAAATTGTTTGTCAAATCCACGAAAAATAATTTTTTATTAACTTGCTTTGTTAGATTTGCGGTTATTCTATATTAATATCTGACAACGTTTAAACGTATTTAAAAGGAAATATATATAAAATGTTTAAAGTTTCTAATCTGAGAATTGTTCTACAAAATAAATATCTTGAAGTCATCAAATCATGATAAATTGTATACAAAAATTTTAGTTAGAAAAATTGGAAATGTTTTTAAATGAAAAAAACTTGTAATATGGACATTTTTATATAAGTTCAAATTTAGAAATATAAATATAAAATTATGAAAACCTGATTAATTTTTGTTAAAATCTATAATTTTTTATTTAATTTTTTATAAAATCTATAAATATTTATTTCATTTTTTATAAACAATTAGAAACTTTTTTTTATTTTACCTTATTATTATTATTTTTCTTTAATATTGGCGACTTTTTGTATTTATTTCGGGATAAAGTTAAAAAAAAAAACGCGGTAATACCAGCCTAAACTAATTAATATGTTACGTAGATGATAACGATACATGCATACTCATTAAACACAAAGACCACAACAACAACAATTACAGCTATGACGTACAAATTTCAAAATTTAGAATAACAACAATAACAATAAAATCCACGTTTTTCTCATTTGAAGAGTTTTTTACATTTTCATTGAAATCTCGGGACCTATTGAACCGATTTTGTTGATTTAATATAACAACCTACGCAGTTATAAGGTTGGTCCAGATTTTTTTTTCTAATTCTTACAAACGGTATAACAAACTTATATTTGCTCTCTGCACACTGGTGTGGACGGTATGAAAAGGTCGAAAAAAAACAAATTAAAATATAAATCGGCTTAATTTGAATAATTTTAAAAATTAATTTTTTTCCCATTTAAAAATTCTTTCAAAATATTCAGCCTTGACTTTGTTCACATTCGCATAAGCAATTCATTCATAAACTAATTTACAATTCTAAATAAATTTATTTCGACACTCTCTTTAAAGCTCTTCAATTAAGTAGAACACTTTTATTTGTACACACATATACTCGTACATACATACGAATATAATAAATATTTTCATAACTTACCCAATAATGCCATGTGGAAAACTAGCCAGTAAATAATTACGATTTGGTTCCAGTTCAGCTGTTTTAATCAACTCAATAGGAAAAAAATCGCGTAAATGATTCGTCATAACATTATTACGCAAAAACATCCAACTGCAATGAATAATCCAGTAAATATTAATACGATAATTATTAAACTTGAAAATGCAAATTCAATTAGATATTTATAAAAATGAGTATTTACGATTCAGTAATACAAAATAAAAAAAACATACCCATTGCCATTTATAACTGAACTACGTTTGGTATGATCAAAATAAATGTAGGCTAAATACAATAGCAGAAAGGCACGGCCCACATAGTTTAAATACAACTATAAAATAATAGCAAGATTCAAAAAAAGAAATATTAAACAATTGTTTGAAACAACAAGTCGTATTTTCATTGTACAGTTATTTACACAATTGAGCGTACATATTTTTGATGTGTAAACATCCATACGCGCAAAGGGGTAAATTTCAATTTCACAATACAATCTCAAAAACAGCGTAACGTGTGTGAGACGTAAGATAAAATCGGTGTGACTTATGATTTTATGGGTGAAAAAATTGTGATATGTAATAACATGTTTGAAAAATAAAAATAAAAAATAAAAAATGAAAATGAAAATTGAAAAATGAAAAATAAAAAATGAAAAATGAAAAATAAATAAATGAAGAAGGAAAAATGGAAAATAAAAAATTAAAAATTAAACATTAAAAATTAAAAATTATAAATTAAAAATTAAAAATTAAAAACTAAAAATTAAGAATTAAAATTTAAAAATTAAAAATTAAAAATTAAAAATTAAAAATTTAAAATTAAAAACTAAAAATTAAAAATTAAAAATTGAAAATTAAAAATTAAAAATTCAAAATTCAAAATTAAAAATTAAAAATTAAAAATTAAAAATTAAACATTAAAAATTAAACATTAAAAATTAAAAATTAAAAATTAAAAATTAAAAATTAAAAATTAAAAATTAAAAATTAAAAATTAAAAATTAAAAATTAAAAATTAAAAATTAAAAATTAAAAATTAAAAATTAAAAATTAAAAATTAAAAATTAAAAATTAAAAATTAAAAATTAAAAATAAAAAATTTAAAATTAAAAATTAAAAATTAAAAATTAAAAATTAAAAATTAAAAATTAAAAATTAAAAATTAAAAATTAAAAATTAAAAATTAAAAATTAAAAATTAAAAATTAAAAATTAAAAATTAAAAATTAAAAATTAAAAATTAAAAATTAAAAATTAAAAATTAAAAATTAAAAATTAAAAATTAAAAATTAAAAATTAAAAATTAAAAATTAAAAATTAAAAATTAAAAATTAAAAATTAAAAATTAAAAATTAAAAATTAAAAATTAAAAATTAAAAATTAAAAATTAAAAATTAAAAATTAAAAATTAGAAATTAAAAATTAAAAATTAAAAATTAAAAATTAAAAATTAAAAATTAAAAATTAAAAATTAAAAATTAAAAATTAAAAATTGAAAATTAAAAATTAAAAATTAAAAATTAAAAATTTAAAATTAAAAATTAAAAATTAAAAATTAAAAATTAAAAATTAAAAATTAAAAATTAACAATTAAAAATTAAAAATTAAAAATTAAAAATTAAAAATTAAAAATTAAAAATTAAAAATTAAAAATTTAAAATTAAAAATTAAAAATTAAAAATTAAAAATTAAAAATTAAAAATTAAAATTTAAAAATAAAAAATTAAAAATTAAAAATTAAAAATTAAAAATTAAAAATTAAAAAATAAAAATTAAAAATTAAAAATTAAAAATTAAAAATTAAAAATTAAAAATTAAAAATTAAAAATCAAAAATCAAAAATCGAAAATGAAAAATGAAATATGAAAAATAAAATATAAAAAATGAAAAAAGAAAAATAAAAAATGAAAAATAAAAAATTAGAATAAAAAATTAAAAATGAAAAACGAAAAATTGAAAATTAAATATTTTTTATGAAAAACGAAAAATGAAAAATATAAAATGAAAAATTTAAAATAAAAAATGAAAAATAAAAAATGAAAAAGAAAAACGAAAAATAAAAAATGAAAAATTAAAAACGAAAAATGAAAAATGAAATATAAAATACCAAAAACGAAAATCTAAAAATTAACCGGATGAAATAATAAATATTTTTATATTAGTAGAGGCCCTGCAGTTGATTGCTATAAGTGATACATAGATGGCGCTTTCTGTTTGATTTTAAAAAAGTGTCATAAAAAATCTTTAATTACTTGATGTTTACACATCTCCCCTGTGATCGGACTCACATGATCTTTTTTTTGTATAAATTTCGAAAGCTTAGTTAGAAAGCTTTCACATACATAGCTTCTTTTATTATTTAAAAGAACAGTTTTAAAAAAATAAATTTTTATCACTTGGCTTTTATCACTTGGCTTGCAAAATAAATGTGTAGAAAACTTTGGATATAATTTAATAATTTTTCGGTTTATCGGATACATAATTTTGGTTTTCAAATTATTAACAAATAATGAAAACAAATATTTTTTTTTAATACGAGAAAAAAAATATTCATGCAAAATTTTTTTTAGAGAAAAATATATTTTCGAAATAATTCAATTTATTATGCATGTTAGAATGCCTTGTTTTATATAAGGAGAAAAGTATTGAAATGGTGTACACAATATTTACCTATAATATCCATAAATTTCTTACTGGATCGCACCAGGAATTTTGAAGATACAATTTTTTTCAGCCCTGATTTTTTCTGATTTTTTTTTTATACCAAAATTGTCGTATGGCAATCATTTTAATCACAAACTTCGCCGGACGTTTGTGGACAAGGCGAAATTTTAAGAAATCCCTACGTTTTACCAAAAAAATTATTTTTCCCCCTAAGCCCTTCGTTATTCTCTGCGCTGTAAATTCATTGAATTTGCAAAAAAAAAAAAATAATAATAGTTTAAACAACTGCAAAATTTAACTTAAAAATATTTTTTAAGTCCTTTACATTTAGGAATTGTCGTAAACATAAGACATAATTACTTCAATGACTCTTTCTATAAAAACCCATCAGATTGGTGCTACTTATATATTCAATATAATTTTTGTCTTATTGATGAATTAGAAAACCAATTGTGAGTCTCTTTAAACGAAAAGTTGAAATTTGGAGAGAAGTTATTCCAATAGGTACCATTTTATTTCACTGTTTTATACTAAAGGCGCTAAGGCACTAAAAAAGAAATATGAAGAGAATTAATTTAGAGCTTTTTTTAAAGGCGAAATGTGAAAAAAACGCGCATTTCGGGTGGAAAAAAGTCGCTAAGTTTAGAGCGAAAAGCGCTAAATATAAGCATATAATAAACATAAACAAATTTTAAAAATTTTTTACCATAAGTTTTCTTCATTTAAACTTTTTTTTATTCAGTAATAAAAATTTTGGCAAAATTAATAAAAAAAAACATATTTTTTCAAACCATTTTAATTTTTGAACATTTCTATTATTGACTGAGTTCTGAGTTCATTAGAAAAATTCCTATATGTAAGATAACATGTCATGTGAGTTTAAAAATTTCAATATGAAAACACTGACACTATACCAGATCCATGCCCATAAAAATGGGTATGTGGACATAAATTCGGTAATATCAATTTAGAATGTGATGCACGCTCAATTGCCGCAGTAACTGTACATGTAGTTTTAATACTCACCATAAATAATACAGTCAATAACATGGAAATGAAGGGTAAAACCATAAAAATATAAACATACAATCCGGCTGCCAGAGTTTGGATACGACGTCTCGGTGGTACTTTTACCGGTGCCCATTCAATATTTTTAATATTTTTCGAAATTTCCTTTGAAATGTCCAGTATCTTTTGATTTGTGTGTTTTATATTTTCCATTGTTTCATGCACATCATCGGATATTTCTTTTGAAATTTCCATTAATTTTTTATTCGTTTGTTTTTTTATAATTTCAATTTTGTCGTTCATATTGCTAACACACATATATTTATATGTTATATGTATATATGTATTTTCTATTTCTTTTATTTCAATATATATTAAGAATTATTGTGTCATACACTACAAGCGAGAATGAGCAAATTTATTAAACAACGCTCTGTTCTTGTTAAAATTCTAAATACAACTGAATTTCAACATTTTTTTATATTGCTAAAATCTGTACAGTGTTGTGTTAAACTGAAGTGAACTGAAACTTACTTCACTTTTTAACCCTATGTTTACAGTGTGTGTAATTTGTTGTGTTCGTATACATATATGTACGAGAAATTGTAGAACATTTTTAAAACTACACTGAAATCGAAGTTAAAAATATTATTTAAAACTGTTAATTCAATTGAAGCTGATAATTTTTTATTTTATTATATGTATGTGTGTTTTATTTTGTGTTGCACCTTGTCTATGATATCTTGGCACGATAACACTTTAAACACACTGAACACGGAGACTAACGATCGCTAAACTAAACGTTTTGTACATGCCTTAGTAGTTGTAGTTATAGCTGTCGTTTCACAATCACTCATTTTTGTTAACTTGTATTTGAAGTCCGAATGCAAACGGAAAATTCTTATCAGATGTAGATGTATAGCCCTCCATAAAATTTTTATTGAGATTTCAAATTTGTTCGAAAGTTACAATGGTTAAAAGTTATAGCACTTGTACGCTATATTGGGGATGCAAAGGTAAACATATTTTCGATTTTTTTAATTTTTCTTTTAACTAGAGACCATTACCCGGTTCTACGGATCTTTCTCAAAAATGGATCTTTCATAACGGATCTTTCATAAAAATATATTCATATTTGCGACCTGTACTTTGATTACAAGGTTTACATGGATACACACTTGATAACAACAACTGGTATAGGGTCCGTCCGTCCGTTATAAAAATTAGATTTTTTTTTTTTACAAAATTGGACTCAAAAATTTCGTAATGTAGAGCTTATTATTAAAGTTTAGAAAAATTATAGTTTTAAAATTAAATTATTTTAATTTTTTAATAAGATCTCTCGAAAGTCCGCTAACAATAAGTGGCTTTCTTTAAAGCTCTACATAACGAAACTTTTGATCCCAATTTGGGAAAAAGGAAACTTAAATTTTGTTTCTTAGAACAAGCTACGATCGTGAACTAAATGTGCTTAGAGAGATCTGAAATCGGTGTTTTTTTATTTTCTCCGTATTCAGTTTCTCATTACTTATTACTACAAAAGTCTTTGCCACGGGGTATGCTAATGTGCATACCAGCCTGGATTATTCGAATAATCGATTTCCCCGCTTAATTATGTAGGGTTTTAGATGTATTATCTTTTTTATTGAATTAATATATTATATTGGAGTGAGCTCAACAGGTGTTTAATGTCCACCCTCCTCCCTCCCAAAAAAAAAAAATTATACCTAATAATATTTTGTAATGATTTACAACCTATTACGGCGATAACGATAGCGATATACGGCCGTGAGCCAGTAAGTGACAATAAAATGGAGACTTTTAACAAAAAATGGATCATAAAATTAAAAACTTTTATTACTTTAAAAAATTGTATGTTTTATTTATTTAAAAAAGATAAAATATTTACATAAAATAGCTTAACTTCAGAAAAAAAAATAACCAAACTTAAAAGCATTAATTTTTATGAAAATATTGGTAAAACATTGGAAATCTTTACTAACAATAATTGAAATAATTGAAAACTTTCCCTCCATTTTTGGTTTCAATATTTTGTTGGGTATCCATTATTTTTTAGTACTGTTTCACAACACCGAAGCATGGAGTTAATAAAATTGTTGATGATATCCATTGAAATTTTTACCACTCTGAATTAATTGCCTCTATGAGATCTGTCTTATTTGTGTAATTTTGTGTCCGATCTATAATATTCCATAGATTTTCTATGGGATTGAGATCTGGTATTTGGGCCGACAATTCCAAAACACTAAATGTATTAGATTGTATTAGATTCGGTTACAACTTTGGAGGTGTGTTTTGGGTCATTATCATGTTATAAATTCCACGCTATTACGTCACATAGAAACTACCTGTATCCAATTCCAGTTAGAGTTTCATCTACTAAATGAATTGGACCCACTTATTGGCCCGAAAGGCAACCCCATACCATAATACTGCCACCGCCAAACTTAGTAGTTTTATTCGTGTGTTTTGGATCTAGTCTTTTTTCCTTTAGACGTCATACAAACGTTCTTTCATAATGGCCTCTTAAATTAAACTTGCACTCATCTGAAAAAAGAACAGAATTCCAATTTCGTCTTGACCAGTTCATGTGTTCATTAACAAAATTTATGCAAGCCAGACAATTTTTCTCTGATATCAGTCGTTTATTCCCAGAACGATAACAACCAAGATCAGTCTCAATTGCTTGTCGGGAAACAGTTCGAGCCCATACCTATAGTTTCAGATTGCTAATTACCTCTTTGGGCAGCACTTTTTGGACATTTTTTACCTCTTTCACGATATTTCTTGATAATATTTGAAATTATGGATTTATTCACAGAACATTTCTCCAAAAATTTATTTTGCCAAATTACTTTTTTTCATAAATAATTAAGCCACCCTTAAATTACCTTTTAAAAAAAAGTACCACTTTTCATTGAAGCAATTTTTTTAAGTACTTTTTTTTTATTATATTTAAGAATATAATAAAACCATTAAAAAAATCACGTTTCATAATAGCATGTTCAGACGGCAAAATGAACCACTTGGTTCGCTCTCTGAACCACGATTGCGAACGTTTTTGTTCAGACGATTGTTCTTGTTTCATTTTGACGTTTATATATTTTTTTTTGCAAATATTTGGCGCGGCTTTTTGTTGTTTGTTTGTTTGATTTTATTTAAATATATATACGTAAATATAAACTTTTTACTTATTTAATGGTTTTATTTATTTTATTGCACGCATTAATTTTTTGTTTTTTTCTTTGTTTATATTTTTTTGACAGCTAGTTCAGATAAACTAGCGATAATATTTGATAAAAATTGGAGATGATAGTAAATTCTTCGTGGTTCGCAACTAGCTTCAAAATTAACCAAGATGTTTCGCTCTCAAAATTTTGTATGGCGAAAAATGTTGGGGCACGAACCATGAATGAGAGAGCGAACATCGAATTTTGCTGTCCGTATGAAAATCTACATGCTTTTCTAATACACTTGTACGTTACCCAGTACTATAAATATTTTAAACTACAACTATTAAACCCACGTAAAGAATTGCATAATAGAAAATGAAAACATTTTATTTAAAACAAAGTGCTTAAAGCAGTTTTAAGTGGTGCACTACAAATTTTGGTAGCAAAAGTTATGTTATTTAATCATAAAATCAACTTCATCGACATTTTCAATATATTTATGTTTGAATTTTTCAAAAATATGATTCAAACTATCTGTTACAACTTACATATTTGACCTCAGTACCAGATACATTTTTAACTTCTATGGGGGCACCCACTAAAATTTAACATATAAATATTTAATAGGATAAACAAAAATTTATTTTAATCAAATTTCTGATAACCAACTAATACCACACGTTTTCTTTTGGGTAAAAAACCGAAGGAGTATTTTCTTGAGAATGATTCCAGAGAGCTTTCAACCGGCTCATACAGATCTATTTTACCAAATGAGTTGGTCGGTACTGTAGCAGACCTAAATTTTTGGTACATTTTCATAACTAAAACATTAAAATTTTTTCTACATTTTAACGGATCTAAGCTTACCCCGTTTTTATGGCCAATTTTACAAATCCTTTGCGATTTTTCAACGTTAATATATATTGTCCTGGCCGTGAGTGCAAACCCTCTTTAACACCGCCTACTGAAATAACCACAGCATTCGAGGTAAAATCATTTTTGTTGCCCTTGCGTTGGGGATCATTTAATTTGCTAAGATAAGATTCTTTGGCACATGATACAGGATATAATTTTAACCAATTACCCATACAAGTAAGAAAGTTTTTGTCGGTCTAGACCACACCATACTTAATTAAAATTTCTTTAAAATTTTAATAAGTATTTTACACAATCTATTATTAAATATATTTTAAAAAAATTATATGTTACCTAGGAAAAACTTAACTCAAATTAACATATTCTTGTTAACTTAACATATATTAAAATTTTATTAATAATAAAATTTTATTATTAAAATTTTACAATGTGCTTTTAAATGCACCACACAAAAATTCATTTGAAGATGTATGTATTTCATACAAGTATTTAGATAAAGATTATTTTGTGTGAATGGATAGAGTCTGGTAATATTTTTTTTTTTTTTTTTTGTTTTCTTTTTAAGTTTTAAAGAAGAAAAATAAAATTTTATTTAAATTACAAACTCTCAGGCAGAAATTACCTATGGTAAATAGAAATCAAACGTTGTCAAAGCACTGATTTTCAAACCTAAAGCAAACAAGAGCCTTAAATTCGGCTATCCCGAATCTTGGATACCTTCCACCCGTTCTCAAAACATAATAAGAAAAATTTGTCAACACTAAGAAATAAACAAGTAAGAAAATTAGAGCCGGTCTAGACCGGATATACGATACACCATACCATACGTTTAGAGAATTGGTCTTAGGTCCAACAAATTGGAAATAAAAAATAAGCAAGACCCAAATCTGAGTGGAATTTTTTTTTGGTAATTGTTTTTCCAGCAGATTTGAAAAGGTTAATATTGGATGCTATTTTTTTATGGCGATTAGGTCGAAAAATTGACCTATCCTGATCATATTTGGTAAAGTCACTTATTTTTTGCAAAAACATATACAAATCACATTGGAGAAAAATCTGTGCAATATTTTTGTTTTTGGACTACTGATTAATGGATGTAATAAACCACACAAAACCCAAGTTGAACGAGATCCATTTATATGATAATTTGGACCTTACGGCAATTTAAGTCGATCTCATATAAAAAGGCTAGATTTCACATTATAATGTCTAGATTTTTTACACTGATGATTAAAATTATTAAGATATTTAACAAAAATATTAGGTGTTTTTGTGCAATTATTAAATACAATGAGCATAAATGTAAATACAATTAAATTACATTTTTGTTTGTTTGTTTATCAGCGATGCATACACATTTTTTACACATGTACAAAAAAAATGTGTTTTTTATCGCTGATACAGTTTTAAGCCTAAGTGGTACGACCTACTCGACCTATTGCGGACAGCAAAATATTTTCAACAGACGGACATTGCTAGATCGACTTCTCCTGTTATAATAATCAAGAATATATATAGTTTATGGAGTCTGCGGATGAGTTACAACGTTAGCAAACTGATATATTGCCCTGCACAATGGTACTTGCTTTAAAAATAATGAAATTGTTTTTAATATAAAATATATGAAAACCACTGTTTTTCAAAGATTTCCAAAAATAAAAAAAATAATTACAAAATAATATATAATATATATTCTTTATGTGTATTTGGTAGCTATGCGAATAGATCGTAAGGTATATTGCATATCGCTGGAAGATTAGGGCGTGGCACCTCCCATACTAAGTGAATTTTTAATATCATATATATTGAGTACTATGACAGGGAGAGCTTTGCAAATTTGTGATAGATCACCTATTATTAATTTAAGTTGCCATGCCGAAAATGGGCGGGATCGGATAAGTGGGCGTGCCACCTGACATACAAATAATATATTTAATGTACTATGAGAGCGCAGCTTTGCACGTTTGTCTGAGGTAGTGTGAGCAGTCGGACCAAAAATGTGTGGGATAGGACCAATAGGCGTGGCACCTCCCATACAAAGTGAATTTTTAAAATCATATATATTGAATACTATGACCGGGAGAGCTTAGCAAATTTGTGTGAAGTCGTCTATTATTAATGTAAGTAGCCATGCCGAAAATGGGCGGGATCGGATAAGTGGGCGTGGCACCTGACATACAAATAATATATTTAATGTACTATGAGAGCCACAGCTTTGCACGTTTGTCTGAGGTAGTGTGAGCAGTCGGACCAAAAATGTGTGGGATCGGACCAATGGGCGTGGCACCTCCCATACAAAGTGAATTTTTAAAATCATATATATTGAATACTATGACCGGCATAGCTTAGCAAGTTTGTGTGAAGTCGTCTATTATTAATGTTAGTAGCCATGCCGAAAATGGGCGGCAGAGAGCTGTGCACATTTGTCTGAGGTTATCTATTATCAATGTGAGTAGTCGGACAAGAAATGGGTGGGATCGGACCAATGGACGTGACAGCCCCCATACAAAGTAAATATATAAAATCATATAAATGGTGTACCATAAAGGGAAAGCCTTGACCCTTCTACGAGTCCATCACATATTAATGTGAGTATTCTGATAAAAAAAATGGGTGAGATCAGATCAATGGGCGTCGTACCTCCCATACAAAGAAAATATTAAATGTTATATATCTGGCGTACTATAATAATGAGAGCTTTGCGTGAGCCCATAAGTTATTCATGTGATTACTCGAAGCAAAAATTGACATGATCGGAGCAATAGGCAGGGCACCAACCATACAAAGTAAATATATAATATATAGCTGGGCTACTATAATAGAAAATAATTTTGTTCGAGTCCCTTCATATATTAATGTGAGTAGTCGGACAAAAAATGGGCGGGTTATGATTATTCTTGAGATTTTTGACAATGTGATTAGTCTTGGAAAATATGGACGGAATCTCCCAATTACAAAAATCGTCAAAAGCAAAAATCACCAAAGCCGAAATTGAATATTGGGTTTCTTTGTTTAACTTTCATACTTTAGGATAAAAAATATATTACATTTTTTTCTTTATGCTTAACTTTTGAGAGATCTAACAATAAATATGTTCGTTACGTTAAAGAAAATAAATGGTTGGTGTTTTTTTTTTTGTTTTCATCGGCGATCCCACCCATTAATAAATCCCACCCCCACACACTTACAATACATTCGTTATTTTTTAATTAACAACAAAAATGTTCAATAGAAATAAGTCATATGGCAAAACAACGTTTGCCGGGTCAGCTATTGAGTAATAAAATTAAAGAAGTATGAAATTTATAGTTGGTTTAGACAGACTCTACGATATGTTTTATAGAAAGGGTCTTATTTGCAACTAATTGGATATAGAAAATAGGCGTAAACCAAATTTGAGTGGCATTGTTATAAACTTTTTGACCTGTAAATATGAAAAAGTGTATATCGGACGCTATATTTATATGGGAACTAGGTTTAAAAATGGATTGATCATGATCATATTTGATAGTCACTTATTTTTCGCCAAAACATATATATATATTTATATATGTATATGTTTTTGCAAAAAAATAAGTGACCTTACCAAATATGGGTAGAATCGGTCCATTTTTAGACCTAGCCCCATTATAAATATAGCACCCTATGTGAACTTTTTCATATCCGACGGCAAATTTGGTTTCTACTTATTTTCTATATCTAATTAGTTGTAGCTAAGAGATAGGTTCTCTAAATCTATGATATAGGGTATCGTATAGTCGGTCCAGGCAGACTATAATTTTCTTACTTATTTTTTAATTATTCTTGGTTTAAAGGCAAAACTTACCAAGCAACTCCATATGGAAAACTAGCTAAAACATAATTACGAGTGGGTTTCAATTCTGCAGTTTTTACAATTTCGATGGGGAAATAATCTCGCAAATGATTTGTCATGAAATTATGACCATCTATACTTTGAAATATTCAGATAAAAGTTAATTTTAAAACAAAATCTTTTGTATTTAAAAAAACATACCCATTACCATTCAAAGCCTCAAATCGTGTAGCTTTATAAATAAAGGTCAAATAGATCAGCAAAATAACACGGCCCATATTATTTATATACAACTGTAATAATTATTCAACTTAATTATTACAATAAATTTTGTTTTTTTTTTTTTAATCATATAATTACCAACAAAATCGGAAAAAATATTAAAACAGCTGCCAGAGTCTGTGTAAGACCTCTGGCCTGAACTATGATAGGAACCCGCTTTGTTTTTAAATTATTTCGAAAGATCTTAGCTTTCATTGCGTTGTGAGTTGTGATCTATTGTAAAGATATTAACAAAATAAATTTTCTAAATAGATTTGTTGTTCAATTAAGGTCTTAATAAATAGAATCGTCAAAGTGGAAATTAATTGCATAGAACATTGTAACATTGCGTTTTTTTTTATAAAAGATCTGCCAACCGCACACGAAAAGTAGTTTGCACTCGATGACTTCAAAAATGTTGCACTATGTTATATTGCAAATTACTTTTAAAGCTAAAAAAATGTATTGCTGGAATAGTTAAATTTACAAAAATATATTCACAAGTTTTCCAGATTTAAAACAAACAGTATAAATAAAAAAAATACGAAATAAAAACTAATTAACTAATAAATATTGATTAACTAAATTGTACACTATAATATTTATTGGACATGGTTCGGGCGCATAAGCACTACTATAATATCAATCTATATCAGTGATAAACACAATGCCAAAGCATTGAATTTATTGATATTCTTGGATATAAAATAGAAATCTATTTTTAAAAATATTACCAAAAAAAAGTAAAAGTTCTAAGATCCAGTTTTTAGCTGTTTTTAGCAGAAATGTTTGTCTGTAAATAGAATGTGTTATTTAAGAATGAAAACTTTGACAATAAGAATTTAGTAGGCGACCCGAACGGGAATTTTACAATCCCTAGATTCGGGATTTCGGAAATATTAATTCAGTTAAAACAAAACATAAAATTTAAATAATTCATTAGAAATTCTTTATTTATAAAGAAACAAAACAAAAACATTTAAGGGAATTAAAAAATAAGAAAATAATAATTTAAGGAAGTAGTCTTTCCCAAATTTGTGGAATTAAGCTAAATTCATACACATTAACAAGCCCCACAAACCCAATAATTCTAACTCTTCGTATCGTCCTATAAGTATTCTACCCTCTATCAGTAATATATTGGAAACAAGTAAGAAAATTATAGTCGGTCTAGACCGACTATACGATACCCTATACCATGCGTTTAGAAACCCTATCTCTTAGGCCCAACTAACTGGACATTGAAAATAAGCAAAAACCAAATTTGAGTGGGATTTTTATTAATTTTTTTGGCTGCAGATATGAAAAAGTTCATATCGGATGCTATATCTATAAAGGGACTAGGTCCAAAAATGGACTGATCCTGATCATGTTTGGTAAAGTCTCTTGTATTTTGCAAAAATATGTACAAACAAAATTTGAGAAGAATCAGTGCAATATTTTTGTTTTTTAATAGATTTAAGTGAAGATCGGGAAGCAGCTCTATATGGGGTCAAAGGGATCATTTTTGGACTACTCATTAGTGGATGTAATGAACGCATACAAACCCAATTTGAGTAAGATCTATATGACAATTTGGATCTTATGGCAATTTATGTCGATTTCATATGGGTAATTTGTATGGGGGCTAGGTCTGAACATGGACCGATTCTCACCAATTTCAATAGCGTTCATCCCATGGCCGATAAAAGCTTATATTCCAAATTTTATCAAAATATATTCATATTTGCGACCTGCAGTTTGATTACAAGCTTTACATGGACACACAGACGGACGGACGGACGGACGGACATTGTTAAATCAACTCAGAAAGTGATTCTGATTCGGTCGGCATAATTAAAGATGGGTCTAGGTCAAATATTTTTGGTTGTTACAAACAGCAGCACAAAGTCATTATACCCAAACCACATAGTGGTATAGGGTATAAAAATCATCATAATCAAACTAAGCACTTTATTGACGACAACACTATATTACCTAAACGCCAATTTGGATTAAGAAGCGGACTAAATACCTCCCATGATTTAACTAGAATTAAAAACATAGTTAAATCAAATACCCAAAATGGCAATTCCAGTGGTAGGGTGCTATTAGATGTTAAAGCCGCATTTGATTCAGTTTGTCACGATGCTTTAATTATACCCTATACCACTATGTGGTTTGGGTATAATGACTTTGTGCTGCTGTTTGTAACAACCAAAAATATTTGACCTAGACCCATCTTTAATTATACCGATCGAATCAGAATCACTTTCTGAGTTGATTTAACAATGTCCGTCCGTCCGTCCGTCCGTCTGTGTGTCCATGTAAAGCTTGTAATCAAACTGCAGGTCGCAAATATGAATATATTTTGACGAAATTTGGTATATAAGCTTTTATCGGCCATGAGATGAACGCTATTGAAATCGGTGAGAATCGGTCCATGTTCAGACCTAGCCCCCATACAAATTACCCCTATGAAATCGACATAAATTGCCATAAGATCCAAATTGTCATATAGATCTTACTCAAATTGGGTTTGTATGCGTTCATTACAACCATCCATGAGTAGTCCAAAAATGATCCCTTTGGCCCCATATAGAGCTGCTTCCCGATCTTCATTTAAATCTATTAAAAAACAAAAATATTGCACTGATTCTTCTCAAATTTTGTTTGTATATATTTTTGCAAAATACAAGAGACTTTACCAAATATGATCAGGATCGGTCCATTTTTGGACCTAGTCCCCATATGGATATAGCATCCGATATGAACTTTTTCATATCTGCAGCCAAAAAAATTAATAAAAATCCCACTCAAATTTGGTTTTTGCTTATTTTCTATTTCCAGTTAGTTGGGCCTAAGAGATAGGGTTTGTAAACGCATGGTATAGGGTATCATATAGTCGGTCTAGACCGACTATAATTTTCTTACTTGTTTTTAAAATGAGTAATTTCAACTTTCTAACACCTCTTATAAAAATCATCCAAAGCTATATAAAAAATCGTCAATTTAGAGTTCATATAGGAAAATATTTTTGTTTTAATGATTAAGTTCGGCTTGAGATCCACAAATATTAATAAAAATAATAATAAGCAGACTTATTTTTGATTTTTATTATATTTTTTTTTTTAATTTATCTTATCCAATATTTGGAATGCAGACAACATCGATTTTTGCTGATGACACAGCCTTATTGTGTTTAGGCTCTTTGCAGAAGATATAATAAACAACCTTCCAGGGACCGTAAATAACAGTTATCCAGAAAATTTAAACTCAAAAACTCTCCATGTTAGAGTTCACGGAGGCCTATACTGTTATATACCAGTAGATTCGTATTCGAATTCGAATCTACAATTTTGTAAAAATTTTTTTACAATTTTGTATAATTTTACAATTATTATTTTTTAGACTCAGAAGACTCAATTTTAAAATACGAATAAAAAAAACAACAAACTAATTTTTTATTGGGGTGTCAATTTTCATAAAATTAGTTTTATTTATGACGGCAAAATAAAACTGTCTTTTTAAAAGTTTCATCCAACCTTTTATTTTTACGTTGAAAAATAACTTTTAGATGCGTTTTTTTTTTTCTAAACTCAAAAAATAACTTTCAAAAAAGAACTTTTTTGATATCACTTATAACAGTTACGGTCCCTGCAATCTTCAATCATCATTAACTATTGTACGAGACTTTTTCACCAAATGAAAAAATACCATAAACAGCTCGAAATCGCAGGCAATTTACTTTACAAGGAAAAGCAGGGATTGTTGTACACCTCAACGTTGTCTACGTTTAAAAATATCCTACATTTCATTGAATTCTAAAGTAAAATAAAGTAAAATACTTAGGACATATTTCATATGCCATAGATAAAGTCATTTTTACCAAAAGAATACTATTTCGTTCCATTAATAAAAAATCGGAAATGAGCTGCGAAAATAAAATAATTATATTGAAAGTTATATTTCACAAAATATGTTTTATGATGCTCCCGTTAGGACAAATATATCGAAATTTCATGTCAAAAAAATGCAACACGTACAGAATACAGTTATTAAAAATATGTATAACCTTTCTTGGCACTTTTCAACCCGAAGATTGCATAATATTAACAGTATCGAAATGGTCGAAACGAAAATCCATCGACTTTTGACCAAAGGCGTCAAGATCAATTACATAGTGTTATCATCAGTGTAGTATACTATTTATACCATATATAACTATGTGGTTTGGGCATAAAGACTTTATTTGACCTAGACCCATCTTTTATTATATCGATCGACTCAGAATCACCGTCTGTCCGTCCGTCTGTGTGTCCATGTAAACCTTGTAATCAAACTACAGGTCGGAAATATGAATATATTTTGATCAAATTTGGTATATAAGCTTATATCGGTCATAGGATGAACGCTATTGAAATTCGGTCCATGTTCAGACCTAGTTCCCAAACAAATGACCCATATGAAATCGACATAAATTGCCATAAGATCCAAACTATCACATAGATCTTAGTCAAATTGGGTTTGTATGTGTTTATTGTATCCATTAATCAGTAGTCCAAAAAAATCCCTATTCTTAGTCATAGGCCCCATATAGAGCTGCTTCAAAAAACAAAAATATTGCACAGATTTTTCTCAAATTTGGTTTGTGTATATTTTTTCAAAATATAAGTGACTTTACCAAGTATGGTCAGGATCGGTTCATTTTTCGACCTAGTCCCCATATAAATATAGCACCCGATATGAACTTTTTCATATCTGCAGCCAAAAAATTCATAACAATGGCACTCAAATTTGGTTTATGCTTATTTTCTATATCCAATTAGTTGGATCGAAGAGATAGGGTCTAAACCATGATATAAGGGTATCGTATGTAATTTTCTTACTTGTTTTATTTTGATAAGATGAAATTTTCTTGCTTATAATGATTTTTTTATCGTTTTATTTTGATAAGATTGTTATTTGTGTTTTAATTTTATTAGATTTATGAACACTAGCAGATTCCAGCGCTCGAAATTCGAGTGCTTTTCTAGACAGCTTTATTTTTCAACTTAGCCAATTCACAAACCAAAATTTTTAACAGTCACAAACACATTAACAAATTTAATAAAACACACATAGCATACATATGTATAATTTTATGTTTGTGTTAGTAGCAACTTTAAATGCAATTTACTCAAAATAAAGGAAAAAATTTAAAAATCTGTAAATCTGCAAAATGGCTAAAAACAAATACCCTTCAAATAATATACGTTTGGTCAAAATCGGGATAAAACGGTAGAACAAAACATCGGTCACAAGAAATAACCTAGCCTATTAATATTATAGATTTAAAAACTTCTTTTAAATCAGTAACTGGCAAACTCGACTATGCATTAAATTTTAACCCATCTTAGAGTTGTACGAGTATATGACCCAAAGGGAACTTCATTTCATTCAGAGAGACATACAAAAGTTTATGAGCAGACAATTTTTCAGTTCTGTAGCAGAAAACACCAATTTTTAGTTAAATTTTTGTTTTTGTTTAAGAGTTATTTGCAAACTTACAAATCTTCGGGGTCTCCAATGACCCCATTCAAGCTTTATGTGTATTTTAATTGAAAACTTATATTATTATTTACCTCCGAATTTTCAAAAGTTTTCCCCTTATTTGATGTTTCTATCTCTAGCGGAATCCACATGCATACTATATTTCACATTCCTAGATTCGTTTGTTTAGAGATACCAAATATATAATTTTTCCCCTTTTGGGCCGTTGGGAAGCCCTATACGTTAGAATAAAATCATTATTGACTGAAGCCCACGTATTTGGTGAAGTGTGTATATCAAAATTCATATTTATAGATTAATGTGTTAAAAGATGCAAAAAGGTACCATTTTTACCCTTTTTGGCAGTTTTTCCCCTTAATTTCCCCGAGTTTCGAAATAATTATTCCTGAGCCAATGTTTGCTTCTCAGATGAAATCTACATACCAAATTTAATATTCCTAGATTAATTTGTTACCCTTCCCCCCACCCATAATGTACGTTTTTACCCCCTTATTGTACGAATTTCTAAAAATCCCTTCTTAATAGATCTTTACGCCGATAGGGGAACCTACAATCCAAATTCGAAGTTTCTAAGTAGATTGGAAATTTTTAACTCTCTAAGCAACAACTTAATAATGGAAGTTTTCTTGAAATTTTTAACAAATTTTATAATTGCAAACACTTTTGCCAAAAAAAAAAATGGCGCAGAAATCTGAAAGTGTTAAGAATAAACAAGTCCGGCTATTGCTATCAATAAATAAATATACGTACAAATGAATTATTCACTTATTTGCACCGATACGTTTAGTTAGTCATAAAATATTAATACGAATATCCAAAATACTTTTCAGGTTCAACTGGGGACAAGTACGAGTATGTATTTTAAATTGGAAAAATTGTGTACATACACATAATGTTTTGGGTTTATTTAAAAGGTCAAGATTAACATACGAGCAGTACTGATTGGTGGTAATTTCAACAACATAATATAACATTACAAGTGCCTGTAATGTAGGTTATTTTTTTGAGTTTTTTTAGTTAAAAATACCGGTTAATTTGTTAATAGAGAATCTTGTTCAATTCCATTAAGTATACAGTTTAATACTGACTCGTTTATATACCACCATTCTACAATTAAGATAAGAGTTTATTTGAGTTTATCGTGCCGTTTGTATCACATAAAGCTATGGATTTGAGTTACAACTTAATATTGGATGTGATTAAAATATGGGGATAAGGTAATGGTCTGATAATGACCATATTTATAGGGCGATTCTTAAAAAGTGAATGTGAATTATAAGGGTTCAAAAGATATTTTAAAATTTTTTGCAGATTATTTGAAGGTCGGTACGAGGTCGCTGAAATCAATTTTATACTAAAACCAGGTTATGAAACCAAAAAAAATTTTTCTCCACCGTTTTATTTTCACAAAATCGGATAATTCAATTCTTACATTAAAATTATCCGCGTTAAAAATTAGTAGTTTAAGGGGAACTTGATGAATTTAAAATTAAAAATAAGTGAGATCAAAAAATCTTATCACAAGTTTTTCCTCTTATAATTTTTTGCGAGCATAATATGCATTTGTTGTTAGTTTGATTAAAATGACTGATGAATTAGAAGTACGTGCTAAAATTATTAAATATTTCCAACAAAATCCAGCTTGGTTCTAAAAAAATTTGGACCAAGAATCAAAGGTCATCAAACTGTTTCTAATGTTTAAGAAAATGTGAGGAGATAGGAAATCTGGTTCGGAAAGAAGAAAAGTCTCATGATGTCTGTAAGTCCAAGAAAATAGAAAGCATATTGAAAAGAGCTCCCAACACATTCGGTAGAAAAGTAGCTCGGTTAGCTCAGTGCTATTTGGTGCGATAAGTTAAAGTCAATGCTAGTTAAAAACGCAGCACGAAAATTGAAATCAAGTTTCATAAAAAACAAGTAAGAAAATTATAGTCGGTCTAGACTATAATTCCATGCGTTTAGAGACCCTATCTCTTAGCCCCAACTAATTGGATATAGAAAATAAACATAAACCAAATTTGAGTGTCATTGTTATTAATTTTTGAGTATGAAAAAGTTCATATCGGATGTTATATTTATATGGGGACTAGGTCGAAAAATGGATCGATCCTGACCATATTTGGTAAGGTCACTTACCATTTTCACATAAATATTTTTCACTATTTTTTAGAGATGTTTCAACATTTTAAGCCATATATTGGCACATTGACGCTCTGTTTAGATTATTTTCAATACCAAATTTCTGAAATACTGATAAACAATATTATCCTTACTTTACCCAGGTGAATGGTTTGTTTTGTGAATGAGCGTGATTTCAACAGACAGACGGACATCGCTATATCGACTTGAGTTGTGATAAGAAAAAAAAATTTATATACTTTATGGGGTCGCAAACTCATATTTAAATGTATTACAAACGGAATGACAAACTGAAATATCCCCTCTGTACAGCGGTGTGAGGGTATTAAAACATTGTATTTTTCTTCTCCAGTGTTTTATTTTCACAAAAGCAGATAATTATCTGAATTATTGAATTATAATTCAATTTTGAAGAGTACAACCTTCTAAAAAAAAAATATCTGCGGTAAAAATTTATGACTTTAAAATTAATTAATTTTTGAAGACCACCCCGGACTTTTTTGATGGATGGATAAGGTTTTGTCTAGAGTGAAAATCGGTGAACCTGCACTTTTTTTTTGACCATTTGAATTTTTTTTTCACTTTGAACAATCCTATTCAAATCTGTATTCTCTTGTTGAGCTCATTTCAGAAACTACGAGTAAATTGAGTTTGGAAAAAAATTATACAATAATGTTAAAAAATAATTGCACTATAAATAGATATATATAACTATTTTGACACACATGCTATATTTTTTATTTATTTTTATTTAGTCTACGTTTGTAATTCATTGATATCACTTAAAATTTGAAAAATTTTGGTATAATGTCAAAACTTAATCATGCAGCTATTCATGAAGAGAATAGACCAAGATTTGTTTGTGTTGCAAAGAAAAAAAGAAATGCGTTAAAAATATCGGCGATAAAATGAAACATAATATAAATCTTGTTCCAAATTATAATGATAGAGACGTTAGAGTACCTAAATGAATATGTTCGGCTTGCCAAGTAATGGCAGTAAACTTATTGGCCTATTGGATGTTACTTCATTTTCACATATATTAAGTTTTGGGATCAGCATGATTTTAGCATATTTCCATTGCGCTGGGAAATGGCTGAGCCTTAAAATTGAATTAAATATTGTTGTAAGTAAAATAATACCCTTTTTGGGCAACAATCATAACACTCTAGCATTAATGCCGTCATATCCAGGAGACTTTGTTAGATTTTGTTTATTTATAGACGTTTTTACTTCGGACAGAGCCACGTGTTTTATTGAAAAATCCATTTGACATGGTACATCAAGAAAGTGTAAAATTGCATCTATTTGATTTTGACTAGACAAGAAAATGGATTAAACGAATTTTCTAGATGATTTGGAAACTAACTGGCTTTACTTAAGTTCGATCTTCAACATGAAACATTTGTAATTTTAATTGGTACGTTTCTTTTAATGGGACGCTTTAGATACTTTGTAGCTTTCCAAAGACTGTAATCATCATTTTTTGTAACATCTAGGTTTCTTAGAAAGTCTTTTGTATTTTCACTTTTAAATTCTTTTAAAATTTTCTTTAGATGATATGTTGCTCCATTCAAGTTAGATTTATCTGAAGGACTTTTAGTGTTTTTGTAAATTCTTCACAACTCTCTCTTGTTTTGTAATAATTGTCTTATTTAAAAAGTACTTCCCATTAATTTGTTGCTGTTGTTGTGGTGTAGATAAATATGCTGCCTCGTGTATGAGGTTTGTAAAAGATTCAAAAGCATCTTCCAATTCACGTCCTGTTTTTAAAGATATATTTAAGTTAAGATTGTTTTCAATCCAATTTTGAACCGAATGTATGAATTATAAAGTTTAAGGTCATTGAAGTTGCCCTTAATGACCGCACCTTATTTTCTTTAGTAGGCTAGTACTCTTCAGAAGGGATTTATCTGATTTTGTGAAAATAAAGCTCGAGAGAAAAAATAAAAAAAATTATGCTTCAGAACCGCTTTTTTTTTATAAAAATCGATTTCAACAACTTTCAAAAATTCTCAAAAAAAGAAATTTTGGAACATACGAATTCATATTCTGCTTTAAGAGTTCCAAAAATCAAGAAAATTGAATTAAAATATAAGTACGAATGTATGTTCAAAAACACAATTTAGAGAATATGTATTATTTGTATGCCTTTGGACAGATTGATTAAATTATATATCGGAAAACTGTTTCCTATATCGGGAGATTGTTTCCTATGGTGTTTCATTGCCTATTTGGTTTTTATATTTAAGGCCAAGATATACATAATTATATGATTATTTGGTTATCTAATAATTCAAGTCCTACTCGGTGGTCGGAATTAGCCACCAAATCACTATTTTATGTACTTAAAATATGCATAAAGCTTTAAAAGTAAGCGTTTAAAATTAAAAATAAAAATCAATTGTTTTTTACATAAATCAGAAAACTTATTTTAATGTTCTATTTATATACTCGCATATAAATAAATATTGTTTTATTAGTCAAAACTTTGACGGTTTGATATCAAAAAGTCGACGAAAGTTATTATTTTATATTTAAATACTGCTAGTTAATTTATGAAATTTAAATTTTCTATACATATTTACTTTATTAGAACGAAAAGTAATACACTATGGTGCAATGTTATAGCCACATGATCTATTTAGCGACATCGTACATTTGCACAATAATTATAAAAAATCGATTTATGCCATCTGAAGGAGCATTAAAATTTAAACAACACAAAATATTTTTTCGTGTTTTATAAACCATTGCAACAATTAATTTTTTTTTTTTTTTTTGGCTGTTACGTTATTATAAACGCAGTATTCACAGAAAAAATTACAAAAGTTATTAATTAAAAAGTAATTAAAAAGAAATTGTTTTCACTTGATTAAAATCTGAAAGAATTTTTTTAAATAACGTGTTTGTAAATTGTCATATTGACAATTATTTGTACTTGTTTTTCAACTATTTCAGTTGTTGAAAATTAATCAGAATATCACATTAAAGAAAAGAAAAAAGAAGTACTCTATACCTTAAGTTTCATATACAAAGAGAGAATTGATTAATTTAACGACAATATATTCGATAAAAACTTTTATGCTAACGCTTAAACACAGTATATGTATAGACAAATTATTAACATTAAGATATAATCCATTGTATGTATACTATTTTGATTTAGTAAAAACAACAAAAATTTGTTTAAAAGAAAATTTTAATATATTTTTATTTTTTCATTACATAAAAATTTTTTTAATATGATAAATCCGCTCTAGAAAATATGATTAACTATGTAGCAACAATATACAAATTACTCATATTGTTAACAATTTTGTTGTTCAATATTACAAACCCGTTGTTGAAAACAAATTGTTGAATGCTAACAATTTGAATTTAAACAAATATTCATTATATTAACAATATTGGGCCCTTTCCAATTGAGTTGTCGTGTTAAAAAAGCATATTATTCAGCTAACGGTTAACGGTTATGATTAATTATTTGCTTATTAGTAATAAGTCATATTTTCGAAATATGTACCACACGGTTGTTACTTGTGCGATATTGAAATAGGCAAAATTATTGCATTTCAGGAAGAAGGTTTTTATTTTTTGTGAAATTTTTCAGAGATTAAACTGGTCTGTTAAGGTAGTCCGAAATTTTTTAATGCGATTTTCTTGAAAACGAAAAAACCTTGTAAATTTTTGTATTTTATAACTCTAGTAACTGTTCCCTATCCTATTGGGCAAATATGTTCATTTTGGTTTTCCGACAATATGTCGCCTGTATACCCTTTTCAACGATGTTTTGGAATGAAAAATGTAGAAAAAATTTACAAAGTTACTTCATGAAGTTACAAATTTAAAAAAAACGTGCAAATTTCGTTAACTCAAGTCGATAGGCAGATTTTCATATTCTTTTGATATAGAATTAAAGAATTCTTAAGGAAAACAAATATTAAACAAAAGATACCTTAAATTGTTTTTTAATTTATAGAAGTAACTTTTTTGTGGCTCTTTCACAAAAAAACTCTGAATTTTTATTATTAATAACAAACGGCTAAATGTTTTTGAAATCTTATTTATCAGTAGCATATTAGGAGTAAACCAAGGTTTTGTTTATTATATTGAAGCCAAATGTTGTGTGATTAAAACAAAGATATTTAAATTTTAAATGGTAAAAATTAAAATGTTTAATTTTATCTAAAAATTTCATATATTCACACAGTCTATAAAAATGATGGCCATATGTTTTTTAATAAAATCGTATAGATAGAATCTATCTGATGTTGAAATATAATACAATCTGGTAACACATTATATGAACATATGTTATTTGTTTACTTGTTAGAGAAACATTGCTTTACTCACTCTACATCTGAGCTATCGAAGATTAGATTTTTCTTTCTTTTAATGGCCACCGAAGAACATAAACGTTTAGCAAACATCATAAAATCTTGCCATGATTCTTTGCGTATATTAACTAAACAATATGGTCCCGAAAAAGCTTGGCAAGTACACATCAAAGACACGGAACGCCTTAAAGAATATGCTAAAGCTATGCATCAACTTGCTAATATTTGGGAAGACAATACAACACATCAAGATTTAATGGCTCAAAGTCGTATCAAATGGACTATAGAATATTGTATGGCATATTTCTTCTCTGAACGTATTTATTTGGAAAAGAGAATAAGAGAACAACGTTTATTGGAGTCTTGGGAAAATTTTGATTGTACTCTATGTCAGTACATCGAAGATATACCGGAAAAAATTAAGGTACTCGATGTGGGTAGTTGTTTTAATCCATTTGGAAATACACCACACTTCGAGGTAACGGCTGTAGACTTATATCCTGCCACAAATAAAGTGCTAAAAGGAGATTTTCTTAAAATCAAAGCTGAGGACATGTTAAAGCCGCAAGTGAAAATGGATACTGACGAAGTTATAGCCTTACCGAAGAACTTCTTTGAATGTGTGGTATTTAGCTTGCTTTTGGAATATATACCAAGTTCTGAATTAAGATTGGAATGTTGCCGAAAGGCCTATGATTTACTAAAATTTGAAGGGATTTTAATAGTTATAACACCAGATTCACAACATGTTGGAAAAAATGCTAAAATAATGAAAAATTGGCGTTATTCTTTGGGTATTTTAGGTTTTACAAGAATTCGTTTCGAAAAACTGCCGCATATAACCTGCATGGTTTTTCGTAAGGCCTGCGATAAAAGAGTAGCACAAAGATGGTCGGAATTGCATAAGGAATCTAATATGGATTTGAGAATAGATATTCCACAAGACAATAAAACATTTAACAGTTAAAATTATAAAAATAAATTTCTTAAAAACAAAAACTAAATTTAAAAGAAATTATGTTTCCACACAACTTTATTTTTAATTATAGCTGACTTTAAAATCTTCAGGATGACTACATAGAATATGTGTATATGTACATACATATGTACACAATTGATCTGAATTGAAATGTGAACAACTAAAGGGTGTTTTTTAAGCCCGAAAGAACTTGAAATTGTAAAAAATAACACAAAATTAAATTTTAATAAAAAAAAATTATTTTATTCGATACATGGCATTAACATTTGAAAATGATTTCGGGCATACGGCCACCGCGTCTGTTCTAGACGAAGCCCTTTCAGGACGTTTAATTTTGGGCCACTTTTACGAGCATTGTTTTGGCATCCATTGTTGCCGGTTTATCAGCATAAACCAGTGACTTCACGTAGACCCACAGGAAATAATCGAGAGGTGTCAAATCGTACGATGTTGACAGTTCCACTTCTCGAAATCAACGTATCGCAAAATTTTTATTTCAATAAGTAGATGGTTGCTGTCGCCAGGTGGCACGTAGTGCCATTCTGTTGAAACCACATCTCGCCCGGGTCAATATCATTAAACATCGTCTATAAGTTGCGTGAATCGATAATTTGCTAGCATTGTTCAAGCGTAAATCTATTCGTAATGATTTGCCAGAGTATACTGATCATGTATATCAAAAAGTGTGCGCAGTATGGCAGTTCGTTTGACAGTTAACCCTTTAGTAATGCCTGGTTTTCACTATGTCATATAAGCTGACAACAAACAATTGCCGCAACTGACATCTCGTAATTTTCTATTCATTACGTATTCATTACATCTTATAAACGAACAAAAAATCCGCCTGTCAAACACAAACAAATTGCCAACATGCTGGCAATTTTATTTCAAATGTCAAATGTTGCCATGGGTTGTAAATGACAAGACATTAAAACCCGTTTTCATACAACTGACAATAATTGACAACAATTGCCATTAAAAATGACATAATGAAAACCAGGCATAAGTTCTATCTCGATAAAAAAAAGCACCATTTTTATATGCTCCTTAAAAACGATTAATGTAAAATTAAATTAAAAGAAAAAAATATTCTCAAATAATTTTATATGCTTTTTTTGCGTTCCACAATAGGAATATTCATAGGAAAATTAAGTCTTCATTGTTTTTTATTTTACTTAAAATGTTATTATTAAGGATTGACTATTTTATAACCCTATGCTCCCTTTTATTTAGTCTGCTTTCAAATTCCTTGGGATGAAAACGTTTAAAATGAGTGAAAAAATTAGATCTGGACTTAAATGTCGTCGTACAATAGGAACAATTATATAAGTCTTCACCAGTATGAGTAGCCATATGTTCCTTTAAATTAATTGTTTTAAACTCATATAATATATAAAAACAAATGATAATTAACTTACCTTAAGAAGATGCTTCACCTTAAAGGCTTTATTACAAATTGTGCATTTATGTTTTTTATCCATGGTATGCTTAAAAAGCTTGTGTCTTCTCTTGCCCTCCTTTGAGGCAGATATAAAACCACAAATATCGCAACGATGTTCTCTATCAGCATAGACATGCATATTCATAACATGTTTTCGTAAATTACAATCGGTCGAATACCATTTACCACAATGTTGACACTGTTGCGGTTGTTTTACAGGCTTTGGATCATGAACCGCCTGTTTGTGTTTATTAAGGGCATTGCTTGTCTTGGAGGTTTTACCACATAAATCACATACTACAGCATTTTTAGGGTCATGTTGCTGAAGGTGATATGTTAAGCCTTGTTGTGAGGGATATCTGCAATAGAAAATAATTGAAGTTTAAGAATTGGAATTTATGTTTAAACATTTGTGTTGAATTTCTAAAATTATAAAATATACAGAATTTGGGCCTTAGAACCTAAAACAGTTTATTAGAAATTCCTCCAAGTCCAGACAATATTTAAATATAAATAATTTTTTTATTAGAAAAGATGCAACTTTTTATAAACTATCATCATTATTGTACGAACTCATATGTCAGAGTCAAAAGATACCCAATATAAAAGTTTGTGATAAATTCCAGGAAATGTTTTGTGAAGAAATCTTTTACTGAATTATCAGCCTATTTTTTGATTCGTACTCAATAATTAATTTAAGAGCATGTGTAGAGAATATAATCAGCAAAATCAAAATTTAAAAATACAGTTTTTGATGGCTGCTATTCGAAATTTATAATGACATAATGATAATGAGATGTTACTAAAATATAATTATAAAGGGTTTCTTGATTGATTTTAAATGAGACCGAATGCAATTATTTTGAGCGATTTATTCACTTTTCGAGGAACCGTAATAGATTGAGGCCTCAAAAAACGTACCAAGAAAAAGACGATTGATTATCCCATTGAAAATTTTATTAACAAAAAGTAATTCTCAGTATTTAACAAAAATTCTCATAAAAGCAAATATTTCTTTAACACAATTTTATTTACGTTTAAACTATGTCTTAGCTAAAATTATACGTTTTTTAATTCTAGCTTCAAATTGTTCCGTATGAAAACGTTTGCAATGATTATACATATTCGATTTGGATTTAAAGGTTGTAGTACAATACGAACAGGTATACAAGTCTACACCGGTGTGAGTGGCCAAATGTTCCTGCAAAAAAGAGCTGTATAAAATTTTCGTACGAGAAAGAAAAAAACAAAATACACTCACTTTTAAAAGAGTTGGTACTTTAAAGGCTTTATCACACATGGTACATTGATGTCTTTTTTCCGATCTATGCTTATAACGGATATGCTTCAGTTTAGCCTCTCTAGTGGTGGAAACGAAATCACATATCTCGCAGCGATGTTCAGTGTTCGTGTAAATATGCATATTACGAACGTGTTGTTGTAGATTGGCCAGGGTGGTGTACCAATTATTACAGTATTTACACTGTTGTGGCGTCTTGTCCGGTTTTGGCCCGTGCACTACTTTCTTATGCTTGCTCAACGTGTTGAGCGTGTAAACAATTTTACCACACATATCACATTGAAAAGCCTTGGCAGGATTGTGATGATGTCGATGAGCAGTTAAATGTCTTCTGGTAGGATATCTGAAAGTTTAAAAAAATATAAATTTACTAAACTTTTTATAAATAAATAATTTTCATGACTAAAAAAGAATCATTTCGTATATAAGTATGTTAGTATAAGTTAATTTATTGATTTCAAATATATATTAATTTGTGAAGTATTTTATTTTAAGGTGTCTTTTTACAATCAGCTGAAAACGACTGCGACATGAAAGTTTTGCCACAATTTACATAGGTAACTAAAGGCTCTCCAGTGTGAATAAGCATATTGCTGGAAGCAAAAAACAATAGCAATTCATTAACAGTTTAACTAAGGTAATATATAAACATACCCATTATATGGATCCTGTAGCCATCATGATTAAATAAGATAATTTTTTAAATGCTTAAAGGTGTTAAGAACCAACACATTGGACAATAACATCGCATATGATATAATATTTACTATCACTTAGGTATTGCTGGGGTATATTTACTGGCTGGGGGTCGTTGAAATGATCATGGATATGATGACATTTCAAACGATGGTAATTTTTAAACATTATAACACATATGATAATATTATGTGTATAATGCGAATGTGAAGGTATTTCAAAAGTTTATATGATGAAAATTTTAAACTAATGTGCATGAAAATTAACTTAAGGATGCGATATTCAATATTCTAACCTCTTGTTGAATAAACTTTTTCAATGGAATAAACTTTATAAAAAAAAATAATTTTGAGATGGAGTATAATTTCTTAGAAATGATAGTATGTCAAATGTTGATACGCTTTACCCGTATTCCGATCACATTATTATAACCAAGATTTCTAGATTTCACATTAACATGGAAATTACAAAAAATTTAGGTATTGTCGTGTTGAAAGCAATATTAAATGCAATCAGCATTCTCGTTTATTTCTTTATCAGCGATGCATACACATTTTTGTTTTCTTCAACTTTACGACGTACAAAAGAAAATAATCAACAAGCTAACCAAAATGCGTATGCATCGCTGATACATATCTACACACACATTTTCTGTTACGTAGAAACATTCTTCAATATTTTTAGTTTTTTATGTGAAATATTATCGGAATATCTCTAGAGTTTTAGTACGTCATTCCTCACATATTTAGTCTAGAAGCTCCAAATGTAATACCAAACTTGTGCAGATAATGAGGAACATTTTATGCCTTAGTAATACGACCTACTCGACCTATTGCGAACAGGAGAATGTTTTGTGACGAACAGGCAGACAGACGTACATGACCAGATCGACTTCACCTTTTATAAGGAATAACGATACATATAGTTTATAGGGTCTCCGGAATTTATTTCGTTGAGTTACAAACGGATTGACAAACTGGTACATACCCTCTGCACAGTGGTGTGGAAGGTATAATAAACCAATTTTTTAAGAAAAAAATAAACTAGACATCAAAAACGAATTTGAAAGAAGAGAAACTTTTCGAAGAAAAGGCACTTATTGAAGACAAGTACTTTTTGAAGGAAATGTACTTTTTGAAGAAAAGGTACTTTTTGAAGAAAATGTACTTTTTGAAGAAAAAGTACTTTTTGAAGAAAAGGTACTTTTTGAAGAAATGTTTTTTCGATCTAATCATAGTTGTGTTACTGCTTTGATTGAAATAACTGAAAACATAAGGCAGGAACTGGATGATAATAAAGTTTATTTTTTGGTCCTACTTGACCATTCAAAGGCCTTCAATACTGTCGACCACTTAATGCTATGTAATAAGCTGAGACATCTTTTTAATTTCTCTCCATCATCTGTAAATCTGATCGCACCCAATCCTTTTACATGAAACATAAAGTCTCAACAACGTTGAATATTATGAGAGGAGTGCCCTAGGGATCCATCCTAGGGCCTTTGCTTTTTTCTCTCTTTATCTAATGATCTGCCTTCACAACTTCATATGTACGCTGATAACATGCAGTTATATTTAAGCAGTCCGACTGCTTCAATTAATCACAATATAGGGAAACTCGAAGTGGATTTAAATAGTATCGTTGGGCTACGGCTCTTTTTAAACCCATTAAAATCTTAATTTTTGATGATAAGTAAACGATCTAAACAACCACCCATAGTTCCTGACATTACAATTAACGCTCAAAAGATTCCTATTGTTTCTTGTGCCAAAAATCTAGGTATTACCTTTAACAGCTCTCTATCGTGGTCAAATCATATAAATAATGTAGTTGGGCAAACTTACGTTAAACTGAGATCACTTTGGTCAACACAATATTTCACACCTTTGAAAGTAAGAATTCTACTAGCCAAAACGTATATTATTCCTAGACTTTTGTACGGCTGTGAAATTTTTTCTAATTGCGACTCCTCGAGCAAATGTCGACTCAATGTTGCATATAATAATATTATTCGTTATGTTTTTGGTTTAAGAAGATATTCTCATATAACACTCATCTCTGTAAGACTATTTGGTGTATCCTTTTTTAATCTTTTAAAAATTTGAGTTCTAACTTGCACAAAATTACGAGGAAGAAAGCTCATAATTCTTATTCATAGGACACTTGTCTCAGAACAGCAGTTCTTTGTGCACGAAGTTCGTCCTTGGAATGCACTTCCACAAACTTATCAACTAACTTTCGATTATTTGGCATAGTAAAATATTTGAAATTTTTGTATTTTATTTTTATTTTTTTGTTATTTTATTTTAAAAATTATTAATATATGTAATTAATTTCATTTATATCAGCACCATTGTACCCTTATAATTAATTAATCCTTATTGTAATTATAATAATAATTTTATTGTTGGTTGTATAGGAAAGCACAACAAATAAATAAAATAATATATTAATACTTAATACTTAGACAAATTCCGAGTGGGCAATAAAGTATTTCTTATCATTAAATTAAATAAATAGCCAATAAAGAAACTGAAAAGCTTATTTTAACCAATTTAAAGTGCATAAAGTGCGATCGGAAAAATCTGAAACACCCCAATAATAACGACAACAATTGATTCAACCAAATTTATTACAAAAATCTAAAATAACTCATTAGCAGTTATAAAAAAATAAAAATAAAAAGATAATAATCAACATAAAAAAATACAAATAAAAAGATAGTAATAAAATAGAAAACAGAGAAATTTTATATGTTGTTTATGACTTAATTTCGTTTTTTTTTTTCAGCGTGGATAATGTTTTAATTTTTAGATGTAGGCGTTCAAGAACATGTTCTGAAAGAAGACGAACTTAAAATAAAGCTACTCTCGAATCTGAGTGGTTTATGTGTGCTCGAAACAAAAAATACGTGATAGAAAAATGTTCGTGTAGATAACGAAATATTAAAACGAAACACAGTCATGATTGTGTTCGGCACCGTACAAAATTTAGATACACACATAAATTGATATAAAACAAAAATATGTGTTGGCTGCTTTAGAACAGAACATTGCGTGTTTGATGTGTGTATTTTCTGAACCTTGGAAAACATCTTACGATATATTTTTGTAAACAATTTTTTCCCACCATTAGGTAATTAATTGTTCTCTCTGGATAATTAAAAAAAAAATTATTTGATTTAATTTCTTTTCTTTGAAAATTTAGTTTTTTTATTCTCCGCAGCCTTTTCAGCTTTGTGCAAACGATTACGATGATGATATAAATTCGCTTTACACTTAAATGTTGTGCCACAAAAGTCACACTTGTACAAATTCTCTCCAGTATGAGTGGCCATATGTTCCTGCAAAAACAAAAGAGGGAAAAAGACTAAATGAAAATTGTTTCGTATCATAGGATAACAAATCATACATACCCTTATATTTTGAAGTCTTTTGAATTCCTTCCCACATACACTACATTTATGTTTATATTTACGTTCATCGTGATTAAATAATATATGCATTCTTAAAGCTTTCGACGTGGTCGATACATGACCACAGGTCGTGCAACGATGTTCAACATCGGTATTCGTATGTAAATATTTTATATGACGATTTAAAGTGTATTTACCAGAATACCAGTTATTACAAATTCCACATTGCTGAGGAGTTTGTGGTATTTTTGGTTGTTTAGCATGATCGTGCTTAATGTGATATTGTAGGCGGTCATTTCTTCTAAATGATAGACCACACTGATCGCAGATATGACATTTCTCAGAATTATGTGTTTTCATATGGGCATTCAAAGTAGTTTGAGTTGGATATCTAAAAATTCAAAAACAACAAAAGTGATGGAACAGTATATCTCTATTGTTGCATAAACAAAGTATAGATAAATAAATGCCCAAAATATGGGACCAAAAAATAATTTTCGTAGTGAAATCATTTTTTTCGGACTTCAATCAATTTAACAAAATGTATTTAAATTTAATATTTGATTTAAACGTTTAGTTTGTTTTTAAAGTCATTATAATAATGCAGTTTTTGCTTTAATACAAAAGAATTTTTGTTAAAAATTCGTCCTCTCTCAGTGCCTCTCTAACAATAAATCGGTATAATTTTAATTTTTAAATATTTTATAATATAAAAATAAGTTGCTTCTATCGAGGGCCTATATTGAAAACCCTCTATCTTTGATTTTCACGAAAATGACTTTTTGATGTTAAAATGTTCAGGAAAACAGCCCTCATCTATGGTGTGAATTTCATAACAAATACATTTTTTTTTTTGCTGTTTGCATTTGCATTTTTGTTATTTCTCTACCTTAGACAAGGTTTAAATCATATAAAGTTTTTTTCCTCCCGTTTTCCATTCAAAATCATTAAAAAATAAAATAAAAATGATTTAATATATTTAGATCATATATATTATTTGTTGCAATATCTATATGTAAAGATAAGATCTCATATGCAAATATCAAATTTGTTAAAATATGTAAATAAAGGAGGAATATATAATTTAAAAAAAAAAATCTATCTTACACAATTAATTTTTCTGAATGCAAACCCCTCTATCCTTTCAAATATTTTTTTTTTTTTTTAATAATTTCTTCTTGCTAATAATAATTTCTTAATATTTTTTGAATGCTGAACATGAATTTGACATTTTTTAATCGTTTATCAAAATAGCGAAAGCCGATTCTGAATTGAATTAAAATGAAAATATTTGACCTTTTCGTTTTTGGAAAATATAAAGTGCATGGTATAAAAATAAATGGTTAATATATTATTGTCATATATTATTATTACATTATTGTCACAAAAAAAAAAGTTATAATAATTTATATGATATTAAAAATCATAATTAAAATATTATTGTCGTGCGATAAACTTACATAGTGGTAAGTTTAAAATTTAGTTTAATAATTAGATTTTCATAATAAACTTTTAAAACAGTTCAAAATGTCTGATCTTGATATTGATTATATTAAGTGTGAACAGATATAACGTATAACAGTCCATTATGTATCATCAAATGAAGATATAGAGGACGGGCGGATAACAGGTATGTTGACACATAATTAATTACAACAGCAATAAAACAACAATCAACAATAATGTGGTCGTTTGCAAAAGAACTAAACGGAAACATAATCTTAAACGAATGAGAGGCCAAAAATATTTAGGATTTTTTACTGCTGATGGAGTTTCGATACAAAATTCAAAAAGACCATTAGAAAAATGGGAATTTCGTGTTCATCATCATTTTGCGGAAAAAGCAATTTAAGACACTGCCAGAAATTTGATCATGAAATCAGAAATTATATTTTTAAAATGTTTTGGGATATGACCCGGGAAGCTAAACAAGTGTTTGTAAAAAGCCACTTCGTACAGAAAGCCAAAAAAGAAAAAAATGTACAGTTGATAATTCAAAGAAACAGAACAGCTTTAAATTCACTTTGACCTACAACCAGGAACCTCTACAGGTATGTCGTTTAATGTTTCTTTCCACTCTATCAGTAAATGTTGATATGGTAAAAGGTTGGTTAAAAGTCAAAGAACCCCAAAATTCATCATTTGAATCTAAAAGATCTGAAAAAATTTAATACATTTAAAGAATAATTTGAAGAATTAGATAAATTAGAAAGCCACTACTGTCGTAAGGACACAAACAAAATATATATCGGAGCAACATTTAAAACCAAAGCAGATATATATAAAGATCACTGAAAAAAATTTTCAGGCCGTTTCCACTTTTTCATTTCTAAATCTTTTGAGGAGGAGAATTTGGTTCTGTTTATGACTCGCATAGACCAATGCGATCTATGTGTCGAATTTAAGGCTTAACGAGTAAATATAAGCTGATGAATACAATCAACGCTTTTCAAAAAACAAATCGTTTACAGTACGAAAAAAGTATTGATAAAATTGTAGCTCAGGCAGTAAAACTGTGCCCCAATATTAATGCATTAGCAATTTACTTTAAGCAACGCCTTCAGGTAACCAAGTTTACTATTTGAAAAACCAATATACACTTCCCAATGAATTACGTTAGAATTACTAGAGAAGCCAGAAAGATTGTTAAAATTAACAATTGGATCGTAAAAAAGCCTTAAATAATTACAATGATGACAAACTTATGCGTTTTTCTTCCATTAGGCCAGGACGAGCAAAGAACGATCAAACTGTGTCTAATTTATGATCTCTATTATATCTTCCAGATGGTAACATAAACTATAAATTAGATTTTGATACAGATCACGTTGATGTACCTGTTCGTATGCAACCTTATACAGGACATATTGTACCAAAACCTCTATATTCTGGTCCACTATCAATTCAGCCAAATAAGTGGAAGAATTTGCAATATTTGAAGAGTGTAATACCACCGGAATACCATTATTTTTACGATACCTTACACTAATCAAACTCCAAAAAACTTTAAAAAGCAAAAAAAAAAAACTTTTTGTTTAATATTGTTTATTGTTAATTTTTATAGCCTAACCACTATGTGGTTTGGGTATAATGACTTTGTGCTGCTGTTTGTAACTACAAAAAATATTTGACCTAGACACATCTCTTATTATACCGATCGACTCTCCTTCCGTCTGTGTTTCCATATAAACCTTGTGATCAAACTGCAGGTCGCAAATGTGAATATATTTTCATTAAATTTGGTATATAAGCTTTTACCGGCCATAGGATGACCTAGACCTAGTCCCCATACAAATGACCCCTATGAAATCGACATAAATTGCCATAAGATATAAATTATCATATAGATCTTAGTCAAATAGAGCTGCTTCCCGATCTTTAATTAACAGAAATATTGCACAGATTTTTCTCAAATTTGGTTTGTATATATTTTTTCAAAATATAAGTGACTTTACCAAATATGGTCAGGAACGATCCATATTTCGACCTAGTCCTCATATAAATATAGCATCCGATATGAACTTTTTCATATCTGCAGCCAAAAAAAAATTAATAATGCCACTCAAATTTGGTTTACGCTTATTTTCCATATCGAATTAGTTGGACCGAAGAGATGGGGTCTCTAAACCATGGTATAGGGTTCGTATAGTTGGTCTAAACCGACTATAATTTCTTACTTGTTTTATCTTATGTTGTATTATTAGCCGTTATCTCAAATAAATCATGTTAAAAACTGACAAATGGCATAAATGAAATCAAAATAATTTATTTTTATTAAAATGCAAAACCCTCCATCTGATCATTTTCATACATATACATTAAATATTTAATAACTCAAGTAATACGCGAAAAAAAACAGTTTTTTGGCTCTCCTGAAAAGTTGTGTTTTTTAGATAGAGGGTTTTGAATATAGGCCCTCGATATATGTGTATAGTGAATTTAGAGTACCTAGTTGTATGTAGCCTGTTCGCGTGTTGGCAAATTATCCGAAATTTGAAAAATCAAAAGTACTACGTACCACAGAGCATTACAATTAAAACTGTTTCTATTTTTCGGTCCTAGTGGTTGCTGCACAGCATACAGTTAGGTGAACTGTATTCTGCATTCTGGTTATGTTACACAACCTATCGTTTTAAAGTTTGTTTTAAGGTTTTATATTAAATAGCTCGCCCTAACCTCCTTTGCGTTGGTAATGGTTGTCTGCGGGAGCTTTAAAAGAATTTATTCTGGATTTTTGGTTACGCACCTCTGCCATATAAAATTAAAATACAAAAAATTATACGATAAAAAATGATAGAGATAAATGTTATTTGATTTAAAATTAATAGTTCCTTTCCTTTTTGGGTAGTTTGTTAAATTTAAAAAAAAATCCTCTAAAACAGACAAAAATTCTCAAAATTACGAAAGTGTTGAATGCTAAAAAAAGGCTATTTTTCGGAAAATAGAAAAGAAATATATTTTTTTAAATTAAATTTTTAAGTGTTTTCTGTTTCCGCTCAGCGGTCAGGGTATAATGAATTTGTGCTTATGTTTGTAACCACTAAAAATACTTGACCTACGCCCACCTTCTGTTATACCTATCAACTCAAAATCTCTTTCAGAGTCGATTTAACTATGTCCGATCGTTTGTCCGTCTGTTTGTCTGTGTGTCCATGTAAAATCGTTCAGACCTAGCCCCTATACAAATATCCCTTATGATATCCAGATTATCAATTTAATCATGATCAAATTTTGCTTATGTGTGTTTATATCCACAATTATTGCATTCATTATTCGCAAATTTGGTTTATTTCTGTTTTTGAGAAAAATAATATGTTTTCCATATAAAAATAGCATCTGAAATGAAGTTTCTCTTATCTGCAGGCCACAAATTCATAAAAATGTCATTTAAATTTATTTTATGATTATTTTCAACATCAAATTATGAGCTAAAAACAAAGTTGGGGCCAAGACCCTTTATCGAAACTCCTGGTACAGAGAATCTTACTTATTTTAGTTTCAAAATAATCTTAAAAATGAAAAGCAAATAGTTTAATTTCATTTTAGAATTTTTATACCGGTAAGGTAAACGTTTTTGGATAAGATTGAGCTAGTTTGTTAACGTACGGGAACGTACAAGTCATCTAAATATTCGTCGAAATTAATTTTAAGACCAGACAGAAATTAAGAAATTTTTAAATGATTTATTATGCATTTTCAATTTGATACTGGTATTGCAGTTTTCGGAAAATTTTCTTGAGCCAACTTTATTTGCTTTTCAAGAGCTACTTCAGCTTTATGTAAACGCCGGCGATGATGAAATAGATTGGCGCGACACTTGAAGGGCATAGCACAAACGTTGCACTTGTACAAAGCTTCTCCCGTATGAGTGGCAATGTGTTCCTAAAACAAAAAAAATCAAATTTAGGAGAAAAAAAAATGATTAGTTGAAATAATGTTTGCAAATAGAAATTCCAAATAAATATTCTTACCCTTATACCCTGTAGCGTTTTAAATTGTTTTTCACATAAATTACATTTATGTTTGTATTTATGTTCGTCATGTTGATTGGCTATATGTTTTTTGAGAGCTTTAGCCGTGGTCGAGACATGACCACAGGTTTCGCAACGATTTTCAACATCCGTATTTGTATGCAAATGTTTAACATGTTGCTGCAACTGGCTTTTACAGGAATACCACTTGTTGCAGAACGTGCATTGTTGTGGTATTTTAGGCGGTTTTTTCTCACCGGTATGTGTGTATCTGTGGTGTTTATTTAAATGTGACGTTTTTTTGAAGCTCAAACCACACTGATCGCATATGTATGGTTTAAGTGTGGTATGGGTTTTCGCATGGATTTTCACACATTGAGCGGAAGCAAATCTATAAAAATATTAAGAACAAACAAGACATATTGACATTCTACTAGCTCATATTGTTTTTTTTTTTTTATTTATCATTAATTTTTCTTTTTTTTTAAATATAATTCATAATTCGCTAAACACGGAATTTAAATATTTTTTTTCAAAGATAATAAAATTAAACTGAAAGATAAGCTTCAATCTATGTTTAATTCATTTCAACTAAAATTAAAATCTATATTAGGCACCTCTGGAAAAGTTTAAGTTATCACTTATAAAGTTGAATAATTCATCTAACTGGGTAATATACAGGCCTATTTTTCCTCTATAACAATATTCCTCATCTGTGATGTAATAGAGGGCAAAGAAGAAATTTATATTTTCTCATTTCCAGGGTAGACCAATACAATTATGCCTTTGATTCATAATGCTATAAATTCTCAATAATGCTGATTATCGAGTGGCTTGGGCAAGGCTTTAAAAATTATTTTTGTATTATAGAAAGTAATTGCTTAACTTAAAAAAGTTTCAAAGAATTTCCTTATCCTTAATCATTTTCTATTTCAGAGTGAAATATTTCACTAATTATACTTTTTTAGTTCTTTTTTTTCTAAATGTAAGTTTCTGAACCATAACCATGAGCTTCGAAAAAGGATCTTAACTTCCAATAATATATGACGAATAGTTCTATAAATCGTACTCCGATCATGACCATAGTCACCTCATATTGAATGTTTAAAACAAATATGTCTTATTTGCATGACTCCAGACACATTAAAATCAATCAAATTAAAATCGAGAGACTGTTTTTATATGCGACTGAAAATTTATAGATATAACAAACCAAAGATCTATATCAGAGGAGGGCAACACAATACTAGTATTAAAATTAATAACGATTATTACGAAAAAAGAAGGAATGTGTAAAAATGTAAATATGTATAACAGAGTGAGTGACCAGTAGAAGTTTTCAATTATTAAGGTCTTACTCCTGAATTAAATTTCCTTGGGAATAAAATTTCTGTTACAGGTCGCTCTCACGCGTTTTTCATAATTAGATATTAAGCATAAACCAAATTTAAGTTACATTTTTACGAATTTGTGGCCTGCAGATATGAAAAATTTCATATCGGATGCTATTTTTATATGGGGACTTGGTCAAAAAGTGGACCGATCATGACCGTATTTAGTAAAGTCACTAATCGAATTTAGTAAAGTCACCAAACCAAATTTGTGAATAATCTATGCAATATATTTATTTTTTCACATATTTAAAGAATATCGAAAAGCAGCTTTATATGGGGACTATGATTAAAAATTATCCTACAGGGTTTAATTTTGAACTGCAAATAGATGAAATAAAGACATTCAAACAAAATTTTACCATAATCAATATGATAATCTGGAGCTTAAACCAATTTAGATCTAGGTCTGATTTTCGCAATATCGATCGTCCTCAGGCATCGGTATAATAAAAGCTTTACCTAGGTCAAGTATATTTGGTAGATATAATTAATTCCTCCATTTAGTAGTGATCGATTGAGCATTTTTTTTTCAGAATATATGTATAGAACTCGAATAAACCCGCGAGTTTTCGGTTTTCGCAGCATCAAAAACGGAAATATTTTAAAGATATTTTTGTAGATGCTGAACGATATCTTATAGAATGGCCGATATACATACATTTTATATTTAATTATTTTTACATGAAATAATCAATATTTTAATACATTAAACAAACATATTAAACGATTCATAAATGTTTGTTAAAATCCGCGAGCCCGACAAGTAAATATTTTTTTGTTAATACAATACAATAAATAAATACTGTTGCATTAAAACGAACTTAATTCATCAATAAGGCCTAAGACCACCTTATATTATCTTCTGAGAAAGTCTTTTATATAAATTCAAAGTTTTTAAGACGTTAACGAATTTGAATTCAACTATTTTTGAATTGTTATACAGAAGTTACAACAAATCAAAAGATACTAAACATCCTCGATATATGGATTAACAAGGTTATACGACAAATTTTTAATCAACATAAGAATGTTAAATCTTTGATACTCTCCATCAGTGTAGAACCGAGGTTGAAAAAATGAAAAGGCATTGTCTAAAATTATATTTTTTGTTTTTGTCACCTGCTAAACTTGACGGTAGTCAAAGTGTGGGCTCTGTACCTCATTTTGACAGATTAGCCTGTAATTCTCTGCGAAATAAATTTGTAGACTACATCATCTGCCTTAATAATGCAACTGTGTATCCAATTTGTACAAGAGCTCAGATAGAAAACCTTCAGTTTGTGTCAACGCAATCCAGTCTTTCACTTTGCTTCGCTCATTAATGTGAAATATTTAAGGGGCACATAAGTACTTAATTGAATGAAAATTTTAAATAAACAAAATTTTTTGGTTACAATATGGCTTGACGTTACACACATTTGAAATTTAATATAAAACTAGCAGATTCCAGCGCTCGAAATTCGAGTGTAATTTCTAGGCAGCTTAACTTAGCCTATTCATAAACCAACACTTTTTTGGTTTATTATTATTGTGAATGAAGATAACAAAGTCATTAACAAACACATTAACAAATTGAATAAAACACACATAGCATATGTATAATTTTATGTATGTGTTAGTAGCAACTTTAAATGAAAATTACTCAAAATAAAGGAAAAAATTTAAAAATCTGTAAATCTGCAAAACGGCTAAAAATAAATACCTTTCATATAATATACGTTTGGTCAAAATCGGAATAAAACGGTAGAACAAAACATCGGTCACAAGAAATCGCTTATTAACCCTTTCACGACCGAACCTAAACTGCTGGAAAATTTTTATTTTTTTGTGGATTCGTACTTGACGACCCAACATTTCTAAACAAGTGTCGTCAAAAATATTTTTTTTTTTTCAATTCCTTCAAGGAAAAAATCCATGGGACATATATATCCAATAATCATCAACGGTCAAAATTAGTGAGCAACTAATTTACTCCGCTCAAAGCAAGTCAGTGATTTTTGTTTTTATTTTTTACATAAATACCTGTAGTTTTGGTGTTGTCATAAATTTTTGAATATAGATCACAAAAAGAATCGATTACTACTTTTTTAAAAATGGAAAAGAAAATCGGACAAACGCAATATGTTCCTTTTGTAAAAAACCTTTTTGTTTCACAAAAAACCTTAATTGCTTCGAAGATTACCATAATTGTTTTTGTATTTTTGATATGGTCTGAAATCTAAAACTATCCTCTGTCGACTCAAGTCAGCTTAAAAAAATCGGTTGGAAAATGTGGAAAATATAAGAAAAAATAAAAATGGGACATATGTATCCCATTGGTCGTGAAAGGTTTAATATTATAAGTAGATTAACTATTTGTTTAATAACTTACGCCCGTATTCATAATCAAATTCTAGCAGTTGGCTAACTTTTTTTCATACAAATTTTGAAATTTTCGTAGTTTTTTATTAGAATTAGTTTACTTTACTAACTTTTATTAAAATTCAAAATTTCACGCACTTACGATCATCAGCGTTGAGAAAATTAAAATAGTTTTTGTCTGACGTGACGTTATCTTAGAATAGCATCAAAATTTTACCGTTAATTGATATTGGATTGCTTTTTTGCATTTATTGTATGGTTAGTTATTGTTGCAGCTAATTGCGATAAGAGTGCAATTACATAATTACTTTTAGAAATGTAAATTGTAAAAAGAAATAAAAAAAATACATACGAAACTGGCCAAAACGTAGATTTGTAGCCCGATATCTCGCAATCGCAACTAAGGAAAACTTTGAGCTTTTAATTTTATTAATTTTGAATATTTGTCTTTAATAATACAAGAAAAAACTGGGCAATTTTAAAATTATCGGTCATGGTGGACCTTTCTATGGAAATGCCCATATTTATGTGCACATGTTCTGTTACGTATAAAAATTGTTCGCTAGTTTTATATATGAAAGAGTATCTTTACATTTTCGTACGCCATTCTCATTTGGTCTAGAGGCTCCAAATTGAATTTCAAACTGCTGCAGATTATTAGGAATATTTTAAGCCTAAGTAGTGCGATCCCCTATTGCGGACAAGGGAATGTTATCAACAGACAGGCAGACAGACGGACATCGCCAGATCGATTTATTCTTCTATAATGATCAAGAATATATGTAGTTCATGGATCTCCGGAATTTAGTTCGAGTATATAAATTGTTATTAAAAAAAAGTATAAAAAAAAAATTTTAGGCAAAAAAATTAGGATCAAAAAAACTTAAGATAAATTTATTTGTTTTAAATAAAATATTCGGAGTGATAGTCAATTTTACAAAATATGACAGACACCGTCAAGTTTTTATTAAAAAAAAAATCAGAATTTAAGGGGAAAGGAAAAATATTAATTTGTTTCACTGATTTGGCTCATTTACATTAGGTTCGTTCCTTTATTTTTCGGTTCAAATTTGGTAAAAAGAGAGTCAACGAAAAATTCTTCCTCAATAGACAAAAATGTCCAAAAGTATGGGTGCATCAAAACCTATTTTCTAAGCGCAAGAATAAACGATAACTATTAAATGAAAAAAATTTATATATTGTATTTAGATAAATTTGCAATTGATTCTTTTTATAGTTTATCGCATTTTTTATTTTCGAAACAATGTTAAAAATTTTTTGGGGGAAAACAAACATTAAAACTTTAAAAAATTGCAAATAAATTTTATATTTTCATTATTTAATTTTTTTTTTTTTTTATATTCTGATTTTAAATGGTAGAGATGCGTAAGCCAGTGTATCCCACTATTTAGCCCCCTTCAACACAACCATTACCTACGCAATGGAGGTTAGGGCGAGCTAAACTAAACTAAAAACGAAACCAAACTGTATGCTAAGCAGACAAGCAGGCCACGAAGCGTTGACAACTCGATGGATCGCGGATAATAACCAAACTCTGAAAATAACGATAAATAAGTGCCAAATAAAATATTTAATTATTAATATACCCTTATCCACCAAGAAATTTTTTAATCCGCATTAATTGTCCATTGGATAAAATGTTTGACAAACCCCCCGAATAAACATCAAACTATGATACGAAATTGTCAATACTTCAAAAAGAATTAAAGAATTCCAAACTTCTGTGTTCAATAATTTAATTGTTTTATTAAAATTAAAGAAACAAATTGTAAAATCTTTATATATGCATATATATATATAAGTACATAAACAAAAAACGGAATCATACACATGCTATTTTAATCATTAACTCTTTTTTGGGTTTTTCCTTATGAAAACGTCTTATATGATGATAATAGTTTGAATTTGATTTGAAAGTGGCAGCACACTCGGCACATTTGTACAAGGATTCTCCGGTATGAGTAGCAATATGCTCCTAAAAAAGAGCCAAAATATTAAACTTAAAACTTTAATTTTCAATATATAAAATAAGTTATAATTTACTCTTAAATCCAAAGGCCTTTTGAATGCCTTATCGCACAGATAACATTTATGTTTTCTCTCCTTTTCATGCCTAAATATCTCGTGGACTCGTAGACCTTTGGCCGTTGTCGAAATATGATTGCAAATCTTACAGCGATGCTCATGTTCCGAGGCAACATGTAAATTTCTCATATGGGCCTTCAAACCTTTATGGCCTCTTAACACTTTCAAACATATCGGACATTCTTGTGGCTCTTTATCCAGACGAGGACCCTCCGCATGTTGAATTTCAATGTGTTTCTTAAGGGTAAATTTATTTTTAAATGTGTTACCGCATATATCGCATACACAATTGTAGCCATCGAGGTGAACGTGTTCATGGGACTTAAGTTTACGTTTCGAGGGAAATCTAAAAACAAATAAAATTTTTGACTAGCATAAAAAATATTGATTGATATATTGATATTTACATAACACAGAATTTATCCAGCCGAGATATTAATAGCGCGAACAAGTGTATAAAGTAACTAATTCTCAGTTATTACTTCTCTGTTTTATCAGAGATTTAAAAACAACTATCAATAAAATTTTGGATCAATGAAAACATTTTGGGAATACTACTCTGTGATTCCATCATAAGGCGTCTTCTTAGTATAAACCATAAGACTTAAGTGTGGGCTTAGGTGCAAGATTTATCATGTTATTCAAAATCAAAGAAAATATTAGGAACCATAACTGTTATACCCAGAGCTGTGAAGTCGGAGTTGTGGAGTCGGAGTCGCGGTCTTTGTACCGGAGTCAGAGTCGCTATAAAAACTCGCGAATCCGACTCGAAAATTTTTCGTATTGCACGTGCATGAAAAATTCAAATAATTTTTAAAATATTTGCAAAAAAAATTCTTCGTAATTGGCGTCGTAATATTTTACAGATCACTATGAATAAGTATAATAATAAGCATAAAATTAAAATGTATTTGTTTGTGTTATAAAATATTATAGTTCATAATAGGTCTGGTGTTTTAGTTGATTTCTTTAAAAAAAAAAAAAAAAATAACATTGAAAACTGAAAGTCAAAGTAAGTGAGTAGCTATCACCATAGAAATAGTTAATTTGAACTCTAAATATTAAATATAATTAATTTTTTTTAATAAAAATTAAAAAAAAAAACTATACATATGTTGATTTTGAAAAAAATTAGGTGAGCAGGAGTAAAAATGTTGTCGCTTAAATTTAGTAGAAACTTCAACAGTTTTAGCTACTATACTATTAGACTATTTTTTTTGTTTGTTTTTGAAGTTTTGTTCTTTTAAATTTTCGAAAAAAATTAATGTTATATTTATTCACAGGCATCAATTAGCCACAACATAATTATCAGTTTTTACAAATATGTTTATATACATTTAGCATCGGAGTCAGATTTGGAGTAGGAGTCGGAGTAGTACCTTAAAAATTTCAGCAGATGGAGTCCGAGTCGGAGTTGGAACTTTTTTGACATCTCCACAGCCCTGGTTATACCTCTTATCAAGTCACAAAATAAAATTTATTTTTTCATTCTTTTTTTCGAGTAGAAATATCTGTGGTTTTCTGGAATAACCGCGCATGCCCATTTTTGCCAGTTTTGAGTTAACGATGCCAAATATATTAATTTTTAACGCTCTTTACGTGTTCAATTTAAAAAAAAAAAATATTGACCATTTCTGAGTTTTTTTTTTTAAATAACGACGTAACTTAAATGTTTATTAAATTAATTTGCAGCACTAACGACGTATGTCAACCTACGTTTGATCGGTGACAAATTATTTTCTCAGAAAACGACACATAGCGACTTACGTTGTTATTAATGAAAAAAAATGCAAAATAATTTTGGATTATGTTTCAGTTTATAACCGCTTGTAAAAACTTGTGTGTTTATTTCTGTTATTTTTTGTCACTATTATTCTTGATACGTTGTTATATTCTCATCCTAAGTCCCGTTAACTTTTTGTTGACAAACAAAAAATTCCATTTTTCAAGCAACAACAACTTATGGCTACATGGGTGGTTGCATTGGTAGTTTTCTTTTTCAAAGAAAACAACGTTTGTCGATATAAGTTGTTTCATCTGCACACACTTTAAGTATTATTTACATATTGTTTTTTCGTCCTTCTCTAGGATCTATTCCTCTGAAGATTTTTGACTCAAATTTTATATAAAGTATTTATTGCCCATATCTACAGGACTGTCAAATAAAAAGTTCTAAAAACTTTATATCGAGCCCATAATTTCAAATATAACGTTTTTAAACTCTCCTGAACATTTTGATTTTATGACATACGCGGTTATTCTAGAAAACCACAGATATATGTTATATTACTAAAAAATAAAATTTATTTGTTCGAGAAATAAAATAAAAGAAATAAGAGAAATAAAAGTTATTTTTTGTTTTCATTTTTTCGAGCAGGACTAAGAGTTATTTTTATATTTTTGTTTTTCGGGTGAAAATAACAGTTTTTTTCGGGCAGACATAAGTTATTTTTTGATTTTCATTTTTTTGAGCAAATATAAAAATCAAATATAGAGTTATTTTTTTTATTTTACTTTTTCGAGCAGAAAAATAGTTATTTTTTGATTTTGAAGTTTATTTATATTTTGTTCTTTTCGAGCAGAAATAAAAGTTATTTTTTTAATTTCGATCAAATATATAAATTCATCATAGGCAAAAAAAAGTGAGAACGACCCAAAAAAAAATTAACTTCTGTGGAATTTTTAATTGGTATTTTTCAAATCACTTGAAAAAAATAACTCTTATTTTCTGCTCGAATAAAAATAGAAGCAAAAACAAGTAAGGAAATTATAGTCAGTCTAGACCGACTATACGATACCCTATAATATGCGTTTAGAGACCCTATCTCTTAGATCCAGCTATTTGGATATATACATTGTTATTAATTTTTTGGCCGCAGATATGAAAAAGTTCATATCGGATGCTAAATTTGTATGGAGACTAGGTTGAAAAATGGACCGATCCTGACCATATTTGGTAAAGTCACTTATATTTTCCAAAAACATATACAAACCAAATTTGAGAAAAATCTGTGCAATATTTTTGTTTTTTGATCGATTTAAGTGAAGATCGGGAAGCAGCTTTATATGGGGGCTATTAAGTATTCATAGGGGACGTTTGTATGGGGACTGGGTCTGAACATGCACTGATTTTCACCAATTTAAATAGCGTTCATGCTATGGGATGAAATTTCATCAAAATATATTCATATATGCGACCTGTAGTTTGATTACAAGGTTTACAAGGACACTCAGACGGTCAAACGGACGGACAGACATTTCTAATCGACTCTGAATGTGATTCTAAGTTGATCGGTATAATAAAAGATGGGTCTATGTCAAATATTTTTGGTAGTTACAAACATCAGCACAAAGTCATTATACCCAGACAACACAGCGGTATTTCAAAATCCAAAATTTTTGTTTAAAAAAACTAAATAACTGTTTTCTGTACCTGGAACATATTGAACACCTTTGCTAAAATTACGTTGTTTTATTTTATTGGTCAGAAATTAAATTTATTAAAATTAATAAAAAATAAATTTATGAATGATGTCCATCGAATCGAAATATAAATCAAGGACAATATTATTATACCATCCACACCAGTGTGCAGAAGGTATACATTCCGTTTGTAATAATTAGAAAAAAAATCTGGATCCCATAATATACTTATATATATTCTAGATCCATATAACAAGCGGAGTTAATATAGCGATGTCCGTCTGTCCGATTGTGGTAATTACAATTACGCCGTCAATAGGTCAGCTGGGTTGCTTATTTTTACTCAAAATGCTTCATTGACATCCTGAGCGGGTTGTTATTTAAACTAATCAAAATCGGTTCAATAAGTTCCCAAATTTCAATGAAAATATACACACAAAAAAAACTTGAAAAATATGATTTTTCTATGTTGTGCTTGTTATTGTTGTTATTTTTTTTAGTGTCACAGCTGTAATTGTTCTTGTTGTTATGGTCGTTGTGTTTGGCCTTTGCATCATTAGTGTGTATGTGGCAAGAGGTTCACGTCGTGATTTGTGACAAGAGAACATGCAATTAAATTAAAGCATTGAAATTAAAAATAACGCAAATAATAAAAAAAAAACTTGCTTTTTTGAATCTTTTATTTTCAACAACCTACAGTAATAACAGAAAAATAATGAAATTTTTCAGATAGAAGTTAATTCTTTCTATGTAAAAAAAGTATCATTGTTTTTATAAAAAAAAAAAATAAGAAGTTATAATAAATACTGGTCAAAAAAGAAAAACAATTAACTATAAATTTAAATGGTATTAAAACTTAAAGGTTACGTAACTGTATTTAAATGGCATTTACTTTGTTTCCTAGATTCTTAACAAAAATGATTTATTACACCCAATAAGTCCGTGACTTTTTGAACGTCCCTTATAGTTAATTCGAAACCAACACTGCTCTCGTCAACTACCATCTCTAAATAGACTAATGTCAAATTTTGAGCAAGCTTGAGTTTGGCAAAAAACAACAAACTCGGAATTTTTCAAACCGATTTTAAATGATGTGACAAGTTCAAAAAAGTGTTTGGCGTTGTTCAACCGCAATACGGATAAGTTTATGTATCGTTTTATAACGGTGGATTAAACATGAATCCATTGCAACATACCGGAGACCAAGCAGCCGTTTAAACAATAACACTTTTCGGGCGAACCGGCGTCGAAGAAGGTTAAGGTGGGCTTATCGGCCAACAAGGTCGTGGCGGATAGTTATTTGGGATGTGCGCGGCATAATCCACATTGATGACCTTCAAAAGGGAAAAACAATAGAAGGTGAAAATTATGCCCACTTATTCTGCCGATTCAATGTCAATTTACAAAAAATGACTCTAATTACCCCAAGACCTCATCTGCCATATTCTTCGAATTTAGTCGCCAGCGACTATTTTCTATTTTCAAGCCTAAAGAAATGGCTCGGTGGAAATAGATTTAGCTCCAACGATGAAATCATTGATCAAAGAAACCTAATTTTAGAGGCCTTCAAAAATCCTATTATTTGGAGGGGATACAAAAATTGGAGACAAATTGGATAAAGTGTATTCATTCAACAAATGTGCTCTCGTATTTAGTAAAATCGCAAAAGTTTAAGATAAAAATTTATTTTATAATACAATATCTATTATTTTGTTTAAATTATTGCATGCCAAAATATGTAGCAGCCATGATTTGTGCATTAATTAGTGAACTATTTGGCATATCTTGCAGGGCATCTGTTGTGGGTAGAACCACTAACAAATTTTCATTTGAATCCCTGTTACTGTTGGCAATAAAACGACGTTTAAAGCGAATTTTATTGGCACCGGATTTAGCTTGTTTTATAATATTTGGAGGCATGGCTTGCTGTTTATATGCTGCATACTCAGCTTTATGTAGGCGTTGTCGATGTTTATACATATTAGCGCTGGAACAGAATGTCATAGGGCAATTAGGGCAGGTGTATAAAGCTTCACCGGTGTGCACAGAAATATGTTCCTAAACGAAGCGTTTAAAGTAAGAAAACATATTTTAATGACAATTTAGTTTTGTTTTGTTACAATTTCGTTGTCCTACTCACTCTTAAATCTTGCCCTCTTTTAAAAGCCTTATCACACATATTACATTTAAACTTCTTTTCGCATTTATGATTCAAATATATGTGCCTTTTAAGTGCCCGATGTGTTGTAGAAACTTTATTACATATATTACATCGATGTTCTTTACCCACATTATCGTGCATATTCTTCAGGTGTGTCTTTAAACCAGCCTCATTTCGATACCATGTATTACATATGGTACATTGTGCTGGTTCTGGTTTAATATCGGAATGTTCGGATTCTTCATGTTTTCTCATATTGTAATTATTCTTAAACGTTTTACCACATTTTTCACATATTTGCCGTTTTGTCGGATCATGATTATGCATATGTTCACGTAATTTACCTTCAGAAGGTAATCTGTAATGAGATGATGAGGCAACGTTTAGTATATTCTTTTTGAAGGAATTAAACAAAAAACAACTATTTGTTTTCTCTTACCCTAAGTGGCTTTGTTATGTTGTTTGAGGTGGAATCTCAACTTTTAAAGGAATATCACTTAAAGGCGAGCACCCGGTTGAGAAAATTCAGAAAATCAGTTTTGTTTAACTAAAATCTATCAACAAAAACAAAAACAAGATTCTAAAATTTCAGAACAATATTTAAAAGATACATAAGAAAAATATCATCGAATCCATTCGTAACACCATTTTTACGAATTAAATTCTAATAAAATAAAACGCGTACCGTTCCAGTAGTTGTAAGATACTGATTTTATTTTAATATAAAAAATCCTTAAGAGCTAAATATACTAATTTAAAACTAATCTAGAACTAATAACCTCTACCTGCTAAACATTTAAATATGTGATAAGACGCTCTATTCATCAGCGCACAAGCATCCCTTTAAAGGATCATAAAACATAAAGATATGTTCTAACTAATAGTATTTTCTACCTATCACATGCGGAAAAACACCACAAGAATTCCTCTTAAGCTAATTAGAGATAAAAATAACGTAAAAATATGTTAAATACATATTTTAACTAATTATTCCAAGAAGGTTCAAAAATACCATAAAACCAGGAATACAAGGGAAAATACAATGTAGATATAAATTAATTAGATATAAATTATAAATATACTTATGTATATAAATATGCATACTCATGTTCACGTTTGAACACCATTTTTGTTAATCAAGGAGTAAATTTTATCCGATTTAAATTTTTGTATTGTTTTTTTGGAAGCTGGTAGAAAGATTTCTCATCAATTTATTTTAATTTTAATTAGCCCCAAAACCAATTATTATAGTAACATATAAGAGTTTGAAAAAAGTTTCAAATTAGTCTGAACTAAAAACCTTGCAAATTTTAATTTTACCATACATCAGTAAAATGATAAATATTTCTATCTGAATTAGCTTGCATTATGTTAATTTAAAGGTAGACTTAATACAAAATATACAATAAAAAATAAGTAAGACGTTATATTCTCTACACTAATAGTTTTGGAGAAGTAAAGATTAAAAAAATCATCTTTACATGATGAGATGAATATACAGTGGGTGACAACACATTGGAAACTATTATAAAATTCTGAATTTGCGAATTTTCATTATTAATAATTCGCATTAAGTTCTAAAGTTTCATGAAAGAAAATGTATAAAATCATAACCGTTATTTAAATATTTATAGTTTCTGGCGTTTTCTTTCAACTGTTTTTTAATCAAAATTGTATTTTTCAATGTTTTAATGTTATAATTATTATAAAATAATAGCAAGAATGATCTTTTGTGAAGAGCTAAAAACTAGAATAATAGTTGATTTTACTGCTGGTTTTAAGCAAAAGAGAATTTGTGAGAAATATTCCATCCATAATTTCAAAAATTATCGAGAAATATCATGAAAGAGGTACAGTGACAACTCAAGAGGTCATTACCAATCTCAAACTTAAAATATTGGCTCGAACTGTTTCCCGACGAGCAATTGAGTCTGATGTTGGTTATTATCGCCCTGTGAAGAAACCACTGATATCACAGAAAAATCACTTGGCTCGCATAAATTTTGCTAAAGAAAACATGAACTGGTCAAGGCAGTATTGGAATACTGTTCTCTTTTCAGATGAGTTCAAGTTTAATTTTAGAGGGCATGCTGGAAAAACGTTTGTATGACGATCAAAGGAAAAAGACTAAACCCAAAATTTGCAAATAAAACTGTCAAGTTTGCCGGTGGCAATATTATGGTATGGGGTTGCTTTTTCTAAGAGAAGTAATGTATCCATACGAGGAGGAAAAAAAATTTGGAACTGGTCATGAAGTTACAACATGAGAATGACCCAAAACACACCTCCAAAGTTCAAACCAAATGGCCTGAATCTAATGTTATCAGTGTCTTCGAAAAGAATAGCAAATCTGTGGGAAATTGTAGATCGAAAAATACGGACACGAAATTACACAAACAAGAAACATCTCATAGAAGCAGCTAATTCAGAAAGGCAAAAAAAAATTCAATGGATATCATCAACAATTTAACTGACTCCTTGCCCCGGTGTTGTGAGGCAGTACTAAAAGATAATAGATGCCCAACAAAATATTGAAACCAAAAATAGAGGAAAAGGTTTCCAATGTTTTTTCAACAATATCAAAATTAATACTTTTAAGTTTTGTAATGTTTTTCTGAAGTTAAGCTATTTTATGATATTTTTTATTTTTTAAACCCTTTCTTTAAACTCATAGTTTCTGTCTGTCTGTCTTGGGGCAACCCCATTCCCCGTATCCAATTGATCAGAAACTTGGCTCATAGTCTTGTTGTGACTACAGATTAATTTTGGAGCAGTCACGCACAGTCACAGCGTGATCTAAATGTCATTTTCCCTCAATCGATCGATCTGAAACTTGGTCTATACACTTGCTGTGAAAAAGAGATTAACTTTGACTTAGTTGCGCACAGTCACGCATGGTCACGCACAGTCACGGAGAGATTTAGAACAGATTTCTCCTCATCCAATTAATCTGAACCTTGGCCGATATACTTGCTGTAAAGAAAGATTAACTTCGACATATTCACGCACAGTCACGCATAGTCACGCACAGTCACGGAGTGACTAAAACCCCATTTCCCCTTATCCGATCGATCTGAAACTTGGTTGATAGACTTGCTGTGAAAAAAGATTAACTTTTACATAGCCGCGCACAGATTAAAACCTCACTTCCCCTTATCCGATCGATCTGAAAGAAAGAGTTTTAATAAAAACTTTGTTCTTATTATTTATTTATTTATTTCCAAAATATTTTACTAAATAAATTCATAAAATATAGGTTAAAAGGCGCCGATAACAAGACCATATGCGCTCGTATTACAAAGGAAAAAATTAAAAATTATTCTTATATATGTATTTACATTTTAATATTCAAAATATAATTCGAAAATGAATCATAATTACTAAAATTAAAATGGGAAGTTAACAAGAATAATTTTTTAAAATTTATAAAAGAAAACAAACATGTTATGAAATTTTGACCGAAACATTCTGAATGTTGTGTTGTAGCAGACTTCTTTTGATTCTTGTGATGTTTTTCGTAGTTGCACAACCGAGTATCTCCTCAAGTGATTGTTCTATCCCCGATACTGGGCAAATTGTTAGCAAATGAGGAATGTCAAGTATAACATTACAATTGAAACATCATGGCGGATCAGTTTTTTCATAGTAGTGTTTTGAGTTAAATACACATTTATCCACCCTTAGACGGGCTAACCTAATACATTCAGACCTGGTTAAATTGCTCTTGTATCTAAGTCTGGTTAAGGACATGTTCTGTAGACCTTGGGTTGCCCTAAACGGATTTGTTATGGCTTTAGAGAAACAGGGAGTTTCTGTTATCTGGGGTAAACTCAGTGCCTTTTTAGCACCATAATCAGCTCTTTCATTACCTTCATGGAATTCAAATTTTTTGAGTTCCATTATCCAACTGTAATATATCATCATAAACACCGTTGAGATTTTTAATTATGAGATTTTAATTAGGCCATCGGTACAAATTAATGTTTTTCCACCATGCTGAATAGCAAGAGCAATGGCTGTTTTAATAGCTGCAATCTCCACCGTGAAAATCCCCGTATGATTTGGTAATCGAGACTCTTTAATAGTTTTAAACTGTGTGGTTGATAATTGTTTAACTATGGCATAAGATGTTATACTATTGTTAAAGGATCCATCTGTATAATAAATCATATTTGAAGAAAAAGATGACATTTTCTCAGCGAACATTCTCTTGAAACACATTGGATCAGTATTTTTTTTGATGAAATGACTCAAACCATCATCTGCCTGAACAAAATCATTAGAAAACCTGGGTGTTATTGGCTTCTATGGTAACGAAATGTTCGAGTTTCTTAAAATAGAGATAACGTTAGCAGTGGCAGATGGTGGACAGATTATTGTAGAGTTCAGGTTTTTCCAAAAAGATATAGATATAGACAGATATAGACAGATGATATAGTTATCGCCCTGGATGCTACGTTGGTAGAGTACGGAAATCAGTGAAATTAGCCTCAGCTCTCAATTTTTCTATCGGCGTTGTACAAAGCAGACCAGAGGCTGTTCTGAAGCAGTTGTTGTTGGAGGTATTAATTTTATCTACATTTTTATTTGTAGTCGAGCCGTAAATGGTTATACCATGCAAAATTATTCCGATTGTTAAAGGACGACATATGTTAAGGGCTGTTTCTATATGAGGACCTATATTCCTTGAACAAATGAGCTTTAGCAGGTTGTTAATTTTACTTCGTTTATAAGTTAACTGTTCGACATGACTGTTCCAAAGAAGATTTCTGGTACAAAGAAAACCCAAAATTCGTATTTGATTCGAAAGTTGAATATTAACGTCTCTAAAAGAAATTGTGTTGCCCGTACAGTGCCTTTTTCTACAAACGTGAATAATTTCTGATTTATGGACTGGTATAACAGCAACTCTGCTCTTAGCCCACTGATGCATCTTCGTATCAAGATTGTCTAAATTTAATCGAACTACTTCTGGATTACCCGTAGCCACTGAAAAAACATTGTTGGCATAAATGCCAATATAGTCGATACATGGTACGTTTTCAACAGCTTTGGCCAAAGTGTAAAAAAAATAAATAAAAAATATTTTTTAAATTTGTAAAGTTTTTAATTTTATGATCCAATATTGGTATTGAACGTTCAAGTCGTCAAGAACATATTTGGTAAAAAGTTTCCATTGTATTTTTACTCACGGTATATTTGCGGACACCTAAACTATTTGAAGCATTTAATTGAACATATTATGAAATAGTTTTTAGATTTTTTAAGAAAAATTGCTACTTTAAAAAATTTTCAAAATTCCTGTTTCGCATTTTTACTATAAGTCAGAGAGTAGTCAATCGATTTTGCCAAGGTTACATACATTGGAAAGACAATAAAATGTTCTTTATCCTTGCATTGTGATTTTATCCAAAGATCTTTTTTACCAAACGATATAGGCAATTTTTTTATTCTTACCCTCCCTCCAAAAATTATTGGTTTTGTGCTCTTATTTTTTCGTCCTAAACAAAATTGATGCATTATATTTAGCAAGGTGTCAAAAAACCTGTTTTGGAAAAAAAAAATTTTTTTTATGATTTCGTTAGATCACATATTTGGCATAAACTTTTGCTTTGGATTTTTTTTTTTAAGCAATAAAACTCCAGAAATGGGCATTTCCAATTTCCGCCCATGACACAGTGGGATCGCATAATAGGTACATTTGAGTCTAAAAACTATAAGGAGTGTTCGTAGAGTGATGAAACTTGGCACCTAGCCTTATCTCAATGAAATTAAGGAAAATATGAAGTTTCATCAAAATCGGACACGCCCACCACCCACACCCATATATTCCGCAATGAATTTTTCATATAAAATTTTTCCTTTTTCAGAATGTCTTGAAATTTCCCACAGAGCTTAAAATTAACGAAATGAAGACATCCTGAAGTTTTCATCCAAATTAACCACGCCCACAACCCACCCCCATACAACCCGAAATGAATTTTTTATACAACTATAAGGAGTGTTCGTAGAGTAATGAAACTTGCCACCGAGCCTTATCTCAATGAAATTAAGGAAAATATGAAGTTTCATCAAAATCGGCCACGCCCACCACTCACCTCTATATAATCCGAAATGAATTTTTCATATAAACATTTTTCCTTCTCCAGAATGTCTCGAAATTTCGCACAGAGCTTAAAATTAACGAAATGAAGACATCCTGAAGTTTTCATCGAAATTAATTTTTCATACAAACTCCTACATAATAATCAATAACATCATACGCTTCGGAAAAAAAAAATATTAATTGTTTCAGAACAAAATACTCAGGTGATTAAAAATTTACACATTAGATACAAAGATTTCCATGTAGGTTTTGTAGTTTTAACCTAAGCTCACTTTCTTCAGATATTTGCTTTCCAATCCATTCTTTTGATTATATAAAAGCAAGGCCACATTTTTTTAAATTTCTATTTATTTCTTCGTTTTTTTGAAGCGGTCACCTTTAATATCTACCTGGCACAATTTCTGCTCTAGATCCAAATAATCCAGATTCTTAACTCAGTAGCCTACTAGATAGCAATTTGGAGTCGCTTCCGTTTTTTTTAGCAAACTATTCTTAAGTTTTCTAAGCGTTTCAGCCTTTCTTCAGCGTTCCATTTTGAGTTGTCATAAAAACAGTTCTTCACAAATTTCACTTGATCATTCACTTCTTTTATACGAGCTTTTGCAAAATGGATTTATTAATTAGAGTGCATCCACCTTCCATACACCTACCAATCATGAATGAATGATCGAGCTTTTATACTTTTGCATGCGTGTCATTTCGTGCTGTCGTTTTTGGGAAAAATGATTTCGTTAGTGCACACATTTTGTATAAACTTTTGTGTTAAAATAAATTTTTCATATGACAAACTTTTACCCTAAAAGTATACTCAATATTTCTTTCTTATTACATTGCAAGAATGTATGAACCTCATTTGAAATTGTGGTAACTATTTTTCTTCAGTACAGCCAAATTTGATTAGCAATTTTTGTGGGCCATGTGGTTTTTAAAAGTTAATATTATGGCAAAACTAACAGTATAAGTGATATCCAAAACAAAGTGTTTTTTGCTTGGATTTTTTTAGGTAATTTGAAGGTCTTTCCAAAATGGGTACTGACTATAAAATCGGGTTTGTTTTAGGGTGTGGCAAACGATTTCCAAAATGAGGGTTTCCGAATTTTTACGGGTTTTGAGCTATATGTACCAAAAACCTTATCGATATATTTCATATTTATATATATTTTTTTAGAGATAAATTTTTCTGAGAAAGCTACATATATAGCCCCATATCTTATTGCACACACGAAAATACAAAAAAAAAATTGTTTTTCAACTTGAAGACTGAAGATTTCTCTTTAAAATAAATGTTATTTTAAATTTATCGGACGATTTTGAAAAAATTGAAAAAATGACACCTTGCTAATTATATTTAAGTTCTGTGAATGCAAGATGATAGAGAATTTCAAAACAAAAATTTTGATATATGTATATAAGAGCTATACATCTAGTTCATTTAATAAGAGATTAGGATGTTTCACTCGTCTAATCCCGCCCATTTTTTTTTTTTTTTTTTTTTTGCTTGACTACGTAGATTTATAACTGATATACTCGCACAAAGTTTCAAGACTCACGCTATCATAGAAATTTCATGGTGAATATTCAGTTGTATGATCCAACCAATCGACTCCCTGATTTATAACGCATAAGCTCGCACAAAGTTTCAACACTCTGGCTATCATAAACTACACTACACTATCTACATTAAAAAAATCAAACATATGCGCTTAAACATGCACTATAAAACTGAAAATATGCACTAGAAAAATTTTCAATAAAAACAAAAAACTATGCACTTAAAAATACGCGATTTTTTAATCATAAGTATTTATCAATAAAAACATTAAAATTCTTGGGAATGTGAATCACAGAACATGAGCAATTGTTTATATTATTTAAGTATAAATTATAAATTAAAAAATCATATAACATTTAAAAAAAAAATTTAAATGTGCAGTAAAAATTACAAATTATTAAAAAAAATATGCACTTCAAAGCAAAATATGCAAAAATATTCATTTATAGCAAAATATGCAAAATTATGCAACAACAAAGCGATGCCATATTGTTGCAAATACTTTGAATCGGAAAAATATTTGGTAAAAATTTATTTTGGGCTACTGACAACAAACATGCAATTTGCAGCCCAGATGATATATATTTACTTTGCATGGGATATGCTTTATTTTGCCTTAAAAATAATTTTCATTGTTAATTTTTGTCATAAACTTCTTTTTTGTTGAATGGGTTTTTATAAAATAAAATTACACAGTACAACATTTTTCAGCTCATTGATTTTGGGACTCAATTCGAAGGAGTTTTAGGAAAGAACCGTGTACAGCGAGATGACATACAGACACGAGTGGAGAAGTTGCTGTATTATTTTAAAAAAACTCAATGCATCCATGACGTTAAAATTACATTTCATGCATTTCCACCTTGATACCTTTTTGACACAATTACCTCAGGAATCGGACGAACAAGGAGAGAGGTTCCACCTGGTGACCATGCCAATGGAAAAGCGATTCAAAGGCAAAAAATTAGATGCATTGCCTGCGGAGGTTTGTTGGTGGAGTTCTAAAATTATGCAGTTTGAAGATGAAAGCACCGAAGATGAAGATGACACTGTAATTGGTGAACACACTGAAGAAAATATGCCCTTGAATTTTATGTCTAACTCGGATGATAAGTAGACTCAGACTATGAATATGAACAACCTACGAAGAAAACAAGATCATCCGAACCACAAGCGTCAACTTCAACGTGGATGGATATTGGCAATAATTGAAAATGTTCTAAATTTTGTTTCCATGCAAAAAAAAAAAAAATCTCATATTTTTTGTGTAAGAATATTTCGTGTAATATTTCGGATTTTTATTTTCATGAAAAATAAAGTTTATAAAGAAAAACAGCATATTTGTGGATTTGTAATCCAGTTATTTAGCAAAAAAAGGTGAAAATGGGAGGAAATGGGCATTTTTGCGATTTTTATGGCACTGGATGCACTTTTTTCGGGTAGGTTTGTTCTTTTCTTTCTTTCTTTTCTTTCTCCTATTCAATATCTACAACTTTGTTTCAGACACAAAAGAATATATTTTTTCATTTTTTTTCATCCTATTGGATTTTTAAGCATGCGTTTTAAATCTCATAATTCTCAAGCTTTACTGGGGATAGTAAAGTTTTAGTTAAAGAGGAAATTCATAAGGTCTGAAGAAATATGCATTATTTTTAGATTTATTTAATCGTTTTCTTTCACTCGAATCAGTAAGGGAAAAATGACATGCCGAAATTTCATAACAAAATTTCACTCTATCTCGGTTCACTGTAGCGATGCAACCACTATTTTGAAAGTGGATGCTGCTGTAAACGATATACAGTCAATCGACCCAATACGACCATTTTCATACTTCATCAATCGATGAAAAACAGCTGTAATTATAAAAAAATTAAAAAACAAAAAATCACCCGGATTAGATGAAATCAACAAATAAAACCAAATAAGCCTGCTCGACTCTCCATCACCCTATAGACCAATTAGTTGGCTATCTTCTATAAGTAAAATATTAGAAAAAGTTATAAAAAAAATAATTTTTTTATTTGATACCACCAATACCCTTCCTTCACAACAATTTGGTTTTAGGAAAGAATATAACACCACTCAACCTTTGCTCAAAATTAGAAAACTGTTCAAAAATAATTTTAAACGAGGAAAACGGGCTGAAAAATTTTGCTTCCCGATGGAAATTACAAAAATTAACAGATCGTTTAGTGTATACATAGGTACGATATTCCCTCTTTTTATATTCTATACCACTATGTGGTTTGGGTATAATGCTTTGTGCTGCTGTTTGTAACTACCAAAAATATTTGACCTAGACCCATCTTTTTTTATACCGATCGACTCAGAATCACTATCTGAGTCGATTTAGCGATGTCCGTCCGTCTGTGTGTCCATGTAAACCTTGTAATCAAACTACAGGTCGCAAATATGAATATATTTTGATGAAATTCGGTAAATAAGCATTTATCGGCCATATGCTGAACACTATTGAAATTGGTGAAATTCGGTCCATGTTCAGACCTAGTCCCCAACAAATAAAATCGACATAAATTGCTATAAGATCCAAATTATTAATAGATTTCAGTCAAATTGGGTTTGTATGTGTTTATTATATCCATTAATAAGTAGTGCAACAATAATCCCTATAGGACAGTTTTTTGTCATAGGCCCCATATAGATCTGCTTCCCGATCTTCACTTAAATCTATCAAAAAACAAAAGTATTGCACAGATTTTTCTCAAATTTTGTTTTTATATATTTTAAAATATAAGTGATTTTACCAAATATGGTCAGGATCGGTCTATTTGTCGACCTAGTCCCCATATAAATATAGCACCCGATATGAACTTTTTCATATCTGCAGCCAAAAAAATTAATAACAATGCCACTCAAATTTGGTTTATGCTAATTTTCTATATTCAATTAGTTGGACCGAAGAGATAGGGCCTCTAAACCATCGTATAGGGTATCGTATAGTCGGTCTAGACCGACTATCATTTCCTTACTTGTTTCAATTACATTACGTCAATCTTTGCCGACGATACTTCAATTCTTTGTTCAGACTTTCTTGCATCTAACATCGTAGCTAATTTTTCAAACAGCACTCACCGATCTTAACAATTATTTAAAAACAAAATGGAATACCTTGGTAAATACAGAAAAAACACAAGCTACATATTTCACAAGGAAACAAAAGAAATATTTTATCCCACAAAACCCTCTTCAATTTATGAATCACGATATTCCCTGGGTATCATGCTTCATACTAAACTTTGTTTTAATGATCACATACCATATCTGTTTGACAAAATCAATAAAATAACTGAACATCACAAACAAAATACTTATTATTAAATCGATATTCCACTCAATAATGTTTTACCGTGCTCCAGTATGGTCCATTTCGGCAAAATGCCGTTTAAAAAAGCTGCAAGAAGCTCAAAATAAGTTGCTTAAATTAATATATAATCTGCCTTGCATTTCTCCATCCAACTTTTTACACACTCTTGCTAACTTCGATGTAACGGTTATTTTTATTAAACAAAACCCTGCTGCTCTTTTTTTTAAGCCGGTAAAATTCTTCGGGGTTTTTTTTTATTTCCCTGAAAATCGTTACTCCCTTATACGTGATAAAAACAGGTAAAGAAAAAAAAAAACTTCTGAACTTGTTTTCCAATCTAGGGACGAGTACTTTTTTAACATTTATTTTTCAACAATTATTCGTGCATTTTTGTAAAATTTGGCTGCAAAGCATATTGCATTTGTTGTGAATTAAGTGGCGGTAAAAATGATGTTTGCATAAAACCTTGTTGTGGTAGTGGTAGAGCGGGTTCTACAACCAAACGTCTTTTCGTACGTACTGTATTGGGTACAGATTTGGCCTGTTTAATAATATTTAAAGCCATTGGCTGTTGTTTATGAGCTGCATATTCAACTTTATGCAAACGTTGACGATGTTTATACATATTAGCACTAGAAGAAAATGTCATGGGACAATTGGGGCATGTGTATAAAGCTTCACCAGTATGTACAGAAATATGCTCCTATTTAGAGAAAATTAACAATAACAAAAAGAAACTAACTTTAGTACATTTTCAATATGTTGAGTTATATATATATATGTATATATATTTTTAATTACCCTCAAATCCTGCTCGCGTTTAAATGCTTTTTCACACATATGACACTTATATTTACGTTCACATATATGATTTAAATAGATATGCCTTCGTAGAGCTCTAGCATTTGTAGACACTTTGTTGCAGATATGACATCGATGTTCACCGCCAATATTTTCATGCATAAATTTATTATGCGTTCGTAAACCTGACATATTACGATACCAGGTATTACACATCTTACATTGTTGTGGTTCTGGTTTAACTTCAGAATGTTCGGCATCTACATGTTTGCGCATGCTGGAATTACAGGCAAATGTTTTTCCACATTGATCACATACTTTTTGTCTGTTTGTATCATGACAGTACATATGTTTACGTAGTTTTTCTTTAGAGGGCCATCTAAAAGAAAAACATAAACAAATTAATTTAAATCTTTAGACAAAAGTTGTATTCCAAATAAAATTTCTCTTACCCTAAGTGGCTTTTGTAGTGATGACTGTATATAAACAGATTTTTTTGCACTTTTTCAATTATTTTAAAAGTAATGTGATAAAATTTCACGAGTCATATGACCGCAACAACACTTTAAATTAATTAAAGTATTGATGATAAATTTAGTATTGTAAAATTTTCTAAATAATAATACTGGCTATTATAATTCATATAATTGAAAATATTTTATTTTTTTTACAGATTCAAGGACTAAGCATTTTCGCAAAATGATGCCAAGTGAATCTTAAAATAAGAAAAAACATAAGTTTCATCGTTTAATCTTAAATATAATAGTATTAATTAAAGAATTTATAAGGATTTTAATAAGTTAGTTAATAGTTAATTCCATCAATTATTCGGCACTGGCTGTTAATATGTAGGTGTCTAATTAAGCATTTGAATAACTACTATTTTTACAGATAAATATTTCTAAGTCAAGATCCAACAAATAAAAAATTACCTCAAAAGTAATGCATCTTTAGATTAATGTTAGTACTTTCTTAAAAATTTAAGATATAACAAAATTGACATATATAGAGTACTCGAAATAGTTGTTATTTAAATATTTTTTTATCTCAATGTTTTAAAAGAATAAAGGAATTTTCAAATAAACTGAAATCCGTTTTTTTATATACTATATACATATTCAGTAAAAACTAATTTCCCCACAAAAATATTCCACCAAAAGTTTTTAATTCTTAAAATAATTTCATAATTTATTTTTACCAAATTTTTATTAAAGTTCTGACATAGCAGAACTAATTGTTCTTGTTAAAAGTAACGGCAATATGAATTCTTATGACTCAAAAGATTTTTGAGAATTTTTTTTTTTTTAATTTTTGAGGTTTGAAACATAACAGAACAATACAGTAAAATACAGTACTTTTAAGTTTTGGGTATCAAAGTTCCCCTTAAACTAATAATTTGTATATGAGAAAATTTATATTCCATAATCGATTTCAGCGATCCCGTACCGTACAAGAATATTTTGGGCAATAAGAATTCATATTCCACTTTAAGAGTTACAAAGATAACAAAAAAAAAACTCTTTTGGTAATTAAAGTTTTAGCTAAAAAAAATATAGTCTCCTTCTAGCTCAATGCACTTTGTCCAATGTTTCGTTTTCGGCGTCGGTACGCCCGTGGAAACTCATTGTTTAGGCTGCTGTTTAGGCTCCGGTGTGTTCTATTAGATTCATGTTGCATCCACCATTATCAATTGAACAACGCCAACACTCCTTTGAAGTTATAACACGATTGTGTTTATGGTTAATTTTGAGCAAATGGGGCATACATATATCTTCCTGTAAGCTTTCTAAAGTCCAATTGATCAGATAAATTCAAAATTACACGACCATATGATAAGCATGTGGCATCATCAACACTCCAAAATTCCAATCAAAGGAACATGCATTATAAACCAAATTTTTATTTTGAAAATTAAATACCAAATTTAAATATACTATTTATTAAAAACAATAAAAAACATTTTTCTGCTTAAATGAACTGCAGAGTTTTATTTATGTTTTTATCAGTTATGTTTCGAGTCGAACTCCCCAATTTTGCTCGGTTAAACTCGAGTTAAAACACATCCCAAAAACTTGCAAAAGCTTTACTTAAATAATGTATGCTAATATTCCTTAACAACATTGATTTAAGGAACATTTAGTTAAACTACGATAAAGTAAAACCACATTTATTTAAGCTACGTTTAGTAAAACTATGTTAAAGTAAAACTAAGGTTAAGTAAAACCACTTTTAATAAAACTATGTTTACTTAATATTTTCTTATCCTTTTCTTTTTTTTTATTTCATTTTGCAATTTTAGTATGGAATTTCGACGATATTTAACAAATTTCAATAAAGTAAACAAGTGATTTAAAAGTGAAAAATTATATTATTATAAAGGTACGCCCTCATTGATTCACTGACTCTCGGATCGATTAATATGTAACGCTATACATAGACTGATTAATGATTAATCACACTCAGAGAAAAATTGTTGAAAACTGTTTTTATGGTGGCCAGATTGAAAAACATCAAATTTTGTAACATAAAATCGCTTATATCACGAAAACTAAGCGTCGTAGAGCCCCTAGCCCCAATATCTCATTCATATCAATTGGGCGGTAAGTTTTTCTAAGGCTGCCAGTTCAATATAAATTATGTGAATAATTTCATATTCAAAATATATTTCATGTTTATTAAATTATAGTGTTATTAATTTTTCAATTCAAAGCAAAACGTAGAACGAGCAGCGAATCTCTCAAAACTATAAAAATGTTTTTACTACAATTACGACACCTCGAACTATTTCATCGCCTTTCAATAACAGGAACAAACTTTTTTTTAATTAAAAATTGTTTGAACATTTTTAACAAAATAGTTCGGGAATACTTGAAATTAGAACAAAAAAAGCTTTCTCTTCCTATTTAGTGAAATAAGCAATGCAGGTAAAATTCACTCTATAATTATATTTGGTTTGTATACCTACTCTTCCCAAGAAAAATAGGAGAAAGTCATTCTTAAAGAATCATTTTTCATTGTTTTTTTTTTTAGTGATTTTAAATAATTTCCAAGAATGTCTATATACGAAAAATACTCTTAACAAATATAAAGTAAATTATTCAAATTAATATTTAAAACTACAAATTCGTATCGATAATTAAAACATGTAAAAAAAATGCTAAAATAAAAATTATAATTAAAATTATAAACCAGTCAGTTATAATTAAAATTAAAAACAGCATACGTACACCCTACAAAAGAAATGAAATCAAAATGTATATTCTAAAATTATTTATTCCGATGTGATTATTTATTTATTGGCATGATTATTTAAAAAAAAGGATTCCATGATCAAAAATATGATAAAAATAAAATAAATCACAATAAAAGAAAGTCCATCAATTTACATCCAAAAAATTTATGTACACCATGCTAAAATTATAATTATAAATACAATTTTTTTTTAATTTTTTAAAGTGAAATACTTTTAGTATTCCGTAAGCTGTTTTCACTTTTCATTTCAAGTTCCCAGAAATTCCCAATAAAAAATACGTACGTCAAGAAAATTTGTATGGAACAAATTTTATAATACAGTCTTTTAAACTGATAAAAGAAGTACCATCAAATACTTGGTTGCAAAAAAAAATATATTGAGAAGAATCATAAAAGACTAGGCCATGTTAATTAAGTTCATTACCAATCAACTTTTCACAACGTCCAAATCCCAAGAATAACAGCAATGTCACTTCTATTTATGCTATTTTTTGTTGATTAAAATAAGCAAGACTTATAGTTTTCATTTTTATCTTATACTTTTAGGCAATAAATAAAAACAACCAAAATTTTTACTCTTCTCGTATTATACGAGTAATAATAAAAAAATTTATCATAAATTTTTAAAATGTTCACTTTTTTTCAAGATATATGTATTTATTTTGTCGTACGTATTCGCTATAAGTTGTATAATTTAGTCAAATAAATAAATATTTACATAAACCGGTCTTATATTTTATAACACTTTCACTGTAAATTCACCAGAATGCCTGTTTTGATATCAATTAATGGAAAAACATTACACATTACACATTTCACTTTAGTTTAAATATTTTGTTTGAATATTTGTGTTATTTTGGTTTTAAAAATCAATCAACCAATCATGAGTTAAGTTTGTTGAAAGTAAATTTGACTGTAAAAAAATATATACCATAAATACCATAACAATAACGTTTAGGCGCTAAAACATAAAAAAAAACTTAGCTGATAACCATTTGATTGTACTGTAGATATTTAAGATGTTTTCAATTAATATGTTGGCTTTTGAAAGACACCGTTGTATTTGTTATCGATTAATAAATTATATACGTTAGCAATAAAATATAGCTATTAAGTATAAATAATTTAAGTTTAATATCCTTACCCTAAGTGACCTTAAATTTTGATATGATAAGTTTCAGAGTTTTAGTAGTTATTTAAATAAAGAATAATTTAAAACATTTTTAAATTTGTTTTTTTAATATTATTCATATATATTTTTTTCTTTTTCTGGTAATAAACATAATAAACACAATCAGAACTACAAATAGGATAAGAAAATTAATTCAAAACTTGTCCAATGTCTTAGACTTTATATAATTTTAATGTAATGTCATGTTATAGTTTATACTTATTTGAGGATTTAAAATCGAATGAGTAGTATTTGTTATTGAAGATATAGATGACGCCAAGTGTAAAGGTGTGCTATCGCCAGGAACTCGTTTTAGTTTAACTAACTTACTACCCTGTTTAGCCTGTTTCATAATATTGGGTGGTATAGGTTTACTACGATCTGCTTCCCATTCAGCACGATGTAATCGCTGTCTATGTTTATACATATTGGCATTGGAAAAGAAGGTCATGGGACAATTGGGGCAGGTATATAACACCTCACCAGTGTGAACGGATGTATGTTCCTGAGGAAATTTAAAGCAAAAACAGATATATTCTCATATTAAGAATTCTTCAATCAATATAATAAAATCAAGGCACTTACTCTTAAATCTTGGGCCCTTTTAAATGCCTTCTCACACATGGTACATTGGAATTTTCGAATACATTCATGATTATGATAGATATGCCTTTTCAGGGCTCTAGCCGTTGAGGAAACCTTATTACATATATGACAACGATTTTCTGTTTGAACACCGTCGTGTATATTTTTCATGTGTTGTTTAAGACCAGATAAATGTCGCAACCACGCACCACATATTTCACATTGGTGTGGTATTGGCGCTGGTTTTGGCATATCCGAATGTTCGAGTTCGTGATGTTTTTTAAGACTGTGCGTGGTCTTGAATGTTTTACCACATTTATCACATATAACCGTTCTTTGTGGATCATGCACGCTACGCATGTGATCTTTTAGTTTTGTTTCAGTAGGATATCTAGAAAAATGATAAAAGAAAAGGTAGAAATTTATTGAAATTTTAAAAAATATCAAAATAACTTACAAAGAGACAGAATTTGTTTTCTACAGAATCCATAATTTGATTTTGCATATTTTGTTTTAGTTTTGCTTCTTTTTTTTTTGTACATTCGTTTAATCGTCACTTTTTTTAATCACTTAAAAACTTTCGAAATTTAAATAAAATTGAAGCATTTGTCTATTTAAAAAATTACTGTCTGGAATTTATTTAATTTTTGTTGTTTTTTAGTTACGTTTTTTTTTTATAAATTTTTAGTTTTTTACTACATGTTCAGAATAGAAAATTAACTTAAGTAAACATAACGAGGAGATAGAAATTTTTATGAAAAATACAAATCTTTGAAATATTTTTCACATTTTTTCATATAAATTTTAAACATTTCATTTCGTTTTATAGAATAAACCTGTAATTATTTTGTTTTATCAAAAGTTGACTTTGGTAAAAATTAATTTTATTTTTCCTTTTGGTAGTGCCTGCCAATTTCTAAACTTTGAAAATACGAGATGTATGTATTGCAGAAAGTCATGTAGATCTAGATCGACAATCCAAAAGATCGCAAAAATTCAAAAAATTTAGCGATTGGGTTGCTTGGAACCAAAGGTTAAATGCCGTCGAGAGTATATGACCATTAGACTTAAACTTTACTTAGCAGAGGCGGGATTCACTTTTTAACCAATAAATTTGGTAGTATAATTCTCAAATTTTTATAGTAAATTAATTTAACTATCGATATCTATCGTTAAAAAGTTTGGGAATTTGACTATATACAGTGACTGTCATTAATATTCGGTTTTTATATATGAGTTTTTAAAATCCAAAAATTTTCAATGAATATAATACGTTCTATTTAATGTTTATTTTTTACATTAATATACATATATATTTAGATTTTATTTAGAATTTATTTTAAAAATATCAGAAACTGATTGTACTACAGAAATACATGCTTCATTAATATTCGGGTTTTTGTTTTACTATAAAATACAACCCTGTAAATATGTAATATGTAAATTATTTACAAAATGAGGAATCCCACGTTAATCAAGGTCAAACAAATATATTTCGTTGAAGAAGCATTGTCATTGTCAATTTTTTTTAAATACAAGCAATGGGGCATTAAGGCAAACATTCTTCGTTGGAGCAGAGAAAATTAGTGATTTGCATTACGAAAAATGCAAAAAATATAAATATATTGCTGAAATATTAAATATAAAGTCTAATATTAACGGTAACATTGTCCGAATATATAAAAATAAAAATAAATATAAAAAAAAGCTTACTGTGATGGAAGAGCGCCGCATTGTAAGAAAAATCAAGGTTAACCCACGCTTAAGCGCTCCTAAAATTGTTGCTGAAATTACGGCGGAATTTGGAAAAACAGTATCAGGAGCAACAATACGTCGTACCATCAAAAAACAAGGATTACCCAGCAATCTCACATCACACTGCAAGTTCGAAAAACTCAATACACTCACATTTTTTACTAATACACACACATTTTCCGCAGTGGTCACACTAATGGCACCAAATTTTTCGTGCGAGTAGTGGCAGACACTAACGATGATTAATGTTACCCTGTTATAAATTAATTGCAAATTTACAGGATTCTGTAAAATTGTAACTAAAGTTTTAACTTTTTAAATCTATTATAATGATTTATTTTTTGAAATGCACATACAAAAACGCAAGTTTGTTAATTATAGAGCATAAATATTATTAACTATTATTAAAATAATACTAATAATAATAAATGTAAACATTTTCCCTCAAACATGTGCCTGTATAGTAAACTCGGTAACTCTACTTAAAATAAAATAAGAGAGAGAAGTATACAAATTTTTTCAAGTTCGCTTCGACAACATTTTAAAAATGAGATTGCAGTCAGATGTGTGAGCATAAAATTTAATGGCGATGGATTCGACTAATTCGAACAATTTTTCGTTGATAATACGTACACAACGATTTTACAATTTCAGTGTGATGTGAGATTGGGGGGTTAATGGCCGTGTTGCCAGAAAAAAGACTTTCGTGAATTTAAGGTGAGCAACTTTCGATTGTCGATTGTGGTCGAATTACCTGATCGAACGAATTTTCATTTGGTATTATGGCGCACTTTCGATAAAATAGCGCTATTCTGAATTTCACTCAATTGGATTATTCACAATAATACATATTTATCAGCTGGCATTATAAATAAACATTGTTTACAAATTTATTAAAGAAAACTAAAAAATAATTATTTATTAACATGGAAATATGGTACTATGATCGTCTGATGAAGATGAATGCTTCGTCATGAGAGATGCTTCCAACATTTTGGAAATGGATTGCACTACGTAGGTATGCAAGGTTTTTACAAGGGTACCATTTGTTTGCAGATTTATAGCAAATTTTCGGCTGCAAGGAGGCGTTTCGCTGGCTATCGAACATCGACTATCGAATGTCGAATTCTTATTATGAGCTGGCAGCACGGTCAAAAATTTCGTTGTACAACAAATTTTCAATCGAACAATAAAACTTATTGAAAATATAAGTCGTAAATTATTTTTATTTCATGAGATTGATCTGCCTTGTGTAAATTGCCGCAACAGTTCATCTATAGTAGACAGCAACTCCATAAACGCCTTAAAACCTCGCATACTTAAGTAGTGGAATCGATTTCCATCGTCATCAGACGATCATTAAACCATAATTCCATGTTAATAAATAATTATTTTTTTCTCTAATAAATTTTTAAACAATGTTTATTTACAGTGCCAGCTGATAAATATGTACTATTGTGAATAATCCAATTGAGTAAAATTCACAATAGCGCTATTTTATCGAATGTGCGGTATAATACCAAATGAAAATTCGTTTGGTCAGTTAATTCGAAAATCGCGAAAGTTCCTCATAATAGGCACCATAATAAGGGCCTAAAAACCGGAATCATCGGCAAAAATTTGCTAGAGAACATATCAAAAATGATATAACCTGGTGGATGGACATCGATTTCCTCGATGAAAGCAAGTTTAACATATTTGGAAGTGAAGGAATAACTATGGTGTGGCGGAAACCAAATGCAGAGTTGAAAGGCAAAAATATTGCTCCCACAGTTAAGCACGGAGAAGGAGAGTAATGGCGTGGGATTGGGGTTGTATATCAGCGAAAGGTGTTTATTGAAGATATAATGAACAAGGACCATTATTTAAAAATGTTTAGAGAAAATTGAAAACAATCTGCAAAAAAAATGGGAACTATATCAACCTTCAAATTGTATCAGGACAACCCAACATGAATCCCATAAAAAATTTATGGGACCATTTAGATCGCCATGTCCGTCAGAAACTGAACTCTAAAAAAGGCTTCAGGAACAATGGGATTAAATCAGTGTTGATTATTTACAAAAAATTGTTTATAACATGCCAAACCAGGTTATAAAAAATATTTAAGGTTTTTACAAGGGTACCATTTGTTTGCAGATTTATAGCAAATTTTCGGCTGCAAGGAGGCGTTTCGCTGGCTATCGAACATCGACTATCGAATGTCGAATTCTTATTATGAGCTGGCAGCACGGTCAAAAATTTCGTTGTACAACAAATTTTCAATCGAACATAATTTCAATCGAACAATAAAACATTGAAAATATAAGTCGTAAATTATTTTTATTTCATGAGATTGATCTGCCTTGTGTAAATTGCCGCAACAGTTCATCTATAGTAGACAGCAACTCCATAAACGCCTTAAAACCTCGCATACTTAAGTAGTGGAATCGATTTCCATCGTCATCAGACGATCATTAAGCCATAATTCCATGTTAATAAATAATTATTTTTTTCTCTAATAAATTTTTAAACAATGTTTATTTACAGTGCCAGCTGATAAATATGTACTATTGTGAATAATCCAATTGAGTAAAATTCACAATAGCGCTATTTTATCGAATGTGCGGTATAATACCAAATGAAAATTCGTTTGGTCAGTTAATTCGACCACAATCGAAAATCGCGAAAGTTCCTCATAATAGGCACCATAATAAGGGCCTAAAAACCGGAATCATCGGCAAAAATTTGCTAGAGAACATATCAAAAATGATATAACCTGGTGGATGGACATCGATTTCCTCGATGAAAGCAAGTTTAACATATTTGGAAGTGAAGGAATAACTATGGTGTGGCGGAAACCAAATGCAGAGTTGAAAGGCAAAAATATTGCTCCCACAGTTAAGCACGGAGAAGGAGAGTAATGGCGTGGGATTGGGGTTGTATATCAGCGAAAGGTGTTTATTGAAGATATAATGAACAAGGACCATTATTTAAAAATGTTTAGAGAAAATTGAAAACAATCTGCAAAAAAATGGGAACTATATCAACCTTCAAATTGTATCAGGACAACCCAACATGAATCCCATAAAAAATTTATGGGACCATTTAGATCGCCATGTCCGTCAGAAACTGAACTCTAAAAAAGGCTTCAGGAACAATGGGATTAAATCAGTGTTGATTATTTACAAAAAATTGTTTATAACATGCCAAACCAGGTTATAAAAAATATTTAACAAGATATTTATTTATTTTCTTAATTTTTTTTTATACAATACGTTTATATGTGCTGCAAAACCGAATATTAATGAAGTATGAATTTAAGTTTTAATGTTTTTGGTTTTTAGTGTATTTTGCAGAATATTCAAAATTCAGAAATAAGTTTATTTTGATCTCGAAATATATCTGTTAAATAAATTTAACATTCACGTTTTTTTTTTTTTTTTTTTTGTTATTTTTCATTAAAATTTTTACTTTTAATAACTCATACATAAAATCCGAATATGAATGACAATCACTGTATGTTAACAACTCTAAATACTTTGAATTCAGAAAAAAAGAAATAAAATAAATTAAATAGTTTTTCTTGTTTTATAAGTCTATGATGTTTAAAGTTATTTAAGTTTTAAAAATCATAATTTATGGTACACCTCAAAACTGTATTATTGTATCGGTTAACCACTTTAAAAAAAATATAATAAAATATCAGTTATGAAAATGTTTAACTTCGTTTTCTTGATGGTATGTTTCGTATCATTAATCAGCTAGCAGTACACTAATCATCAAGCAGCACATTACAAGCTAACGAAATCTTAATTTCAATTGAAAATCAAACTACAAACAAGTTCTCTTAGTCTTCTTTAATATACTTAAAAAAAATAATTATTTTCAAAATCAATGACTAGTGGTAAAATCTCTGTTATATGAACAGCTTATTTTAATATCTTCAAAATTTAAGTTATCTATGTAAAACATAAGAAAACTTGGAATAAGTTATCTATAAAAAACATAAGAAAACTTCGAATTCCTGGAAAAATTAAATAAAAGAACCACAAACTATATTTGGTATCTGTATAATACTCTTCTACTATTCTCACTGAATTCACCTAACCAAATTTATTAAAAAAAATATATATAATGAAGTGCTGAAGAAATTACAGTCAGTAGTTTGGTTAACATGTTTTAAGATTTGCGACGTTGCTTTTTTATATTTTTGTGGGGTATTTTATCATAATAAAGGCAACTAAATAAGGATAATTTATATGTTTAATTCAAACATTTGATCTTTTCGATTTCCACATTGTCACATTACCCTACAACCTTTTTTGTTGGAATCTTCACTGCCTTTTATTAATTTAGTCATTGTTTTTAAAGTACAATTATTTTGTTTTCCTCTTTAGAAACTTCATACAAATACATGATTTTATTATATTTATAAAAAATTACTTTTTTCGGATTTTTAAATTGTTTTTTTTTTTTAATTGGCTACTTTCGGTTTGTTTAATGTATTTTCTTTTCTTTTGTTATTTTGGACTAAATCTGGTTTAGTTTCTACTTAGTTAACTTTATATTAATATTTATTTTTGTTATATCTTATCATTTACTCCATATTTTTTAATTAGGCCACTTAAGGTAGGGAATTATTTTATAGTTGTTTTAAAAGTTAATTATTACAAAAATTACTTAAAACTATAAACATAATGAATTTTATTTTGTACTCACTTTTTCTTACATTCAGGACATTCAAATTTAAATTCTTCACGTGGAACATGTTTAGCAACCATATGATGTTCGAACGAAGCTTTCGAGGAAAATGTCTTCGAACACTTTTCACATTGGAACGTTTTTTTATATTTCGAAGCTGGAGGATTAGGTAAATGTGATTGTTCGTGGGATTCCAGTTGCGAAGAATCACGACAGACCTTATCACAAGTTTTACATTTGAAATGTTCGGGATTGTAATGCACTAATATATGTTCGGCGAGGAATTTGCGTGTAGCAAAACGACGACCACAACATTCAACAAAACCATGATCATCATTGTGATCAATACGAAAATGAGCACGCATTTCACCGAATGTATGAACGAGCAATTCACATTTTGGACAACGAATTTTTTCAAAGAACTTTGTAATGATATTGTCGTATTCGGCCTGTTGTGCCTGACGGGCTTCAATTTCTTCACGTGTCATTCGTTTTGGTTCGACTGCCGGCTTTTCACGTTTCTTATATTTTTTAGGAGTATTGCGTTCTTTTTTCTTAATGACAGCATATTTTTCTTTCTTAGTTTGTTCGTCGCCCCAATCGGAGGCATTTGAATCCTCTGAACCTGAATCTAAATTTGAGGATTCATCGGAGGGCTTTTGGAAATTATCATTGTCATTATCGTCGTCATCGTCGTCGTCATCTTGAGCATATGCATCGTCAAAATGATCATCGGCAGTAGGAAACGCTTCAAAGGTAGTTGGTTCATCGGCAGATTTTTCAGTTTTAATTTGTGCCACTACTGTACTGCAAGGTTGTGCTGACGAACATGATGGTTCACCTTCTTCGTCTTTCTCATTTTTAATTTTTGTCGTTGCTTGTTCTTGTTGCTGATGCTTTTTGGAACGTTTTGTACGTGGTGTAACAGTTTTAGATTTATCCAATTCTCCTTTCCGCGGCCTACCTCTCTTTTTACCATTACCATTATCTTCTCTCACATCTAGGGAATTTGATAATAACGATTTGTTAATATCCTCTAACGAACCTGATGTATTTAAGGTGTCTTTAATAAAAGGCTCATTTTCGGAAAAAACGTTCAAATTTAAATCTTTATCAGTAGTAGGCGATTGTTCTTTCTTAATACGTTTTGTAGACACCTTTGGACTTTGATCCCGGTTGCATGGTTGGCGACCTCGTCGGTATGATCTGGTCGTTCGTTCAGTTATATTAGCATCTTCAGTTTCTAGAATTTCAATTTGTGGTAATAAATCCAAATCATGCACCTCAACTTTAACTTCAGAATCAAAAAGAGAATCCCCCAAACAATTATCACCCATAATGGGATCTTGAGCCATAGAGGGATCATCTTCCGACTTAAGCATAACATCCTGAGGCAGGGGATCATCTATAACTATAGACTTTAACTCGAAGTGTTTATGAACTTCTTCTACTCTTTGGTAAAGTATGTGAAAGTCTCTAACCACTTCCCAGCAAGTCAAACAGATCTGTTGTATACTGTCACCATTCCTGTTTATCTATGTACAGAAGAAAAAATCATTACCACAAACACATAAACTTAAAAAAATTGTTGCTAACTCACCTTCAACCAAAAATGTTTATTAATGATCGAACTTATATCTAATCTTAAGCCATCATCACCAAATATTTCCAAAAATTTCGGACCCGGCGTTGTTGGATATTCTAAACATAGTAGGCATTTAACCACCATGTTGTTTTTATTGTTTGTGTTTCAGACTTCGATTTTTCTTTCTTTTAGTACGTCTTTTGTTCAAAAACTTTTATTTTTCAAAATGGTTGTCCTTCTTTTGTAACATAGACATTAATTATTAAAGCTTTTTATAATTTATCAATAAATATTATATATTAAACACAAAAATTAAATAAATACACAAATTACTGCAAAAAATATACACTTTTCTTCTCTATGATGCTACAGAAGCCTAGTGATGCCAGGAGATTTTTTCAGAAATCCCTACGCTTATGAAAAAAAATCCCTTTTTTTTCCTACACCCATTTTTTTCTCCCCACATTTTTCCCTACACTACTTTTTTCAATTTTTCAAAAAATAAAATTTTATTTTTAATTTGTACATTTTCAATTTCAATAATGCAAAAATAACATAAAAACGAAGCAAAATAACATAAAAAGTAACATAAGAATATCATAAGAATAACATAAAAACTAACAGATGTTATAAAAAAATTATTTTTGCAATTCTGTATAATTCAACTTTTTGATACGATTAGATGTGCATTTACTTAGATCTGATTTATCGCAATTTAACTTTTTGTCACAAGCCTTGTATTTGCATTTAAAATTGTGTCTTTGACCTGCTCCAGCCATCCCATTAGTTTCTCGGCTCTCAACTAAATTTTTGATGTGTTTTCAGCATCATCGAAAACGATTAGGACATTAATTATGTTTAAATTTATAATATTTTAATGTTCTTTTTATTTACAAACTTACTTATTAAAATCGAGGAGACCTACAACGATGGCGTACGTATGTATAAAAAAGATGCACAAAACAAGTGTTTTTACTTGTCATTTTTATTAAAGAAGCCACATATTTACTTCCTTTATATAATAGAGTTATTAGACTTAAAAAATTTATATATTTTTAATTTTAACGTTTAAAATTGAAAAACATATAATTCTAAGTTGTTAAAAAATATTGAAAAAAATCCTTACAATTCGACACAAGAAATCTTTCCCTTTTTTCCTACATGTTATAAAAGAATTCCTACAAAAAAGCGAAAAATTCGTACACTTGGCATCACTGCACAAGCGAAATTTTTAATGAGAAAACAAAGTTAAGTGAATTTTTGTATTAAACGGCGTCATTACAACATTCACTTCGAAGGGATAACACGCTAATAACAAGCCTGCTTCAAGCATTTCTAACAATTTTTGCAACAAACACACTTGTCAAATGCATGACATCAAGCTCGTTTACGTGTGCACGTGCTTGACGTTATCATATACATTTGCTGTACAACCTGTACACATTTTTCATTTTACTTTGAAGTGTCAACAGCGGGAGAAACAAAATAGAAAAAATAAAATAAAAAGTGTTAATTTTAATGTGATTTCAAACTTATTTGCTTTTTAATAAACAAACCAAATAAAATTGATTATTAGGCCAAGTTTCCTAACGTTTTATTCAGAAAAGAATTAAAAAAACACTTTTCATCCAACATTTTTAGCGTCCGCTCTGTTTGAAATCTCGGTGTGTACGTACTTGATGAGAAAATAAAATACATTCTTCAAAATCACTCGTACAAAATGCCAAAAATCTAAAATTTTTGATTTTCCATCAACCATTGTCGGTGTCACACATTCTAACAAATTTTCACTAATACCACAATAATCTTGATGGGAATTTGATAAGTGCATAGTGCCCTTTAAAATTTCTCGCATCAATGGAAACCCGTGTTTTTTCTTTAACCGCTAGAAATACATTGTTTTTACATTTACAAGTTGTTATATATTATTTTATTTTGAAATGGGTTCCAAAAAACTTGAATACGATTCGTCGCTGGGAGGAACAGTCGTCCTTGGTACCCATATGCCCACATATAAATATGCTGCATCGGCTTTAAAAGAATTGAAAGAGTTAGTGGCTGCCAATCAACATAGTTATTCGAACAAATTGGTGTTCCAGTCATTGCCCAAACATATGAGACGTAGGGCAATGTCTCATCATCCAAAAAGATTACCTCGAAAATATAGATTAGCTCACATACATCAAATGTCCAAATCGGGTAAACCGCAGTCAACTAAAAGACCTTCTAGGAAACATCGTAGAAGACCAAAAAATTTGCTCCAGGATTATTTAAGAAGACAAAGGAAACACAAATGGTTGGAAACACATATATGGCATGCTAAACGTTTTCATATGATAGAAAAATGGGGTTATAAACTACCTTATGCCAGTTGTGATAAAACATACCGGGCATGTTATAGAGCATCAGCAGAACATTGTTTACTGCAAGATGTATCTTTTTATGCCTGTGTGGAACTGATTGCTACAGTAGATGAGTTGACGAAGGGATTTCAAAGACTTACGAGTAAAGAATGTGGTTTATCTATAGTAGCAAAAACATTTTTAACTGGTAGAAGAGAAGGTTGTGTGGATTTGTTCAAAGATGGAGAATATCCATATAAAGCTTTGGGAAAAGTGACATTCTTGTGGCGCTGTGAAGATGATGAATTGAAAAATTACGGCAAAAGAACAATATGGTTATGGATACATCCATCGGCATATATTACCATTTTAGAAGAATTTATTAAAGTTTTTGATTTAAAGAAGCAAATGATCTCCAAAGTGCCTCTTGAGAGTTTAACAGAAACCGGGGATGGATCTGCTAAGATAAAAGGTGATAATAAAAGTTTATCAGAGGAAAAGGCTCAAACAAGCAAAAAATGTCGTATTAAATCTCAAAGACGTTTACAATTTATGACGAAAACTTCAACGCGCCTACATATACCTCTGTATAAAAATGCTAAAGGGACCATAGAACTAAGGGAACTTCGTGATACCTTAAATCGGTTTCGTTTAACCGGACCGTTAGCCCAAAGTATTTTACAACGGGCATTCCAGGTTAAAGATTTAACAAAACAATCAACCAACTCCTGGATTACAGAGGTAATAGATAACAAAACACACTTCTTAAGTTGGCATCAAAATCAAAAAGATTTCTGGTCAAAATGTCATAAATTGATAACATCGCCAGCAGAATTATTATCGAACATGGTGTTAGCCTTAAATATAGAAGATCCCCGTCTCCATAGGCCACAAAAAAGATCGAAAGCAATACCAGTTCAAAAATCTGAAGACATTTTTAACTCCCATGATCTGTTAGTAGATATTAAACCTTTACTTAGCTCATCTCCATTATGGCTCGAAAAATTAAGAAATCGAATATCTTCTGAAATGTTAAGCTCTCATGAATATTGTTCCCTGAGAGCCAAACATGTTATAGTACCTGGTAAACCTTGTAAGTTTGAAGATTCTATGCAACCTGTTCCTGTTTTATTGATTCAAAGACCTGGTTCCCAAGATTCGGATTATAAACGTTTAGGTTATGGTTGTGGTTGGGATATAATATTTCCAGCTGGTTATGGAATGCCTATATGGTTGTCGTTAATAATGTGGGGTGCTAGACCCGGAGGTTTAAGAGAATTTGATTCTATAGCTAGAGAGATGGGTACCGAAGAGCATTTGCCCGATACTGTTGGTGGTAAGTCTAAAAAACCAACCCATATAAACTAAGTTTTTATTATACTCTCTTTATTTGTAAATTAATTTACCATTATGTAATTAAATAATTAATTGACTGAAAATATCAACGCCAAAAAATGTGTCAGATAATTTTTATCGTCGCCGCCAGTCTGCCTGTAAAGTTTCTGTTCGATAGGATCACGGGAAAATCGATTCAAAGTTTTGTCGACAAACAGACAAGTAGAAATATTCTCATATTTGTAGGATTTTTTTACTAGAAATATCGATCCAACGTTTTTTCTGCAGTCAGACAAGCAGACACTACGAGTTAAAATAAAGGGAGTAAAAAAATCAGGTGTTACAAAATTTTTTTAAAAATCGTTCTTATAAAGACCATTAAACCATTGTTTGGATATGTACCAATAACAAATACATATGATATTAAGAAACACTTTAAAAATGTTTGTTTTTTCTTTCCTACAGGTGTCCAAGTATCTGGTGATCGTTACAATGAATTACACTCTAGGTACTTTCGTTTGCCACCAAATAAACGTTGCAATTATCGTAAATTTTCTATAGTATCACCATTTCGTGTACCTTTTGTTCAACTTGTTCGTGATTGGAGTACCTCACAATCTTCAACTATAGCAAATAACGCGCAACCCAAAAACATTTATATATTAAGGGATCGTCAAAAGTTACAAGATTTATCGGATTGTGTTAAAAAATGTAGCCTATATAAATTTCCTCAAGATCTATCAAGCCAATGTTTAATACAAATTAAAGCAACTATGAAATCTAGAGGAAATCCAAAAGATTTTTCGGTAATATGTTTACCAACCAAAAAAGATTTGAAACGAAATTTAAAGCAAATTAAACTCAACAATCAAGAGCCGGTATATATGGAACCTTTATTAGCAGACCCAAATGAAAAAGAAAGAAAAGAATTACGTTTGCGACATAGAAAGTTACTTAAACGTTTAAGAGCTCGACGGGTGCGAGAGAAAAGGAAAAAACAGGTATGATTTTTTGATCAAGTATACCATTTGAAATTGTTGAAAAGTTGTATCTGAACTCTTGCAGGAAACAAGCAATACAAAAGTGTACATTAGATCAGCAGGCACATCATCAATATGTTTGGAGCAAGCTAAGAAAATGTCTAATCTATGGCTGCATGAAGATACTTCTACTTTATTTAGCGTACGCAAACAAGGTACTCGCGATTGTTTTGGTTATGTTTCCTCGGCTCACTTTTGTTTAACTGAAGGTTCGATTGGTTCTATAGCTTATGTTACTGTGGAGGGCCTAAAACAACTATTAAAACTATGCCAGCAAAGCCATTTAAAACATCCTCTATTTTTAATTCGTTCTACAAATAGTCGTAATTATCGTTTTGCACAATTTAATATTAATTTACAAGTATAATTAAAAGTTTTGTTGCCTTGTGCTAAAGTTTTTTGATTGTCTTTCAAATGGTATTTTGGACTTTTGTAAGTCTTAACTTAGGAGGTAAATTTCACGAATAGTTTTTTTTTCTATTTTTATTTCCTCATTCTTTGAGGAAAAATTCTTTACTCGAAAAAACCAAAATCAAAGTATAACTTATTTTTGCCATTAAAAAATAACTGTTATTACTGCTCGAAAAAAATAGTTTCAAAAATAACTTATTTGTGCTAAGCAAGATACAGCAAAAAGAACTTTAATATGGGATCACATAAAAAATTAAAAAAAAATCATAAAAATTCATTTTTCTCGGAAACTAAAGATAACAAAAAGGGCTCAAATTTGGGATCACGTACAAATAATCTCAAGTTTATATGAAAAATCCAAAAAGTAATAAAATTGCGCTTGGGATCATCTACAAAAAATTTCATTTTTAATTGAAAAAATCATAATAATTCGTTTTTCACGGAAACTAAGCTAGATACAGGGTTATTATTTGGGATTACCTACAATTTTTTTTCTTCTTGGAAACTGAGCTAGATATAGCAAACCAGACTTTAATTTCGGATCACCTACAACATATTTAATTTTATATATAAAGTTCAAAAAATCAGAAAAATGCGTGTTCTCGGAAATTAACCTAGATACAAAATTAAAAAATAGGGCTTTAATTTGGACACTTCAACCAATTTTTATATGTAAAATTAAAAACAAAAGTCTTCAATCAAATTAATAAACAAAAATAAAAAACAACTTATTTTTGTTTGAAAAAATTAAAATTGAAACTTATTTCTGTTCCAAAAAATGAAAATCTAAATTTAACTAATTTATTGTTATCTATTTTTACAAATATAAAAATAAAAATTTTTGTTGTTATCTTCCAATTTGGTTAGTTTTTTTTATTTGAAAATTTCTGCGCAATAAGAGTTTATCTATATAATATTAATAGGTAAGGCGATTTCTTGTGACATATTCTACACCATCAAATACCAACCGATTTGGACACAATAAATACACCATTTGAAAGGTATTTCTTTGCAAATGTTCATCATATTTACAGATGTGCAGCATCCGGTACATTTTTTTATTTTTTGAGTAAAATTCATTTAAAGTTGCTACTAACACATACATAAAACCAGAGTTCAGAAAAAAACACACACTGAATAAAAAACTCGTACATATATGTAAACAAACATAACTTAGACCAACACACACATATTTTTATTTTCATACCAATTATGTTTGTTTTTAAATTTTCTTCGGTGCCCAACACAACCATGACTGTGTTCGTTTTAATATTTCGTTATTTACACGAACATTTTTGTATCACATACTTTTTGTTTCAATCACACATAAAGCACACATTTTTGAGTGTTGCTTTATTTGAAGTTCATGTTCTGGTACGTGTAGTGAAAAAAAAACACAGAACATGTACAATAAACAGGTTCGAGTTCAGTTATATTTTAAGTCGTGTTGTGGCTCGTGTAGTAAGAAAAAACACAACATGTACAATAAACAGGTTCGAGTTCAGTTATATTTTAAGTCGTGTTTAAACACTCACTCAAAAATGTGTGCTTTATGTGTGATTGAAACAAAAAGTACGTGATACAAAAATGTTCGTGTAAATAACGAAATATTAAAACGAACACAGTCATGGTTGTGTTGGGCACCGTAGAAAATTTAGAAACGCACATAATTGATATGAAAATAAAGATATGTGTTGGCTGCTTTTGAACAGAACATTGTGTGTTCATGTGTGTATTTTCTGAACCTTGCATAAAACACATATTTATGCTTCGAATAAAAAACTACAACGATGTGTGTGTGTTTATTAAAATCTTGTTGAATTGTGAATTGGCTAAAATTGATGGCATACCTTTAGGCTCTTATAAATTTATAATTTGCACTTGAATTTCGAGGGTTGGGCTCTGCTAGTTGAAATAATTATATGTGTTAAAACTGCTTATTAGTCATTAACACGTTTATTTTTAAATGATTAATTTCCAAAAGTATGAAGTTCGTTTTTGGGCTTTGCAAATAAAGAGAATAAATAAGTAATAAATAATTGCAGTTTTTTTTTTTAATTTTCAATTAAAATCTTTAATATTAATAATAGTGCAAATAAAGAAATTTTTTTATTAAAGCATTTATGCTTCTCAAAAATCATATTACACACAAAAAATGTCATCTCAGAACTTGTATGAAATACAAATTTCTTTAGGTCTATAAAAACTACATTGTTATAAGTAAAATATAAATACGCCACATTGAACTTTGTCAATTGCACTATTTTTCATATTCAATTCTGACCAACTTTTCTAATTTCTTTTCTTTTATTTAATATTTATTAATGAATTAGCTGACAAATTAATTATGATTGAGTTTGAAATTATTCAGGCTCAAGACCAAATGTTTTTACTTTAAATAAAGCAAAAACACATTTGTTTCAAAAAATTGATCTATGTTCTGCATGATAGGTTATACAGCTGTTTCGGGAAGAGTCACCAACCCTCATCAGTAACCAAAAGCAGTAGATAGTTTGTTTGGTAAAAAGTTAATACCCTGTTTCCATAACACAACTCGTCACAGACGAACGAAAATTTGTGTGTATTTTGTTTTTGTTCTTCATACAAATTTTCGTTCGTCTGTGACGAATTGTGTTATGGAAACAGGGTATAAATTCATATATATTTGCTGAAAACAACGAAATAAGAATTCAAGCAAAAGTTATACTATTTAAGCCTCTTCCAATATAACAAACTAAAATATAGAACAACTTTGCTTTACTTAAAGTAAAAACATCTTGAACCTGAATACTCAATACAAACTCAATCATTAAAATGATAAAGAATAGTAAAATTAAATTATTTTAAATACACATTAACTTGTGCTCACACGTTCGTGGTCAATATAAAAATTATTATAACGATATCGTTTGGTTTGTTGGGTAGAAAATTTGTTGAAAAATATGTCAAATGAACATCTCTGTTTTTGCGATACAGTTTGGAATGCGTTGCTTTATTTGACGTCTTGTGGTAAAAAAAATAATTGTCAAACAAAAATTAAAATTCCTCATTTTCAAGGGCGGCTAAAACATTTTGTCATTAATTTAGTGGAAACAAGTAATATATATATATATAAATAAAATTGATTTCAAAGTTAACCGCTCATAACATTATTTGGAACAAAATTTTAAACAATATGACTAGGTAAGTTTAGTATTGAACCAGTTTAATATAAGCTAACCTACAATTTTTATTCTGCACAGGGCAAGTATCGAATTGGGTGGCGTTACCCCTCATAATATATACCAATTGAAAAAATTGAATACAGTAGTTTTTCCAGTGTCCTACAATGAAAAATTTTATGTGGATGTTGTAGAAGCTGGCGAATTAGCTAAATTAGCCTACTACAATGATATAGTAGTGGGAGCCGTATGTTGTCGCATAGATACTACGGAAAATCAAAGACGTTTATACATTATGACTTTGGGCTGTCTGTCACCTTATCGTAGATTAGGTATCGGTACTGTTATGTTCCAGCATATATTGAATTATGTTGAAACAGATGGCAATTTTGATAGTATCTTTTTGTAAGTTTTAACAATTGAACGAAATTGAAAGCAAAAATTTTTAAATGCACTACTTCTTTTTGCAGGCATGTCCAAATTAACAATGATGGTGCTATAGAATTTTATAAAAAATTTGGTTTTGAAATTGTAGAAACCAAAGAACACTATTACAAACGTATAGAACCCGCTGATGCTCATGTTTTACAAAAAAATCTGCGCGTGAATTCTTCCAAAATTCAATGTAATGGTCAGTCAGAAAAACGGGATAAAAAAGCAGCATAATGTTGTTGAACAACTACTTAAGTTACGCTCCTACGTTTGCATGCAAACGTCTTTCTTTAAAATGTCTATATATATTTTTTTTCATTTTATGTTTAAAGTAGTTTTCAAAATTTTGTTTAAATAAATTCTCTCTAAACTGATGCAGAGAAATTAAACAAAATAATTATTTTTGATTGAGTTACATAGTAACATGTTTATTATTTAATTTTTAGATAATACATTCAGAATTAATTAAATCAATATCATTCATATATCTATGTTAAAAAGCCCATTCTAAAGTACTTTGTCAAAAAAGAAAAAGAAAAAATAGAAATTACAAAATTATAAAAAATGCCATTACCTAAAATTACATTTCTTGAATATTCAATTTAATTTTAATTTGCTCCAATTTTTGCGACAAGTTAAGCAAGATATTTATTAAAAGACCTAATTTTGGTTTTGATGTAAAATATGCCAATTATAAAGACACTGTGACAAGAGAAATATACGGCGTAGAACTACAAAAATTATAATTAAAAAAAAATCCATTTAAAGGATTTGGCGCAAAGCTTAAATTTAAGATTGATGTTGCAATATTTTTTAAGATTTCAATATATTAATTTTCTGCCAAGAAGATTTATGATAAAAATTGTATTTAGTACAATTTGTAACCAAAAGCTTATTTCTTTAACTCACACATGTAACATTTTATCAAATGAAGATATCTTCTCACGTTTTAAAACAAAGGGTTAATGAAAAAGTTGCGTGTTATATTAACGACGCACAGAAATCGAATTAGCTTTCGAAAAACCTTAAATGTCCAATCAATGAAAATTAAATGGCAGTCTTTTCTCCATATGATTGACGTTAAAATGTTCAACATAGCGTACAATAAACAATTTCCGGGGAAAAATATACATCAGTGTTTTCAATGGATCTATTTCCTGCTATATCATTCGGGTTGTTTGGGTTTCAAATTAAAAAAGGATGGAGAACTATGCTATAACACATGGTACTGCTACATTGTACGCATAATATTGCTGACTGGATTCATTGGAGGTCTCGTTATAAAAATTCAAGATGATGAATTTTATGAAGCCATGATAGGCCACCTTTCACCTGTTCTGAAATTTGTATTGTGCTTTGAATGTTCTATTAGTGCTATGAGTTATTTGAACGTAGTATTTCTTATGGATTGGTCTCGCCACAAACATCTATACTTTGCCAACAAACTTCAGAAATTAGATGAACAAATGATAAAGGATTTTCCCGGTATTCAGTGGAATTATCACAAAAGTGCACGAAAATATAATCCTCTAACTGTATTTGTGTATGCATTTTATGCCGTCGTTTCATTCATTTATATTTTTATTTTGGCTCATTGTGCATCAGGCTGGTTAAGTTCTTTGACCATAGCTATTACATATACTTGTATATCGGGTGTTCCGGGTTTTGCGGGATTTCTTTTGATGGGAAATATGGATTTGCTGCGTATACGTTTTCGTTTAATTCAGAAATTAATTCGACAATATTTTACAACGCAACATATAAGCCAGCGAAAAGATATCGAAGATTTTAGGAAATTTAAATCATTGGAATATTATTTTAAGGAATATTCATGTTTATTTTTAACACTGAATGATGTCTTTGGCATTATAGGTGCTGCGGGTATATTTCATGACTTTATTATAATAACCAATATGGGATTTTTATTGTGTTCCAAGGCTTTGGATACAAAATCGTCTACATGGCATGAATATACATTTATAACACTTTTTATGGCTCCGAGAGTATATAAAGTGTTAATGACTGCAATCTACGGATATACCATTCAAAAAGAGGTAAGTTAAATTTGTTTTTAATTTCGCACTTTAAACAACAACCACCTAAAAACTAACCATTACTTGTCGGTCATACACTACACAAGTTCAGTGCTCAAGTCTAGCACTGTACAGTGCGTTTGTGTAATGTATGGGGCAGTTGAACTGAGCAAAAATATCAAAGAAAATTTGTGAGAAATATTCTATAAATAAATCCATTAATAAAAATTATCAAGAAAAATTGTGAACGAGATACGTACGGTGACGACTCAACATTTAGGTTTAAAGAGGTTATCTGAAACTAAAAATATGTGCTACAGTTCGAGGTTTTATCGTTCTGGGAAGACGACTGATTTCAAACAAAAATTGTCTGGCTCGCATAAATTTTGCTTAAGACCACATGAACTGGTCAAGATGGAATTGAAATACCTTCTCCTTTTCAGATGGATCCAAATTTTATTTAATAGGCCAAGATTCAAGAACGTTTGTACGATGACCAAAGGTAAAACAAACTGTTAATTGTTGCTTTGGCAATATTATGGTATGTGATTGCTTTTCCGGCCAAGGAATGGGTCCAATTCATATTGTAAAAGATATACCTGAAATTGAATACAGGCAAATTCTAAATGACTCAATGTATCCATACGCCCCTGGTCTGGTAGTTCTACCATGATAATTACCCAAAACACACCTCAAAAGTTGCAACCGGATGGCTACAATCTAATGCTGTGAGTTTGTTAGAATGGCCAGCCCAGATCTCAATCCCATTAAAAATCTATTGGAAATTGTTTATAGAAAAATATGGACACAAAATAACACAAACAATACAGATCGCATAGAGGCAGTTAAATCAGAATTTCAAAAAATTTCAATGGACATCATCAACAACTTTATTGACTCCACGCCTCGGTGTTGTGATGTAGTACTAAAAAAGGATGGATACCCAACAAAATATTGAAACCAAAAACAGAGGAAAAGTTTTCAATTTTTGTATCGTAAAGGTTTCCATTGTTTTGTCAACAGCATAGAAATAAATACCTTTTTATAATTTATAATTTATAATTTATAAATTATAATTTATAATTTATAATTTATAATTTATAATTTATAATTTATAATTTATAATTTATAATTTATAATTTATAATTTATAATTTATAATTTATAATTTATAATTTATAATTTATAATTTATAATTTATAATTTATAATTTATAATTTATAATTTATAATTTATAATTTATAATTTATAATTTATAATTTATAATTTATAATTTATAATTTATAATTTATAATTTATAATTTATAATTTATAATTTATAATTTATAATTTATAATTTATAATTTATAATTTATAATTTATAATTTATAATTTATAATTTATAATTTATAATTTATAATTTATAATTTATAATTTATAATTTATAATTTATAATTTATAATTTATAATTTATAATTTATAATTTATAATTTATAATTTATAATTTATAATTTATAATTTATAATTTATAATTTATAATTTATAATTTATAATTTATAATTTATAATTTATAATTTATAATTTATAATTTATAATTTATAATTTATAATTTATAATTTATAATTTATAATTTATAATTTATAATTTATAATTTATAATTTATAATTTATAATTTATAATTTATAATTTATAATTTATAATTTATAATTTATAATTTATAATTTATAATTTATAATTTATAATTTATAATTTATAATTTATAATTTATAATTTATAATTTATAATTTATAATTTATAATTTATAATTTATAATTTATAATTTATAATTTATAATTTATAATTTATAATTTATAATTTATAATTTATAATTTATAATTTATAATTTATAATTTATAATTTATAAATTATAATTTATAATTTATAATTATTTATAATTTATAATTTATAATTTATAATTTATAATTTATAATTATAATTTATAATTTATAATTTATAATTTATAATTTATAATTTATAATTTATAATTTATAATTTATAATTTATAATTTATAATTATTTATAATTTATAATTTATAATTTATAATTTATAATTTATAATTTATAATTTATAATTTATAATTTATAATTTATAATTTATAATTTATAATTTATAATTTATAATTTATAATTTATAATTTATAATTTATAATTTATAATTTATAATTTATAATTTATAATTTATAATTTATAATTTATAATTTATAATTTATAATTTATAATTTATAATTTATAATTTATAATTTATAATTTATAATTTATAATTTATAATTTATAATTTATAATTTATAATTTATAATTTATAATTTATAATTTATAATTTATAATTTATAATTTATAATTTATAATTTATAATTTATAATTTATAATTTATAATTTATAATTTATAATTTATAATTTATAATTTATAATTTATAATTTATAATTTATAATTTATAATTTATAATTTATAATTTATAATTTATAATTTATAATTTATAATTTATAATTTATAATTTATAATTTATAATTTATAATTTATAATTTATAATTTATAATTTATAATTTATAATTTATAATTTATAATTTATAATTTATAATTTATAATTTATAATTTATAATTTATAATTTATAATTTATAATTTATAATTTATAATTTATAATTTATAATTTATAATTTATAATTTATAATTTATAATTTATAATTTATAATTTATAATTTATAATTTATAATTTACAATTTATAATTTATTTATAATTATAATTTATTTATAATTTATAATTTATAATTTATAATTTATAATTTATAATTTATAATTTATAATTTATAATTTATAATTTATAATTTATAATTTATAATTTATAATTTATAATTTATAATTTATAATTTATAATTTATAATTTATAATTTATAATTTATAATTTATAATTTATAATTTATAATTTATAATTTATAATTTATAATTTATAATTTATAATTTATAATTTATAATTTATAATTTATAATTTATAATTTATAATTTATAAATTTATAATTTATAATTTATAATTTATAATTTATAATTTATAATTTATAATTTATAATTTATAATTTATAATTTATAATTTATAATTTATAATTTATAATTTATAATTTATAATTTATAATTTATAATTTATAATTTATAATTTATAATTTATAATTTATAATTTATAATTTATAATTTATAATTTATAATTTATAATTTATAATTTATAATTTATAATTTATAATTTATAATTTATAATTTATAATTTATAATTTATAATTTATAATTTATAATTTATAATTTATAATTTATAATTTATAATTTATAATTTATAATTTATAATTTATAATTTATAATTTATAATTTATAATTTATAATTTATAATTTATAATTTATAATTTATAATTTATAATTTATAATTTATAATTTATAATTTATAATTTATAATTTATAATTTATAATTTATAATTTATAATTTATAATTTATAATTTATAATTTATAATTTATAATTTATAATTTATAATTTATAATTTATAATTTATAATTTATAATTTATAATTTATAATTTATAATTTATAATTTATAATTTATAATTTATAATTTATAATTTATAATTTATAATTTATAATTTATAATTTATAATTTATAATTTATAATTTATAATTTATAATTTATAATTTATAATTTATAATTTATAATTTTATAATTTATAATTTATAATTTATAATTTATAATTTATAATTTATAATTTATAATTTATAATTTATAATTTATAATTTATAATTTATAATTTATAATTTATAATTTATAATTTATAATTTATAATTTATAATTTATAATTTATAATTTATAATTTATAATTTATAATTTATAATTTATAATTTATAATTTATAATTTATAATTTATAATTTATAATTTATAATTTATAATTTATAATTTATAATTTATAATTTATAATTTATAATTTATAATTTATAATTTATAATTTATAATTTATAATTTATAATTTATAATTTATAATTTATAATTTATAATTTATAATTTATAATTTATAATTTATAATTTATAATTTATAATTTATAATTTATAATTTATAATTTATAATTTATAATTTATAATTTATAATTTATAATTTATAATTTATAATTTATAATTTATAATTTATAATTTATAATTTATAATTTATAATTTATAATTTATAATTTATAATTTATAATTTATAATTTATAATTTATAATTTATAATTTATAATTTATAATTTATAATTTATAATTTATAATTTATAATTTATAATTTATAATTTATAATTTATAATTTATAATTTATAATTTATAATTTATAATTTATAATTTATAATTTATAATTTATAATTTATAATTTATAATTTATAATTTATAATTTATAATTTATAATTTATAATTTATAATTTATAATTTATAATTTATAATTTATAATTTATAATTTATAATTATAATTTATAATTTATAATTTATAATTTATAATTTATAATTTATAATTTATAATTTATAATTTATAATTTATAATTTATAATTTATAATTTATAATTTATAATTTATAATTTATAATTTATAATTATAATTTATAATTTATAATTTATAATTTATAATTTATAATTTATAATTTATAATTTATAATTTATAATTTATAATTTATAATTTATAATTTATAATTTATAATTTATAATTTATAATTTATAATTTATAATTTATAATTTATAAATTATAATTTATAATTTATAATTATTTATAATTTATAATTTATAATTTATAATTTATAATTTATAATTTATAATTTATAATTTATAATTTATAATTTATAATTTATAATTTATAATTTATAATTTATAATTTATAATTTATAATTTATAATTTATAATTTATAATTTATAATTATTTATAATTTATAATTTATAATTTATAATTTATAATTTATAATTTATAATTTATAATTTATAATTTATAATTTATAATTTATAATTATAATTTATAATTTATAATTTATAATTTATAATTTATAATTTATAATTTATAATTTATAATTTATAATTTATAATTTATAATTTATAATTTATAATTTATAATTTATAATTTATAATTTATAATTTATAATTTATAATTTATAATTTATAATTTATAATTTATAATTTATAATTTATAATTTATAATTTATAATTTATAATTTATAATTTATAATTTATAATTTATAATTTATAATTTATAATTTATAATTTATAATTTATAATTTATAATTTATAATTTATAATTTATAATTTATAATTTATAATTTATAATTTATAATTTATAATTTATAATTTATAATTTATAATTTATAATTTATAATTTATAATTTATAATTTATAATTTATAATTTATAATTTATAATTTATAATTTATAATTTATAATTTATAATTTATAATTTATAATTTATAATTTATAATTTATAATTTATAATTTATAATTTATAATTTATAATTTATAATTTATAATTTATAATTTATAATTTATAATTTATAATTTATAATTTATAATTTATAATTTATAATTTATAATTTATAATTTATAATTTATAATTTATAATTTATAATTTATAATTTATAATTTATAATTTATAATTTATAATTTACAATTTATAATTTATTTATAATTATAATTTATTTATAATTTATAATTTATAATTTACAATTTATAATTTATAATTTATAATTTATAATTTATAATTTATAATTTATAATTTATAATTTATAATTTATAATTTATAATTTATAATTTATAATTTATAATTTATAATTTATAATTTATAATTTATAATTTATAATTTATAATTTATAATTTATAATTTATAATTTATAATTTATAATTTATAATTTATAATTTATAATTTATAATTTATAATTTATAATTTATAATTTATAATTTATAATTCATAATTTATAATTCATAATTTACAATTTATAATTTGTAATTTATAATTTATAATTTATAATTTATAATTTATAATTTATAATTTATAATTTATAATTTATAATTTATAATTTATAATTTATAATTTATAATTTATAATTTATAATTTATAATTTATAATTTATAATTTATAATTTATAATTTATAATTTATAATTTATAATTTATAATTTATAATTTATAATTTATAATTTATAATTTATAATTTATAATTTATAATTTATAATTTATAATTTATAATTTA
>OY821521.1:51375515-51668015 GCA_963682025.1 Cordilura impudica
GGGAAATTGTATATCGAAAAATATGGACACGAAATAACACAAACAATACAGATAATTTATAATTTATAATTTATAATTTATAATTTATAATTTATAATTTATAATTTATAATTTATAATTTATAATTTATAATTTATAATTTATAATTTATAATTTATAATTTATAATTTATAATTTATAATTTATAATTTATAATTTATAATTTATAATTTATAATTTATAATTTATAATTTATAATTTATTTTTATAATTTATAATTATATAATTTATAATTTATAATTTATAATTTATAATTTATAATTTATAATTTATAATTTATAATTTATAATTTATAATTTATAATTTATAATTTATAATTTATAATTTATAATTTATAATTTATAATTTATAATTTATAATTTATAATTTATAATTTATAATTTATAATTTATAATTTATAATTTATAATTTATAATTTATAATTTATAATTTATAATTTATAATTTATAATTTATAATTTATAATTTATAATTTATAATTTATAATTTATAATTTATAATTTATAATTTATAATTTATAATTTATAATTTATAATTTATAATTTATAATTTATAATTTATAATTTATAATTTATAATTTATAATTTATAATTTATAATTTATAATTTATAATTTATAATTTATAATTTATAATTTATAATTTATAATTTATAATTTATAATTTATAATTTATAATTTATAATTTATAATTTATAATTTATAATTTATAATTTATAATTTATAATTTATAATTTATAATTTATAATTTATAATTTATAATTTATAATTTATAATTTATAATTTATAATTTATAATTTATAATTTATTCTCTTATGGGTATTTTTATTCGACCTTATGTTTTAATTTTAATTAAATAATTTCTTCCAGCTCGAGGTCTATTTTTATTAATTTTATTTTTATTAATTGATTTTTCAATATTTCGCCAACCTCCGGTTGGCATCTTCAGGATCTTAAATTATAAGAATAATAAAACATAATTACACCACTGTTCAACAGAGACAATAACAAACATAAAAATATATATAAAATATACAAATTAAACTCACAAAAAAGGCGCGTAACAATAATTAAATAAATATTGAAAATATTGAAAAATAAATTAATAAAAATAAAATTAATAAAAACAGACCTCGAGCTGGAAGAAATTATTTAATTAAATTTATAATTTATAATTTATAATTTATAATTTATAATTTATAATTTATAATTTATAATTTATAATTTATAATTTATAATTTATAATTTATAATTTATAATTTATAATTTATAATTTATAATTTATAATTTATAATTTATAATTTATAATTTATAATTTATAATTTATAATTTATAATTTATAATTTATAATTTATAATTTATAATTTATAATTTATAATTTATAATTTATAATTTATAATTTATAATTTATAATTTATAATTTATAATTTATAATTTATAATTTATAATTTACAATTTATAATTTATAATTTATAATTTGTAATTTATAATTTATAATTTATAATTTATAATTTATAATTTATAATTTATAATTTATAATTTATAATTTATAATTTATAATTTATAATTTATAATTTATAATTTATAATTTATAATTTATAATTTATAATTTATAGTTTATAATTTATAATTTATAATTTATAATTTATAATTTATAATTTATAATTTATAATTTATAATTTATAATTTATAATTTATAATTTATAATTTATAATTTATAATTTATAATTTATAATTTATAATTTATAATTTATAATTTATAATTTATAATTTATAATTTATAATTTATAATTTATAATTTATAATTTATAATTTATAATTTATAATTTATAATTTATAATTTATAATTTATAATTTTTAATTTATAATTTATAATTTATAATTTATAATTTATAATTTATAATTTATAATTTATAATTTATAATTATAAAAATTAATAATTAATAATACAAAAATTAATAATTATAATTAATAATTAATTAATAATTTATAATTAGTTATGTACACACTTTTTTTTACATAGTTCTGAATAATTAATATAAAATTATATGGGTTTGTTTTATGTCAACTATTCTTTTTAAATATGTTTAATTAATTCAAAATTAAATTTTTTGTGGATTTAATTTATTGCATAAATTTATTATAATCTTTAATGTTTCAGAAAAGAAATTGCAGCCGCGAATTTGTTAAAATGGAATATAATTTTAATAAACCCTTTATGGTACGAGATTCCGTGCAATCGTTTCTTCATTGGCGCATGCACAACAACTATTTGATAACGCTAGGAAAAGTTGTACATTGTAGTTTAAGTTTAATATTCTTGGTAAGTAAATTTTCCCCAAAAATATAATGTTATGATTAACCTAAGTTGTTTGCTTTATTCTATAAAAATCTATTAACTTAATAGCTACAACAAAATTTTGAGTGACTGAAATCTTAGACTTTAATTTTCAAAAAATCATATTTTCATAGTTAATTTTTGTCAAAAGAAAAATATATGTAAAGTGCATATGTAGGTATGTACAAAAACCGTACATCACATATGACAACTCTTACGAAAACTGAGAATAGTGGAAATTAGAAGTATAAATGCAAAAAATATTCAAAATTCAAAAATAACGATTGTTTGTTTGGACAGAGTTGTATCTTCTGAAATTAATACAAAGTAAAGCTGTATGGTACGAAAACTGAAAACTAACCACACTGCTCGTAGGCCTGACTTTAGGTGAGTGTGTTAAAGCGCTGACCAAAAAGTGCAAGTACGAGTGTATGTGAAGGTTCACGGTTCAAAACCTCACGGCCGCCCTAAGTAGAAAAAATTTTCATATAGAAACAATCTATTCAATTAAAACATAACAATTATCACAATGTTCAATAAATCGCTGATGAAGGCTGAAATGCCAGAAACCGGTCCGATTAAGAATACAGTGCAGTTATGAATTTTTGAAATATATGCTTTCTTCTTCTTTACCACGCACCATTTAAACAAAATTAAAAATTGCATATTAATTACAGTAGTAATTGCAATATGTCTGAAAAATGACGATAAATCTAACAAACAGAAAAATAAATGCATTAGTATCATATTTAGTTTATTTGTTCGCAGTTAGTATCTAAAAGCTGTTTTAATTTCATTTTGTAAATGTATCATGTTAACTTAAGGAACCCTATAAATGAATTCGGGATGGCTTAGAGTGTGCTACTTATTTTAGTGTTTGTATTGTTCGCATTTGTATATTTTTATACCCTCCACCCCACTGTGCAGATCAGTTTGTAATGCATCGAAAAATACATTCTTGGTCATTATAACAACTCGAGTATAGCGATGTCCGTCTGTCTGTTGAAATCACGCTCATTCCCAAAATAAACCATTTACCTGGGTAAAGTTATGATAATATTGTTTGTCATTATTTCGAGTAAGTTGGTATTGAAAATGGGGTAAATCGAGAATCACTGTATTGAGATATGTCCAAAAAGATGACAACACATCTAAAACATTTTAAAAATTGTTGTAAAAATTTAGTATTAAGTTTATCAAATTGTTGCTTTTTAAAATAATTTTTGCACTTTTTATTATATTTCAATTAAGCTAGTAAATAAAGGGGGGTTTCCTATTATATTTTTTCCAAGGTTTCGTCCATTTTTTGTTGACTTTTTCAAGGGACGTAGTAACATGATAATATCTTATAACATTAAGTTTAAATTTACACACAACATAAAAAAAATTATTAAAATTTAATATATAAAAAAAATATTTAAAATTATATCACAGTGAATTTTTATTATTATTTATTGCAGTACTGCAATACTGTTATATATACTTCAATAAGTCCAGATATTATTGGCTGACTCTTTAATTGATTATAATAGTTAAAAATATTTTAAATTATTTTTATTTTTTTTTCTATTTGCAGGTTTTTAATGGTATAGCCAACTATACTTTAATACTTATACAATTACAATTTCAGCAAAATAATATTGTTAAGCGCTTCTCAAACCGTTTAAATATTTTAGCAGATGTTGAAATTATAAGGACATAAAAGACTTATTAATAATAAGTACAATTAATGTGGTGGCTGATATTTATTTATTTCACATGTAACACTATTGATGAAATAAATATGTACTATTAAAAAAAATTGACATCCCGAATTTATATTAGGAGAGTAAAAAAGTAGAAATTTGAGAAAAGTTTAGCCAATAATAATTATATTTAACGAATTATTAAAAATCGATAAGATAATATTAAACATTTTTGTTCGTCAAACATGTTTAAGACTATTATTTGAACTTTACCAACGTGTTTTCATTTTAGTATATAAGTTTAATATTCAATCTTTTATTATAAACTTATACCACAGTGGTGATGCCATACACTTTTAAAAATACAACAGAGTTACATTAAGACAGAGTTGTTTATGTTTCATATTCCAAACACTTTCCAATTACTGTTCAGCGGTTTGAAAAGAGTGTACTAAATTGATACGACAGCTGTCTCTTCTCTTTCCGTTTCCTTTTTCGTGAACGCTGCCAAAATGAGAGCTAAGGGACAGGTAATTTTCCCTGAAAATAATATGAAAACAGCGAAAAATTTATAAACCTAAAGGCAATTGTTCAATAAAACCCTAGTGCATAAACTAAGAAAAAAGTGAAATAAATTTTTTAGAGAAAATGATCAAATTGAACAATGAAAACCAACATGTGCTAAAAAAAAAATGTGTTGTGTGCTCATGAACTGTCAAAACACCGTAGTTGGTGTATGATATGGTCAAATGTATAATGTGAAAACGCCACAGATAATTCATTGGTGTTATTTAATAAATTCTGAAAATGTAAATGTTGGTAGCTTAAAAAATAAAAATTAGTAAATTATATTATGATCATAAAAAAATTCTGTGAAGCCTGTGGTTTTGTCATTGTTTTGCTAGAAGAGTTTGTTTCTTTTAATAATGTGAATTTTTTTCTTTCTATTTCAGTTAAAAGAATACGAGGTCATCGGCCGCAAAGTGCCTACCGAGAAGGATCCTCAAACTCCTCTCTACAAGATGAGAATTTTTGCCCCCGACAATATTGTTGCCAAATCTCGTTTCTGGTACTTTTTGCGTCAATTGCAAAAGTTCAAAAAGACCACAGGTGAAATTGTCTCTATCAAAGAGGTTTACGAGACTTCGCCCATTAAAATAAAGAACTTTGGCATCTGGTTGCGATACGACTCTCGTTCCGGTACCCACAACATGTATCGCGAATACCGTGACTTGAGCGTTGGTAGTGCTGTAACTCAATGTTATCGCGATATGGGTGCTCGTCATCGTGCTCGCGCTCACTCCATCCAAATCATCAAGGTCGAACCTATTGCTGCTAGCAAGACCCGCCGTGTTCATGTTAAACAATTCCATAATTCCAAGATCAAGTTCCCCTTGGTGCAGCGTGTCCACCACAAGGGCAACAGGAAATTGTTTTCATACAGAAAACCAAGAACCTATTTCTTGTAAATTATATTATGATTGTGACGTTGAAGCAGATGATGTGGGTTTTACTACAATTTAGTTTTTTTTTATTCAAAGACTTCTTGTAAGATGAATGAATCGATGTGAAACACACTTATGTGTTTTTTATTTTTGAGGTAAATAAAATATGAAGAATACAAAAACAAAAATTGATATTTTCAATTGAGACTTGGTTATTTCTTAGATATAACGGATATTTTCAAATCGTACAGTTGGTTAAATGATATTAAACCAATTTAATTTCGATATCGGGTAAAACTGCAATGACTCCAACAATAAGAATTACAACATACAACATATCTGAAGAAAAACAAAAAAAATATTTTATTTCAACAGTTTTTTCAGTTTCATATCTCGTGACCCCTATAACCGATTTTAAATAGCAACTCCTTTGAGATGTTAATAAACGATTTTATACACAAACGGCGTGATCGTGATTTCCACAGACAGACTTTCATCGCTAATTCAAGTTCCCTTGTTGAAATGATCAAGAAAATATATGGTTTTGGTTTCTCCGGAATTTATTTCGATGCGTTACAAACGGAATGACAAACCTATATATACCCTCTGCCACTGAGGTGTGGAGGGTATAAAAACACATACCTACATATATTTTTTTAAATAAAAGTTAAAGGAAATATGGCGCTGAGTACTTAGTCCCCAATGACCAAATTCCCCACCAAAAAAAATTAACTATCTCCGTTTTTTGGGAAGTAAATTCATTTTTATTTCAATTTAAAATTTTTTGGAGAATTTATTTCGTTTTTGAACTCTTTCTTTTAACTCATACTCTCTGTCTGTCTAACTGCGAGTGTCAACCCTTGATTTCGGCATCAACTCGTGATTTAGCAACACAAGTTCAACGCATTGTAGCGCGTCAAGTATATGAAAATTCTTTCGAAGCCAGTATTACCGGTAAAAAATTTTGAGAGGACATGCGAGTAAATAACCTTGAACCTGGTTATCACGTTATGGTCAGCACACCCAGTTATGAGCAGGTTATTTGCACGCATAAAATAATTTTTTTTTGACGAGGAAAATGAAAAGTTCCAAGATTTATTGAAGGACCTCACCAAATGCAAAATGCAGTCATTTATATTTGACCTTGACACAGCTTTCATAACACCATCAGACGACACAGAATCAGTTTTCCATCACTTGTAATGAACTATAGGTAGTGGCACAAATAAATATGCATTAAATCTATAATATTAATAGGCTAGGCAATTTATTGTGACCGATGTTTTGTTCTACCGTTTTATCCCGATTTTGATTTTAAAATTTGATTTTATTTTGGGTAAATTGCATTTAAAGTTGCTACGAACACATACATAAAATTATACATATGCTATGTTTGTTTTATTAAATTTGTTAATGTGATTGTTACTGAGTTTATCTTGGTTCAAAATAATAATAAACCATAAAGGCCTTGACGTCAAATTCATGTAGGTTTGCATGAAGCTTTTCTCTAACACGATACTGCATAGCTCTTCAATCATTCATTTGGTATTTGATTTTGTGTTGTAAACACCATGTCTTCTATCAATTCTAACACGTTTTTCTTTAATTTCGACTTTTTGACATCCATTCGCTTCGAAGTCACATCAAAAATGAGATCATGCTGGACGATCAACGATATACACACATCAAAATCGCATGTCAAGCGAGCAAAAAATCTAAAATTTTTTATGTTGTAAAAAGGAGTTTCCTTACGGGCTAATTTTTGATTTTGCATCAATCATCCTCGGTGTGACACATACAAACACATTTTCACTAGTACCTCTAGAATGCTTGTCATGCATTTTGACCGTGTATAACCCGCTTAACAGTGTTGGTCTGTGAATTGGGCTAAGTTGAAAAATAAAGCTGCCTAGAAATTGCGCTCGAATTTCGAGCGCTGGAATCTGCTAGTATACATAAATATACATTATGTAGTACATACGACCTATTTAAATTTGTTAAAAATTTATTTAGGGCCTTGACCATGTTCCCTGTGAGTTCGGTTTAAATAACACAAACTTCCTATGCGTTCGAATTGAGACAGAAATGGTCTTTTCAGCCCCATGGCATACACAGTCTGCACTAATGTGTAAAATATTGGATAGATGTTTTAGAATATAAGTTTTTTAAGAATATAAAAATGACGGTATTAAATACCATTTTTTTCCTAGTCCTCATATTATATTCACATCCAATACAAATGTAAACATTTCTCCTGACTATTAATTGCCTGTACTTAGGATCTAACCATTTTTTAACCTAAAACCAAATTATGAATGGACACAGCATTGATAATAATCTATAATATTAATAGGTTAGGCGATTTCTTGTGACCGATGTTTTGTTCTACCGTTTTATCCCGTTTTTGACCAAGCGTATATTATTTGAAAGGTATTTCTTTTTAGCCGTTTGCAGATTTACAGATTTTTTAATTTTTTCCTTTATTTTGAGTAAATTGCATTAAAATTTGCTACTAACACATACATAAAATTATACAATGCAATGTGTGTGTTTATTAAATTTGATAATGCGTTTGTAATAAAAATGATTTGCGAATTGGGTCTTTATTTAATGAAAAAATAAAATTTCCCAGAATTTGCACTTGAATTTCGAGGGCTGGAATTGCTAGTATTTAATAATAGTATTATATTATTAATAAATAATAATAAATAATAATAATACTATTATTATATTATTAATAATTAATAATATAATATTTAATAATAATAATATTTACTCATTTAAATATGTTGGCAGAATTTTGGACACCCTCTACATATGCGAATATTGTATGTAATGTTTGAGCTGCGGTTTTTTTTTAAATGTTCATCTTGAATTTGCCCATCGAGAGAAACATTTTTCATTTTTAATTTTTCCCAAAAACTGCCATAGTATTCCAAAACTTTTCGTGTAGGAGCGATTTTTTTTTACTGGAAAATTATGGACTTTCGGAAGAAAATTTATTGAATAAAAAGTGTTCAGAATCATTCATGGAATACTCACAAATTTTTTCAGAATTTTTGGACACATTTATTGACATTTAAAAAATTTTTTAAATGTATGCAAAAATTCTGGAAAAAAAATTAAAAATGAAATTTTTTCGCAGTTTAACGCTGTCCGTTTTTTACTATTTATCGCAACGAAGATTCTCAGCTGAAAATTAAAAAAAAAACCTATTGTGCTCGTTAGGGCCACATTTGCGCCAAAAATCACATTTTTTTTCTCGTAAAAATCAAGTTTTGGAGACAAATTCCAGAAAAATGTGAGTCGAAATCAAGAATCTCAAAAGAGGGATCGATGGGCAAATTCAAGACGAACATTTAAAAAAAACCAGCTCAAAGAGTTGAACTATGTGAGGTGTAGAGTAATTTGAATGGAGCTGTGGCGATTCGTTCCACTGTGCGCCGGCTGCGTTAAGTAGTGAATTTCATTAGTATTCTATGAAGAATTTAGGGAAAATTATACTCTTGTAAGAGAAAAATAATGACATTTTTCAGATAGTAATTAATTCTTTCTATCAAAGAAACGGCACAGCCGAATTTAACACTCTTATTTGTTAAATTTCAACGGTGCGGGTTAGAGTATTGAGATGCTAGGGATAAAAATTCGAGACAAATGCTTTGGCAACGCTCATCGAGGACAAAGTTTGAAAATGGGATAACAAGGGAAAAATTACTTCTTATTAGTTTTCACAAATATCTTTATATTAATGAATGTGTTTTAATTCAAGTGACAAATAATTCGTAATATTCAGTAAATTTTAAACTTTTTGCAGAACCTGTATTTATAACATGTACGCTGAATTCAAATCAGTTTTTTAAATACCGCGGTTTATATATTTACGTTTCTTATCTTAATATTTCAGAATTGGACCTTAAAAACATGAAAGTTTTCTAAAGATAATAAATCTACATAAAATTTTCTCATGTCAGTGTGCGTTTTAGGATGGATATTTCACTGGTATTACAAGGATATTAATTTTTTAGTTTTTATGTGGTCAGTATAATGAGTTTGTGCTGATATTCGTAACTACCAAAAATATCTGACCATATTTTATTATAGAAGCATTTTCAGAGTCGTATGAATATATTTTGATTTAAAATGGCCATAAGATCCAGATTATTATATATACATCATACATACAGAGTGCGACAAAGTATATGCACAAACTTGTGGTTAATACAATATGGCTTAATAACAATGATAAATACATTTGGGTTCGAATTATTTCATTTATTTAGAAAATAAATTAATTAAATTTACTAAAACAAAATAAAAACACACAAAATTTGTTATCAAAAATAAAAAAAAAATCATATTAAATCTTTAATAAAGTTTTTTGCACGCGACAAAACAATAGCACATTTTTATACCCTCCACACCTCAGTGGAAATAAATTCCGGAGACTTCAAAACCATATATTTTCTTGATCCTTTATAACAAGGGAAGTCGATTTAGCGATGACCGTCTGTCTGTGGAAATCACGATCACAGCCTCACCGTCTAAGCTAGACCGTACGTTTTGCCATAAAATAGTTTATTAACATCCCAAAGGAGTTGCTATTTTCAAATCGTCAAAATTGGTTAAAAGGATCAAGTGTTAGAAATGAAACTTTGAAAAAACTCTTGAAAAAATAAAAATTTTCTGAGTGTTTGTTGTTTTTCTTAAGATATATTGCATATGCCGTAATTCTTCTTATTATTGACGTCATTGTAGCTGAATGAAATGAAATGAAAAAATGAAAAACGAAAAAAGAAAAATGAAAAATGGAACATGAAAAATGAAAAACGGAAAATGAATAATGAAAAATTAAAAATTAAAAATTAAAAATTAAAAATTAAAAATTAAAAATTAAAAATTAAAAACTAAAAAATTAAAAATTAAAAATTAAAAATTAAAAATTAAAAATTAAAAATTAAAAATTAAAAATTAAAAATTAAAAATTAAAAAGTGAAAATTAAAAATTAAAATTAAAAACTAAAAATTAAAAATTAAAAATTAAAAATTAAAAATTAAAAATTAAAAATTAAAAACTAAAAAATTAAAAATTAAAAATTAAAAATAAACAATTAAAATTTTAAAATTAAAAATTAAAAATTAAACATTAAAAATTTAAAATTAAAAATTAAAAATTAAAAATTAAAAATTAAATTAAAAATTAAAAATTAGATATTAACAATTAAAAATTAAAAATTAACAATTAAAAATTAAAAATTAAAAATTAAAAATTAAAAATTAAAAATTAAAAATTAAAAATTAAAAAATAAAAATTAAAAATTAAAAATTAAAAATTAAAAATTAAAAATTAAAAATTAAAAATTAAAAATTAAAAATTAAAAATTAAAAATTAAAAATTAAAAATTAAAAATTAAAAATTAAAAATTAAAAATTAAAAATTAAAAATTAAAAATTAAAAATTAAAAATTAAAAATTAAAAATTAAAAATTAAAAATTAAAAATTAAATATTAAGAATTAAAAATTTTAGTTTCATTCTTTATTTTCTTACCTATTTTTTTGTTTTTTTTTTTGCATTAAACAAAATTATTTTAAAATTTCCTTTTTAAACTCTTTCTTTTAACTTGTACTCTCTGTCTCTCTGTCTGTCGTGGGTCAACCCCAGTCCCCCTTATCCAATTGATCTGAAATTGGTCCATCGTCCTGTTGTGACTACAGATTAATTTTGGGGTGGTCACGCACAGTCACGGAGTGACCTAAATGTCATTTCCCCTCATCCGATCGATCTGAATCTTGGTCCACACACTTGCTATGAAAAAGAGATTAACTTTGACTTAGTCACGCACAGTCACGGAGAGATTTAAAACGGATTTCGCCTCATCCAATCAATGTGGAACTTGGTCAATATACTTGCTGTAAAAAAGATTAACTTCGACATAGTCACGTACAGTCACGCATAGTCACGCACAGTCACGGAGTGATTTAAAACCCATTTCCCGTTATCCGATCGGTCTGAAACTTGATCGATAGACTTGCTGTGAAGAAAGATTAATTTTGCCATAGTCACGCACAGTCACGCATAGTCACGCACAGTCACGGAGTGAGATAAACCGCATTTCCCCTCATCCGATCGATCTGAAACTTTGTCCATAGACTTGTTGTGACCAAAGATTTTAAAATAGTCACGTAAAGTCACGCACAGAGATTCAAAACTCATATGCATAAGGAAAGAAAGAGTTTTAATAAAAACTTTGTTTTTGTGGGTTAGATTATTAATATTAATTATTTATAGCCAAGAATCATTCGAATTTTTTTTATCGTATGACTTCTAAGGTCTCAAAACAGGCTTATAGGGATCAAACTTAGCGTATTATTATGATGCCGGCTGCGTTAAGGAATGAATTTCATTGGTGTTCTATGAAGTACTTAGGGGTTTTCTACTCTTGTAAAAGAAAAATAATGAATTTTTGTAATAGTAATGAATTCTTTTTAAGGATCATTGTTTTTTATAATAGAAATTGGCCAACAAGAAAACCAATTAACTTTAAATTTAATTGGTATTCGGATTTAATGTTTCATAGTACACAAAACTAACAAAAATTCGGTTGGCAACAAATTTGGTTGTCACAACGAATCTGTTCTCTGTATGTACTATTTCAGAATTTGAAATAAGTAATTTCTTATGACTTCAAATATTCTGTCTTTGTGGGGTAATAGTGACTCGATTTTGAAAAAAATATTCAATAATTAATTTTCATTCGCTGATTCAAAACACACACTTCGTGTGCGCAGTTATTTGCAGTGAACCAAATATCATGATAATTTTAATTATTATTTTTTGTTTAAACAAAGTAAATACAATACATTTTAAAATGATTTAAAAACATGTAATTAAATGCGATCATGTGGGGATTTACAAGTAAAAGCATTGTTAATTGAATTTTATATCAAGTCGTGCTAAAATGGTCCAATAGAAGCAGTTCCAATATGAAAGTCGAAATGAATACAACTCGGAAAAATATCATACTCGAATTTGTGGTTTTTACAATATTAGCAGTGGTAAATTAGAAACAACAAAAAAAAAACTTCCAAAATAATCAAAAATAATACTAAATTTTAGATAACTGTAACAAAAGCTGATATCGATTGTAATGAGACCCCTCGTTTCATGGTGAGTGAGACTTTTTTTTGGGAAGATTTGTTTGTCTTTAAAAAGAATACATCTTTTAGCACCCAAAAGATTGTTGTACAATACCAGATGTGATTACCGATGACGTTAAAGAAGTTTGCAAAGAATTTATGAAGGCACCCGGCGGACCACCTGGGGGACCACCCGGCGGGCCACCTGGGGGACCACCCGGCGGTGGACCACCTAGAGTAAATCGTCGTGGACCTCATCATCATGGACCTCATCATCATGGACCTCATCATCATGTAATTCTTAGATTTATTTACTCTTTAAATTGTTCACATGTTTTTTTTTTAATTTTATCTTCAAAATTAAGTGTTTATTCTCATGTTTCGTTAATGAGACTGGTATATGGGCAGCTAACGAAGTTCAAGAGGACGCTTTAAAATTACATTTAAATAATGTTACTAAGGACATGCAAATAATTGAAGTTCTAACTACTAACTTATTGGAGTGTTCTGAAGAATTGAAAACAAGGCGTGCAAACTTCGAAAATAATTCAAATCCTGGAGGACATAGTCCACCAAATAATCCCTGTCATGATGGCGGCATGTTAGTGAATTGTGCTTTAATGAAAACATATAAGAATTGTCCTGAATCCATTCGGACTAATACAGATGAATGTAATACTGTACGTGATTATTTTAATGAATGTAAACATCGTCGTCCAGAAGATGGTCAAAACGAAGAAGAAAATGAAGAAGTTTAATTTAAAGTTGAATTTTTTTTATTAACCTGTCATTGTTTTTCGAAACCAAAAAAAAAAAAAATCACAAAACTTAAAATTTTAAATAAAGCGGCAGCTACTTTTACATGTAAATGCGGCTATTTTTATTTAGAAATTTTCGATTTTTAACAACATAAAAGTTATTTCATAGAAAAATAAATTAATCACAAGTTAAAACTGCAATGATGATAAGCATTTGTTTTTTTAAACATTCAGGCTATTGATATTCACGGAGCCTTAAACCATTCAAAATAGAATTGAATCCGTAATTTGTTTCTTCAACGTAAAATTGTTTTTAATTTCAATTTGTTAAGTGGAATTTGATAACCATATTTTATTTACAAATAATACTGTACAGGGGTGAGAGAAATGCCAAGTTAGGGTGAAAGTACTAGGCCCATATAGTAAAACTTCCAAAGGGTTTGACAAGCTCAGGCCAAACTTTTTTATGGCCTTTCATATTATTTCCTTGATGATTGTTAAGTGCTTAGTTTTTAGGCTACAAATCTGGAACTATTGATAATTTCTAATATTCTATAGCATTAATCTAATAATAAAAACAATCTGTGATACTAGTTGTTAGGTTAAACTGTGATTTTTTAAAATTGTAATTATTTATTAAATTTATTAAAATTTTGTGTTGTGATGTCCAGTTTTTTATACAAATTTAATACTTGACAATGTAATAAAATAAAATCAAATAAATAAAGTTCACACTCCAGAAGAAGTTGAAATACCGTCAACGAAACGTCGAGTGAAAAGGATGTAATAATATGAATTTTTTTTATTATCATCTTAATATTTAATTGACCATAATTAGCCCGAAAAAATAAAAAAATCTCACAAATAATATTGGTCAGAAAATAAATCTTAATTTCTAATTTCATTCTTAAGCAAATAGCTTCAGCAAATCAAGTTGAATTAATTTTATCGAATCAAATTTATTATTTTAATTATTATGTTATTAGCGTTTACTTTCCCGGTAAAAACCAGTAAAAACCGAAATTTTTGAGAGTAAGAAAAATTAGTTCTCGAAAACATAAATAACCAAAATAGTAAACGAACAGCAATTTGTAAGAATTTGCAAGTTCATAGAAACAGCTGAAGTAAAGAAGAAGCGAAACTCTAAATTAAAAAAAGAAATATACCTTAATTAGAAGAATTTATTTTATTTAACATGTAAAAATGTTCATTGAAACTAATATAATTACCTATTGATTTTGAAAATAAACATTTATTATGAAAGAAATTGGCAGATACACATATTTTTTGGCAGGTTTTAAAAGATTAACCCTTCGGTTAGCGAGAAGGTCCCTGTGGACCTTCAAACTAAACTTACTCCTATTTCCGCCAGGACAAGGTATCCCAAAAGTTACCCTGTTTTCCAAGAGAATTTTGTTAAAAATCGTTTAAAAGAAGGTGATACGCCCAATAGTTTAGTTTTTATTGAGGTTTAAAGGTGAGTAGTACGGGAACGCATGACAAGGTCCGTAGGGACCTTGTACTGAAATAACAAGAAATCATTAAGACATAAACTTTATTTTGGCTTCTTTTTAGCCATTTTATTGTTTGAACACATTTTAAACGAGTTGGCAAATCCAACAAACAAAAAGGAATTTAAAACCATCACACTAAAGGAGTTTGATGCCTTCTTGGCTATACTCTTGTATTCTGGACTCAATAAATCAAATTATGGGCCCCAACGCGTTGTCCAATATACAAAGCAGCATTGTCGTATAATCGCTTTATGTCCATAAAACAATGCCTTAGACTTGACAATGGAAATACGCGACAGCAGCGACTAATCAACAGCAAAACTGCGGCAATTGATAATATTTGGCAAATGTTGCAGTCTAACCTAGCAGCAGCTTATACTCCGCATGATTCACTGACAGTTGATGAGCAGTTATTCCCATACAGAGGCCGTACCTGCTTCACACAATATATTCCGTCGAAGCCAGCCAAGTATGGTATAAAGGTATGGTGGTTGTGTGACTCAAAATCATTCTATCCTGTCAAAGGAATGATTTATTCTGGTAAATAACCTGACCAGGAGCGTGAAATAAATCAAGGGCAGAACGTTGTACTTGCTCTTGCGGATAAATATTTGGATTCTGGCCGCACAATTTATGCTGACAATTTCTTCAGTACGTTGAACTTGGCACGTATTTTGATGAGAAAGAAAACTGCATATGTTGGAACAGTACGCTCTAACAAAATATTTGTGCCACGGGAGTTACATAAAAATCGTACGCGGCCAATCAACAGCACATTGTTTGGGTTCAACGAAGGCGATATAGCACTATGCTCATATGTGCCCAGGAAGAATAAATCAGTAATTTTGCTATCTACACAACATTACACTTGCGATGTGAACATGGAAACTGAAAAGAAGAAGCCTTAGCCATTCTTGATTACAATGGCAATAAATCCGGCGTTGATACTATGGACCAGATGCTTGGTACGTAGACATGCAAGCGCTCAACAAAGCGCTGGCCACTTGCCATGTTTTAAAATATGCTCGACATCGCTGCATTAGCTGCATTCATAATATTCAACGAGATGAAGCCAGAAGTGACAGACGGCGCTCATTCCTCCTTATGCTTACTAAGCAATTGGCATTACCCAACATTGAAGAACGTGCCCTGAATACTCGCATAACTGCATATCCAAGGATACGGAATGCAATGGAGGAATTTGATGTCAAGGTAAGAATTAAGAATTCTAAAGGTCAAAAGCAGAATGATTATATATATTCTTTCATTTTAGATAGTACCAAGACAAACAGAAGCAGCTGCACCGTGTTTGCGCTAAGGACAAACAGGCCATCATGTCGACTATGCCGTTCAGAGTACGGTCGTCAACGCAAAACGAGGGCCTATTGCTGTTCCTGCAACAATGCAGTTTGTGCAGAGCATTCACGATTAATGCATCGGTGCTTAACCTGCACTCAAAATGAGAAACAACCATTGCAACAATAGATTTTTAAGTTTTATTCATGGTAAAACTAAATTTTCATAATAAAATTCATAAAAATTAATTATGTTAGTATAAAAAAAAAAAAAATGTCATATCAACAAAAATAGGTCCCTACGGACCTTGTCATGCGTTTAAGGGTACCATAAGTGTTGCTACACGGAGAGTTAAAACTAATGAAACCTGGTTTTTGCAGAAAAATAGAATTGTAGTATTTTTGCTTTATTTACCACAAAACTCAATCATATGTTTTTCAAACATATGTTTTTTTGCGCTTGCTAATTCTTACTGGCAAAAATATATCCAGTAAAAACTGGCAAGTTTTCAAAAAATGAACTGTCACTTTACGCTCTCATTTGTTCTCTTTTACTGGGTTTTTGAAGTAAACGAACAGGATCCAGTAAATTTTTTGATAATTTGTACAAATTATTACAAATTATCACGTAAACGAACAGAGCTATTATTATTTATTGGTAGAGAAGAGATGTATACGAATGAGTGATATTTTTAATACTAAATCAAACCTACATAAAAAACAACAAAAAACATATGCCTCAAGCTTAATAAATTGATCATTTAATTACAACAAAAAGGTCGAAAAAAACACTAATATTTGTTATGCATCAGTATTTGTATACCCTTCGGCTTTTTATAACCCAATTTAAATATTACTAGTATAGCCCAGTACTCGAAATTCTAGGGCAAATTCTAGGAAATATTATATTTTCATTAAGTTTTTGTCTTCCACTTTTTTTTGATCTATATAGGTATATAAAAAATTTATGAATATTTAAATGAGCTTAAAGGTATGTTAATCAATTTTACCAATTCACAATTCAACACGGTACGTCTGATATACATATAATTTAAATTATTCCCATTAACAGGGTGTAACGAATTATTATAAATATTTTATTTTATTTAATTTAATATATTTTTAAGGCAGATTAAACATTAATTTCATCATTCTCAGCTTCTCCTCAATATGAACTATAACTATGCCAATTTTCGCACTCTTCCGTGCCCGCATATTGCTTAAAAAGGGAACTAAAAATTTACCTTCACGTATTAATATATAGAAGATTAACAACAACTTTTATTAAAATCCGTATATATATTATTTTTATAAAAACAAAATCCCCTAAAATTTGATCTTAAGAGTTCGAATTTGAGTATTTTAATTTTCCTTTAATTAACAGAATTAAAAACTTTCATCATGTGGTTTCTTATTATGGTCAAAAGATAGCTGATATGTGAAAACAGAAAAAATATTTAACTTGAAGGTTAGTTAAGTAAGTGAAAAAATCAAGCTTTTCTCGAAATCCATTGAAATAAAAACGCCACACTCACCAAATGACAAACGGTCATATTTGCCATTTCCCAGCTCATATATTTTCTTAATAAGACCTTCAGGTCCAATCTTTGATTTAAAAATGTTTTTTAAATAAAATTTTTAAAAAGTAAAATTGAAGAATTTGAAAGAGTGATAAAATATACAGACATTTGTGGCATACATTTAAAACTGCTTAACAATAAACTAGAATGAGCAATTAAGAAAATTATAGTCGGTCTAGACCGACTAATCGCTTCCCTATACCATGGGCCTTAGGTCCAAACTAAGTGGGTTAAGAAAATAAGTATAAACATAATTTTAGTGATATTGCAGATATGAAAACGTTCATATCGAATGCTATCTTTATATGGGGATCAGGTCGAATAATAGACCGATCCTGACCATATTTGGTAAAGTCACTTATTTTTTGCAAAAACATATATAAATCTAATTTGAGAAAAATCTGTGCTATGCTATTGTTTTTTGATAAATTTAAGTGAAGAACGGGAATCAGCTTCAATTTGACCGAGATCTATATGATAATTTGGATATTATGGCAATTTAAGTCGATCTCATAGGGATCATTTGTATGGAAAATATATTCATATTTGCGAGCTATAGTTTGATTACAATGTTTATATGGACACACAGATGGATGGACGGACAGACGAATGGAAGGATACATAAACGGACGGGCATCGCTAAATCGACTCAGAAAGTAACACTTTTGTTGGCACCACTATCAAATAGAGCAAAATACACTTTATCATTAACTTTTAAATTTATGTATGGTCTACTGTTGTGACGGCCGTACGAAAATTTTTTCTATTGAGTGTATATCACACAAAAGAAAAAACTATAACATGTAAACAACACCTTATATGGTAATATCGTTTGCCAATTTTTGTTTGTTGCAAAAAAAAAATTCTATTTTTAAACACTTGAGTTGGTGTTAATATTTCTCAGTCAGCATAATTTCATTCATGTATAAAGCTTTTACTCGCTCTCATTCTCACCCATGTTGTCAGCCATTAACATTGGCTTACCTTGTTCCCCTCATCATTAGATGTAGTATTTTTTTTTACATAGGAATTTAATGAATGTATGAGTGTTGGTTACACGTATGAAGGATTGCGAATTTTTTTTGCAAACAACAAACTGGTTTGTTTGATTTTTTTGTGTGCAAAAAAATAAAAGTCTTGAATAATGGGGTTGATAGGAAGATGACTCTAATTTGAGAAATCATTGAAGTTTGAAAAGTAAAAGAATAAGGTTTAGCAAAAACCTTTTAAGTATTTAAAATGTAGTCTTAATTAAAGTTTTAAGAAAGTAAAGTAAAGTTAAGTAAATAAAAATTGCATATTGTTGAAAAAAAATTGTTTTGCATATAAGAACTTAAAAAAGAAAGAAAAAATTTGAAGATTAAGAAAATTAAAATGTAGTGTAAGAAAACAAATAATGTTTTATTAATAAATTATAAGTTTAAAATAAAAAATCAACTATTGAACTTAAAAAAAAAAAATTACTCAGTGAATAGACTAAAGTCAAACGGCAACAAAATGAATGATGCACAAAAAAAAAATGGAAATGTTTCATGATTTGCTGACAAATAAAGCTAAAAAAAACTTAAAATGGAAACCCTAATGAAATGTGAAGGAGTTTTAATAAAGTTACATGCCAAAATTGAAAAGCATATTGCGAGACACAACCCCGGCGTCCGGCGGCAGCAGCTTCATCGGTACCTCATCAACACCAGCAATAAGGCGGTAAATCTACTTTATATATATATATAAATTAAAATTTTTTGCTAAATATAAATTAAAAATTTTTGCTAAATATAACTTAAAATTTTCCTATAAGTAAATTAAAATTTTATAACATTATATATGTATATGTAAGTAAAATTTAACCAAAATTTCTTTTAGAGGTTAAACAAAAATTTTTCCAAAATGTAAATAAATTTTCTAAAATTTAAATACAATATTTTTATGATATAAAATTGGACTAAAATGTAAATAAAAAAAATTTGTCTAGATATGAAATTGTCTAAAATTTAAATTTTCCTAAATTTAAAAATTTTTCCTAAAATTGAATTTTTCTAATTTTAAAATTTTTCTAAAATTAAAAATCTTTAAAAAAAATTAAATTTTTTTTTCAAAATTTTTCCTAAAATTTAAAATTTTCCTAAAATTAAAAAAAAAAAAGTTTTCCTAAATTTAAAAATTTTCCTAAAAGTAAAATTTTGCTAGAATAAAAAAAAAAAAAAAAATTGGCTAGAAATTAAAATTTTGTGAAATAATAAAATTTTGTTCCAAAAAAAAAAAAAAAAAAAAAAAATATTGCTAACATAATTTGAAATCCTAAATTAAAAAAAACCTTAAAATGAAGGTTAAATAAATTTTTTTAACCCTATGTAGAAAACCAAATCAAACCAAACTTATTATTTATGTGGGTTACCTCCAATTTAGATGGAGTAGAGGTAACATGGTAGGGAGGGCAAAAGGGGCATAATACCTCGTCCCCAATCCCCGAGTAAGTATGGCCATCCCTCCTATAGCGACCGTTTTTTTTTTTACAGTTTTTTTGTAAATCGCACGTGAAATCTGTAGTGCGGTTTCCCTGGGTCTTAACAATATCCCACCCCTCCGGCGAGCTAGGCCCCCTGCCAGCACGTGCGACCCGTTAAGGAATGTTCCTCCACCCAAACCGTACCATTACACTGTCAGTGTCTTTGTTTACTATTGATGACATTATACAAACTCTAAAGAATTTAAGTTTACGATAAAATTCGCGAATGGGAAGATCTATTCAACTTTTTACTAACGTACGTTCTCGTATTCCTTTAAGCGAACGTGATACGGTCTCATCAAAGGATGTATTATTTCGTTAAGCTTGTCTGAGTCGTTGACAATATCAATTTTACATTTTGTTTTTTTAATAGCCTGTAAATTAGTTTTGGATATCCGTACTAATTGCGACGAACATCCCTCGGTCCGTTTCCCTGATTCGTCCTACTGCACTTTGGACATGCGGGTTTGTAAGTGTCCTTAACACCGCATCCGTAACAAAGTGTATGTTTTGGGCCCAAACAGTCAAAGTACGAATGACCCATTTTGTCGCAATCAGAAAGTGATTCTGAGTCGATCGGTATAATAACGGTCAAATATTTTTGGTACTTACAAACATCAGCAAAGGTTGATATCAAGCCTGAATGCTTAAATTACAACAAATGCTTATCATCATTGCAGTTTTAACTTGTGAATAATTTATTATTTCATGTCTTTAATTTCTGATTAAATATTGCTGCATTTTCATCTGAAAGTAACAGCGTTTTATTCAAAATTTAGAGCTCTGTTAAAGTTTTGCTCGTTTTAAAAATTAATTCAAATATCTTAATTGTTTTCAACTTCTTAACTACGAATTTGACATTCAAAAATATAAGCACGTGAAGAATTACATTCAGTTGTATTAGTCCAAACAGATTCGGGACATTCCTTAAATGTTTTAAAAAAAGCACAATTCATTAGCATGCCACCATGAGGAGAACAGGAATCAATTGCTGTACCATGACCAGGTGGAGGATTCCCTTCAAAGTTTTCAAGCATTTTTTTCATTTCTTCAAAACACTCCACATACTTATTACCTAGAACTTCAATTATTTTCGTGTTGTTAGTAATATTACTTAAATATGATTTTAAAATGGTCTCTTGAAGTTCGGTATCTATCAATATACCAGTTTCATTAACGACACATGAATAGAAACACTACATTTTGAAGAGAAAAATATTTGTGAACAAATTTGAGAAAAAAAAAAACATTTATTTAATTTACATCAGGGTTTCCGCCAGATGAATCTCCTGGTGGTTTCATAAATACTTCGCATTTTTCTTTGATGTCATCGGTAACTATTGCTGGTATTTGACAACACTCTATTGTATGCTGAAAGATTTATTCCCTTAAAAAAACAAAAAAAAAAATCATCCCAAAATATCTCACTTACCAAGAAGGGAGGCGGCTTATTACAATCGAATTTAGCCTTTGTAACAGTTATCTAAAATAAAGTATAATTTTTGATTATTATGAGTTTCTTCTTTTTTATTGATGTAGTTATATTAATTTACCACTGCTAATATTGTTAAAACCACTAATTGCAATATGCAATTTTTAAGATTTGTATTCATTTCGACTTTCATATTGAAACTGTTTCTATTGGACCCTTTTTGTACGAATTTATATAAAATGCAATTTCCACATATGATTGCATTAACTACATGTTTTTTTTAACTAACTCTAAATTAAATTGACATTTGATAAGAGGTCATATTAAATTTGCTTAAAAAATAATTAATCAAATTTATCATCATATATGGATCATCTATTTATCCATCACAAAGTTTGACATTTGAAAAGCGAATAACAATTATTTAATTATTTTAATGAACCATTGTTTAAAAAAAATATACATAGAACTATTTAACGCTTAGAAATTTTAAATCATAAATTACTCTATGGAAAGACAATTTCCGAAAATTCTCATATTTCGGAGTTAAACATCAGGCAGCCGTTAGCAGAGATTGGAATTTTTGTCGAACGCTTTAATTATATTTCTGGTATTCGATAGAGTAAAGTGTATCGGAATTTACTCGAAAGCATTCGAAATTATTTTTGATAGAATATCAGAAATTCTAATTTAAGCTAACTATACTATATGAAAGGTTAGAAAATATTTGGGGTTTCTAAAAAACGAAAATTTGAATGTTGCTTAAGAAAAAGTATTTATTCACATCTTCTAAAAGACCCATATTTCATAATTGATTCGATACTTAGCAAGTCCCATCATACGAAAATTTTTAACTGTCGTAATTAATTTCGAAACAAAATTATTTTCATAATTTTTAATTTTTAATTTTTAATTTTTAATTTTTTATTTTTAATTTTTAATTTTTAATTTTTAATTTTTAATTTTTAATTTTTAATTTTTAATTTTTAATTTTTAATTTTTAATTTTTAATTTTTAATTTTTAATTTTTAATTTTTAATTTTTAATTTTTAATTTTTAATTTTTAATTTTTAATTTTTAATTTTTAATTTTTAATTTTTTATTTTTAATTTTTAATTTTTAATTTCTCGTTTTTAATTCTTAATTTTTAAAATTTAATTTTTAATTTTTAATTTTAATTTTAAATATTTCATTTTTAATTTTTACGTTTTTATACACGTTTTTATACACTCCACCCCACGGTGCAGAGGGTATATATCAGTTTGTCAATCCATTTGTAACTCATAGAAATAAATTCGGGATACCCCTGTCTGTTGAAAACATTCTCCTTATTTAACACTTCCCTTCAGTGTACTCGTGCATTCATCTTGAATCCATCAGTAAAAATCTATCCGGTTACCTCTTTTGAACATAGATTCGAATGACAGTGTGGGGGTCACTGCAAACTGTTTGGCTTATAGGCGTGGTTTTCTAATATATTTAACATTACACAATAGTTTTTAAATAAATCACGTTATTCCCCTGGTAGTCAAAATTATTCTTAGTAACTGTTTAGAATAATTATAAATAATTATTAAAAATAATGATTTGTTTGACAGGAAATTGCACGTATGAACAAATTAAATTATTTCAAATAAATAAATTTAAATTTTTTTCTTTGTTAACTTGTTATAATTATGATTACAATTACTAAAAACAAATTATTGAGTGCTTCAACTAGTAACAATTATTGTGAACAATAATATATTTATTTAGTAACATTTAGCCAAGCGTAGAATGGTTAAGTTGTTATTTAAAATTAATGAATTTACCAAAATTTAATATAAAACAGATATGATAATCCAAATATAATTTAGTCTTCTACACTTTAGTAGTAAAATTTCCAATAAATGGGTTACGCATTATTATTTATAACAATTGTGGCAATCGTAGTGGTATTTTTTTTTTGTCTTAAATATTCCACAATAATACTATATCCCTAATATAAAATATTTTTTTTTTAAATTTTAGCATAATTGTTTAGCAGCTGATGCCGATTCTAACAATCATCCACTTAGAATTGTAAGTATGAGTAGTTTTTAGATTGCTATGAAATTTAGTGAATATTTAAAACTTATAGCATCCTGCAACATGTTGTCCTCTGCCCCATTTGATTTCGGATGAAGTTAGGGAAATCTGTAAGGAATTTATGCCAACACCAAGTGCTGATGTGGCAATGAGGCCTCCTCCACCTCCACCTCCACCACCAAGTGATCATCATGGTCCTCCTATGGATTCAGTAAGTTTTAAAATTGATTTTTTCCAAATATAGTTGTAGTTGTACTTAGTCGACCTTACGAGTTTTGTAAACCGGTTTCAAATGGGCCAACATTGCGCTCATCACTAAATACGAATATATGTAAGTATATATGTACTTATGTCTAACATATCTGGCGAATTTAAATCCATTGGTTACTCCCATTTGTTAATAACATCCTCTGAATGTGATTTTATGCTATGATTTTTGGTTCTCATTCCACGAGCGAGAAAACGATGCGACAAAGTTTAAAACTCTATCATCAACTGTTAAGAGATTGACCAGATCTTTCTCTTCATAAGGTTTCTCAATCATAAAATCATCAATATCCACATTTTGAAAATCCGTTGTCAGAAATAAACCCCATATGGCAATTCTTTGTCATAGCCCCCATATAAAGCTGCTTACCGATTTTCACTTAAATCTGTCAAAAAAAAAAAAAACAAAAATATTGTACAGATTTTTCTCAAATTTGGTTTGTATATATTTTTTCAAAATATAAGTGACTACCAAATATGGTCAGGATCGGTCCATTTTTCAACCTAGTCCCCATATAAGTATAGCATCCGATATGAACTTTTTCATATCTGCAGCCAAAAAAATTAATAAAAATCCCACTCAAATTTGGTTTATGCTTATTTTCTATATCTACTTAGTTGGACCGAAGAGATATGGTATCGTATATACTATAATTTTCTTAGTTGTTTTTTTGTTATAGAGTTTCCACCATTCTGCAATATGCATCATCGTACAGATTTTATATTCTTTCACGACCGTCAAGTTTCTTTTCCGGAATAAATCCAAGTACATAGAGATATTTGTTTTATGTAAAATGCGAATATAAAAACAATTAATTTTTTTTGGGTCCAAAAATAATTCTTTTTTTAATAGGAAATAAATTATAAATAGAAATTTTTTTTCTATAGCAATTTTTTTAGAACAAAAATTTTTTCTCCTTAAAATGTTTATGGTTCAACCTTAACGTTAAAAATTATTTCAAACTATATTTTGTTTGTCTCACCTCTTTAATTTCTCATAAAAAATTATTACGGGTTTCGTGCAAAAAGGCGTGCTTGAACGTATTATTTCAAAATGTAAAACATGTAGAAAAAAAATTTATAGAGAAACTTTTTTATTATACCCTCCACTCCAGTGTGCAGAGGGTATATATAAGTTTGTCATTCCATTTGTAATAATTAGAAAAAAAATTTTGGACCCCATAAAATATATATATTTGTGATCCTTATAACAACCGGAGTTGATATAGCGATGTCCGTCAGTCCGTCTGTGGAAATCACGATGACGGCATCAATCGGGCAGCTAGGGTGCTCGTTGATATAAAAAATTATTCATTAACATCCTGAAAAGTTTGCTGTTTAAAATCGTCCAAATCCCGAGATTTGAATGAAGAACTAAAAAAAGTCTTGAAAAAATATAATTCTCTATGTTGTTCTTGTCACGATTACGCCCTCAATAGTGCAGCAACAGTGATCATTTTAGTGAGAATGATTCATCAAATTCATGGGAAGATTTCTATTTCAAAAATCATTAAAATTGGTGGAACAGGTCCAGGGAAATCTCTGAAAAAGTAAAAAAAAAAATTATAAATATTATGTTTCTATATTGTTCTTGTTGTTATTCTAAATGTTGTGTTGTTGTCATAGCTGGACTTGTTGTTTTTGTGGTCGTTGTGGCAATAATATAATAAAAACTAACCCTTTGTACATTTTTTTTATTAACCCTGGTAGAACAATTTAAAAGTTTTCATTGTTTTGGCATCACCAAAAAACATTTGTTAGATCATTTCTGTTATTACCACGAGCCTGCCCGCAATATTTCAGATCGAATGGGTCACGGGAAAGGGGTTAAAATCTATCCAAAATTTTTTCGACAAGCAGACACTACGTGTTAATATAAAGGGAGTAAAAATTCACCAACATCTAAAGCAAATAATGCTAAAATACCTAGATGTTAATAAAAAAAAACAATGTAAATTTAGCAAAAAAAAATTTTATGTATAAATTTATTTAAAGAGAAAATGACAAAAATGACGTTTGATGTTGTATTTTTCGTGTGTAATAACGGGTGATTTTTTAAGAGCTTGATAACTTTTTTAAAAAAAAAAACGCATAAAATTTGCAAAATCTCATCGGTTCTTTATTTGAAACGTTAGATTGGTCCATGACATTTACTTTTTGAAGATAATTTCATTTAAATGTTGACCGCGGCTGCGTCTTAGGTGGTCCATTCGGAAAGTCCAATTTTGGGCAACTTTTTCGAGCATTTCGGCCGGAATAGCCCGAATTTCTTCGGAAATGTTGTCTTCCAAAGCTGGAATAGTTGCTGGCTTATTTCTGTAGACTTTAGACTTGACGTAGCCCCACAAAAAATAGTCTAAAGGCGTCAAATCGCATGATCTTGGTGGCCAACTTACCGGTCCATTTCTTGAGATGAATTGTTCTCCGAAGTTTTCCCTCAAAATGGCCATAGAATCGCGAGCTGTGTGGCATGTAGCGCCATCTTGTTGAAACCACATGTCAACCAAGTTCAGTTCTTCCATTTTTGGCAACAAAAAGTTTGTTAGCATCGAACGATAGCGATCGCCATTCACCGTAACGTTGCGTCCAACAGCATCTTTGAAAAAATACGGTCCAATGATTCCACCAGCGTACAAACCACACCAAACAGTGCATTTTTCGGGATGCATGGGCAGTTCTTGAACGGCTTCTGGTTGCTCTTCACTCCAAATACGGCAATTTTGCTTATTTACGAAGCCATTCAACCAGAAATGAGCCTCATCGCTGAACAAAATTTGTCGATAAAAAAGCGGATTTTCTGCCAACTTTTCTAGGGCCCATTCACTGAAAATTAGACGTTGTGGCAGATCGTTCGGCTTCAGTTCTTGCACGAGCTGTATTTTATACGGTTTTACACCAAGATCTTTGCGTAAAATCTTCCATGTGGTCGAATAACACAAACCCAATTGCTGCGAACGGCGACGAATCGACATTTCACGGTCTTCAGTAACACTCTCAGAAACAGACGCAATATTCTCTTCTGTACGCACTGTATGCATTCGTGTGGTTGGTTTAATGTCCAATAAAGTAAACTGAGTGCGAAACTTGGTCACAATCGCATTAATTGTTTGCTCACTTGGTCGATTATGTAGACCATAAATCGGACGTAAAGCGCGAAACACATTTCGAACCGAACACTGATTTTGGTAATAAAATTCAATGATTTGCAAGCGTTGCTCGTTAGTAAGTCTATTCATGATGAAATGTCAAAGCATACTGAGCATCTTTCTCTTTGACACCATGTCTGAAATCCCACGTGATCTGTCAAATACTAATGCATGAAAATCCTAACCTCAAAAAAATCACCCGTTATTTACAGATACATACATAAACATATTAAATAATACAAATAATATACATATATTCTATATATGTATATCCATAACAACTGCATGTTAGAAATAAATCGGTATATTATTTTATTTACATAAAATTCTGCAATATTTTGTTGTGGGGAAAATACATTTCTTTTGCCTTAACAGAGTGTCACTTCACTTTGCTCAGCGTGACTATGCCACAGGAGATGGCGCCACAATTTTTGTTTGTTCTAATTAGCTCTGCAATAGTTATTTCTATTTTAACATGAATGTCAATATTTTCAACTAGATATCATACAGAACAATGTTAAGAGTATACACGGGCTGGTCTTTTATTTCATACGTTTTTTCATTATTCTTTTACAAAATAGAGTTACCGAGTTCATCAATGAGTTTTTTGCTTTCAAAACAGTTCTACATAGTTATATAGAATAATTATTCTGCTTTACCTACAAAATATCTGATTGCGATTACATCTAATTTTTAAAAATGTTTATAATTACTAAAGCATTATTATTCACACAAATACAAAATTGCACTTTTTAAATTTTTCATTCAAATTTAAGAAAATATCAATTCTAAAAACTGGAATTAAAAATTTTCAATTATAAATTACAATTAATTGAATTTCAGAAAATCATATCAAAACGTCGGAAATTATAATTTTAAATTTAGAAGACATCAATTGCATCTTTAATATATAAATTTTATTCGTTAAACACAAATTGAAATTCCAAAAAAAAAAACACCAAATACCTATGTTTACATTTAAAAAAATTTTACATTTAAAAAAATATTGACATTCAGGAGAAATTAATAGCTTTTCAGTACCGCGATTCAGTAACTTCTTTTAACGATAGTCGAATCGTTAAAAAAAAGAAAATAGCAAAATTATCAGTTTTTAAACGATATTCGCTATTGTTAAACACAGCTGTTGTTCTTATCTAAACGACAACCATTTTTGTGTTGTTTATTCAATCGATAAAAAACTTAAATTTTTAGGCTGAAATGTAGTCATACATAAATAAAAATCATAAAATAGTGAAAATATTTTGCTTTTATTAAAAAACTTTTTTATATAAATAAAAAAGTTAAATAGCATATTCAATTCATTATTTCATTTTCAAATAAATAAACAGAAATATTAGTAATTTATTTTTTTCTATTCTTCTTTGTGTTTTTCGCTTATTTTGACAGAGATGCCACTCGTTTACAATTTAAATAAATAGAAAAATAGATTTGTCGACTGTCGTTAAGATGTATGTATGTACTTAGTGAATCACTTAATCCTTAGTGCAAACAACAATAGCTGTCGACATATTTTGCGATTGTCGGATCGTTGAAATTTACAGAATCACACTACAGAAAACATTAATTTAAATTCAATAAATTTTAGAAAACGTCAAATGATATTTAAGAATTGCGAACATAAAAGCTGTTACATAAATAAACGCAATTAGATGAGAATGTTATTTTTTATATATAAATTTTCACAATTTTGTTTGGATGAAAATTTGAAGTTTTTCAGAAAATAAAGAGAACAAATTATTTTCAATAATTTGAATACTTATTATTATAAATTTATTCTCTATGTTTTCCAAATATGGCACTATTTTAATAAAAAAGTTGAGAGAGTTTTTTTTTAGTTATTATTTTGTTACTCCATCCGACCTATATGGCCGCAATGAAGAAATATTTGGCCAGTTAAAAGAAACTATACAGCCATCTCCAGTTAGCACGATTTATTGCATATAGCCACCCTACACAATTAAATAGCTCGAGGTTAGGGCGAGCTATTTAATTAGAAAAAACTAAATTAAACGAGAAGTTATGTCATATAACCGGAAACGCATGCATATAGGTATATAACCTAAATGCATGCCGATCAGCAACCACGATGACCAAAAAGCAAACACCGAAATAAATCAGAAATAATAGAAAAGACGAACACCAACCCAAAGATTTTGCTGAAATAATTTGGTATTAAGTTTAACAAATTGTTTACTTTTTCATTTACATTTATTATCAAGACTCAAACCGAGGTGGAGTGTATCAAAGATTCGGCACAGCTGAATTTAACACTCTTACTTGTTTTTTTTAATTTATTAATAGAAACGAATTTTTTAATACAAAAAATTTTTAATTTCTTTAATAGAAAAAAAAAATAAATAATAGAACAAAATAGAAATTTTGTTTTTCATTAAATAGAAAACATTTTTTAAATCAAAAATTTTTTCTCCACAAAAATTGTATTGAAAATTTTTTTCCTATATTGAATTAAAATTTTTGAAGAGAAAATTTAAATAGAAAAACTAATTTTTTGTTTAAAAAATTTTGCGTAAAAAGTTTTTTTTTTATTAGGAAAAATTTTAAAAAAATTGATATTAATAGAAAAATTGCTAATGGAAAAATTTTTTTTATAGAAAAAATGTTTTTTAATAGAAAAATAAAATTTTTAATAGAAAAAAAATGTTTAATAGAAAAAATTTTTCAAAATAATAATAGAAAAAAAAACAAGTAAGAAAATTATATTCGGTCTAGACCGACTATACGATACCCTATACTATGCGTTTAGAGACCCTATCTCTCAGGCCCAACTAACTGGATATAGAAAATAAGCATAAACCAAATTTGAGTGGGATTTTTATTAATTTTTCGGCTGCAGATATGAAAAAGTTCATATCGGATGCTATATCTATATGGGGACTAGGCCTAAAAATGGACCGATCCTGACCATGTTTGGTAAAGTCTCTTGTATTTTGGAAAAATATATACAAACAAAATTTGAGAAGAATCAGTGCAATATTTTTGTTTTTTGATAGATATAAGTGAAGATCGGGAAGCAGCTCTATATGGGGCATATGACTAAGAGTTGTCCAATAGGGATAATTTTTGGACTACTGATTGATGGATGTAATATATACATACAAACCCAATTTGACTAAGATTTGTATGATAATTTGGATCTGATGGCAATATATGTTGATTTCATAGGGGTCATTTGTATGGGGGCTAGATCTGAACATGGACCGATTCTCACCAATTTCAACAGCGTTGATGCCATAGCCGATAAAAGATCAAATACCAAATTTCGTCAAAATATATTCATATATAAGCTTTACATGGACACACAGACGGACGGACGGACGGACATCGTTAAATCGAATCAGATAGTGATTCTGATTCGATTGGTATAATTAAAGATGTGTGTAGGTCAAATATTTTTGGTTGCAGCAGCACAAAGTCATTATACCCAAACCACATAGTGGTATAGGGTATAATTAATAGAATCAAATAGATTTTTTATTTTTCATTTAATAGAACAAAATTTAAATCAAAACTTTTTTCTCAAAAATTGTATTTAAATTTTTAAATACAATCGTTTAAATTTTTAGTAGAACATTTTTTTAGTAGAAAAAAAAAAATAATAAAAAAAATAGAATAATTGTTAATAGGATTATTTTTCTAAATCGAAACTTTTTTCTTCTCAAAAATTGTATTAAAAATTTTTTCTTTAAAACATTTACGGTCCAATTTTTTATACCCCCATAATTTTTCAATAAAAAAATGAAATTTTTCACCACTATTAATTCTTTAAATCTTTAATTGAATTAAAATTATTTAAATTTTTTTAGAATTTAACAACATCATTACCAAAAAATATAATTAATGTTGTTTCTACAAATGTTCCGCATTATTTTAGTGCTTTATGTCCTGCGTTTTTAATGAAACTGGTATTATATCCGGTACGGATCATGAACTGAATAGAGATCAACTATCGACGTATTTGAATGTGGTCTTAACGAATTACACCGATTTGATACCAGTTGCGGAAAACGCATTCATAACTTGTTCAGATGAATCAGACAAATTTCGCGCCAAAATGCAAGAAAAAATTAAAAACAGACCTAGCCCGCCGCCCCCAGCCTGCCCACCATGTGCTGCTCTCCTCATCCACTGTGTCGGAATTGAGTCAATTATGAATTGTCCTGAATCATTGTGGTCCAATACTAAAGAATGCAATGATATGCGTGATCATATGAAGCAGTTCAAGCCCAATAGTATTGAAGATTTTAATTAAAACTCCACGGAAGAGGAAATGTAAAATATACATACATATATATATATATACTTCCCAATATTGAATTATTATACACATATAACATGAAAACTAATTAAAAATAAATTTATTAGAATTTATGTAGGCATTAATATAAGTAGTTTAATTTAATTTAAGTTTTACAAAAGAGGACACAAGTGTTTAAAATGATTTTTTTTCTTCTGACTTTTTCTTAAATTTAATCAAGTGTATAAAACTCGATTAAGTAATAACAGCAAGCAACAAATTCTTATCAATCTTCAAACACACATACTGCCAAGGCGCATGTGCCAAAATGACACGGCATAGCGTTAAAACATTATCTTTCATTCGAATTTTAACCATTAGACCGTTAAGTCTTAAGACCGGAAATATGTTAACATTGGAAAAGGAATTTGAACATTTTTTTAACTCCTTAAAGAAGCAACATTTTTCAAATGCTGAAATTGTCAACATCTGCAAACCACTAAATGATTATAATCGTTTGAAAAACTTCAAAAAATGGTTTATAATTTTAGTTGGCCTCTGTGCCTTATATTCTTTAATAATGTGGTGTGATGGGTTCAATTGGTTTTTAAGTGCATTGGGACGTTTGTTGCTTATACAATTATTACCCTATTGGAATTGGCCGGAATTGTATAATGCCAAGTGTTTAATTGACAGACCTATGGAGGAGAGTGGCAGACCTCCTTCGACTCTAAAATTAAAACGCTATGAAACAGATAAGGAAAATTGTTTATTGTGCGATACGATAGGTAAGTGCGGAAAAATAATAATATTTTCTACAATAAAATAAATTTATGTTGAGAGATTCAGGACAAAAACAAAAAAATGGAAAAAATTAAACACATAGAATTTTTTTGCAATTTTATAATGAGACAAATCTAAAATTCAAATGGACAATTGTAAAATTACATTTTTAAATATAACAGCAATAATCCGAAATAAAAACCAAGTTAAAATTGATGCAGAACAATTGAAACGAAAAGTAACTGAAATTATGACAAAACTAAAACTTGTTTGAAAGTTATACACTACTCTTTGCCGTGAGTTGACCAAATTTCCAAGAACGGTTCTGTTGTGGTTGGCGATTAGTGAGCATTGGTGTCAGTAAACCAATAATTTCAAGGGCGGATCAGCTCTAAATGCAAATGTTTATAATGAACAGTGTATTCCAGAACTTGAAAGATTCATAAAACAATACCATGAATATGAAAAAGTAGTTTTCTGGCGTCCCGCTATGGGGTCAAATTTTTTATTTTTTTTTTTTTTTGTAAATTTAGTCTAACCTCCTGCAGACAGACAGACTCAGAAAGTGATTTTGAGTCTATCAGTATAATAAAAGATAGGTCTGGGTCAAATATTTTTTATTTCAACGTCGTCGTTCGTCCTCTAAATCCGACCCAAATAGTACGTGAAACTTGCTTCTTCGGTAAACAAAACGATGCTCCATAAGAGAAAAATTATTGCGTTCATGTTCATTTGCAGAATTCAATCGTATTGTTTGATTACGCTTACTAAAAAAGGCTTCTGTCATGCTTTTCTACAATTTAGACCTCCTTTGTGAAGCACTATTCTTGTTGCTTTCTTCCCAAAGTCATTTTCAGCTATAGAAATAATTTTTGGTGCATTTAAAAAGTGATTAGGTTTCACTTTTCTTAAAATAAAACGTTCTATTTCAGAGAAAATTTTGTTGTGGGCGTTATTTCGCTTGTTTTGCACTATTTTTTTTTTTGAACCAACCATCATCGAGATTTCACACACACTTTTTTTTCTCTCTTTGGCATAATTATTAGTTTTCTAACCGCAATAAGAGTTTGTTCTCTTTTTCTACATGTCTTGACTTGATTCGATTTTCCCTGTACAATGAACAAAAAATCAAGGTTCAGAAAATACACATATCAATCACACAATGTACTGTTCTAAAAAAACCAACACATATTTTTAATTTCATATCAATTATGTGTGTTTCTAAATTTTTCCGAACACAATCGTGAATGTGTTTCGTTTTAATACTTGATTGTGAACAAGAACATGTTTCTATCACGTGTTATTTTATTCGAACACACATAAACCACACAGTTTCGAGTGCAGCTATATTTTAAGATCGTGTTCTGTTCGTGTTCTCAAAAAAAAAAAAAAAAAAAATGAATATGAACAATAAACATGTTCGAGTGCAGCTTTGTTTTAAGTTCGTGTTCTGGCACGTGAGTTACATATAGGAATACTTCTCCTGATAAAATAGATAATTTTTTAGAATCAATAAGTAAAACATAACAAAATGTAAAATTGATGCGTTAATAAATTTTGAATAAGTAAATTTCCATTTCCGTTCTCATGAACAATTTTAAATAAATTTAATAAGAATTGCTAAATGAAATAAAAATGCAAAATTGACAATTTTGCACTTAACAAATTTTAAATAAATAAATTTCCATTTCCGTTCCCATAAATAATTTTCAATAAATTTGATAAGAATTGCTAAATGAAATAAAAATGCAAAATTGACAATTTTTACACTTTACCAAAATCATGTTAACGCAACAATTAATAAAGTATAATATTAAACATAAGATGAGTGGTAAAGTCAGTCTTGTTGTGACACTGGTTAAAGTTAAATGAATAAATGCAAAATTAATTAAAACAACAAAAATAATTAAATTGTGTTTTTTTTTAATTCACTCGTTAAATAAATACTTAAGTCGTGTACTGCGGAAAAATTGAACATGAACAATAAACAGTTCAGTTATATTATATTTAAGGATGGGTGATTGTGTTAATGGATGCAAAACATCCTAACAACCAGCAAGTATTTTTTATGATGCAAAATTGTGTTTGTGTCTAAAGTTATTTATTACAAAAATAAAAATGTTTGCAAATGATCCTAACAACCAACAAGTGTGTATTTTAAGCCGCAAAATTGGATTTTTCGTCTACGAAATGAAATGAAAATTACGAGAAAAAGGCAATTCAAAACAATTGCAACGAAAATCATAAAAAAGGATCAATGAAATTTGGAAAAAAAACCCATAAAAATGGAAAGCACAAATTATTTCTATTGACACTCATTAGTTGGCAAAATAACAGAGGGGGATTTGTGCTAATGTATGCAAAACATTTCAAAAAACCGAAACAATAAAAACAGTATGCAATTTTAGAAAAGGATCGTAAATTTTTTTGTAATAGGCTTCGTAAAATTCTTTTCTGAAGAAAGTTACACAAGTGTAATATTTTGATGCTAAATTGTGTTTTTTTAAGTCGTTTGTTACGAATTTAAAACACAAACCGGGAAAAAAAAACAATTGTTTAGTACATCATAAAAAATGGTCAATATAATTTCACAATTAATTCTATTGACACTAATTGGTTGCGAAAATAGGGGTGGGTACAGTAAGAAAACCTAACAACCAAGAAGTGTAACTTTTATGATGGTAAATAGTATTTGTGTCTTAAGTCTTTTATTACCATCTGTTATTAAAATGAAAACCAGTCAATAAAAACAATTGTAAACAATTTCAACGTAAATCATATAAAAGGGTCAATAAAAAAGGGTCAATAAAATTTGAATAAATTTGATTAAAACAATTGTCGTACCAGAACACGAACTTAAAATAAAGCTACACTCGAATCTGTGTGGTTTATGTGTTTTCGAAACAAAACATACGTTATAGAAAAATGTTCGTGTAGATAACGAAATATTAAAACGAAACACAGTCATGATGTGTTCGGCACCGTACAAAATTTCGAAACACACATAATTGATATGAAAATAAATATATGTGTTTGTTGGTCTGAGCTATGTTTATATACGAGTTTTTTATTCAGTGTGTGTTTTTTTCTGAACTCTGGATTTTTCCGATCGCGAGTGGATAATGTTTTAATTTTTAGCTGTACGCGCTCAAGAACACGAACTGAAAATAAAGCTACACTCGAACTTGTGTATTGTTCATGTTCTGTCTTTTTTTTTTTGAGAACACCAATAGAACACGAACTAAAAATATAGCTACACTCAAAACTGTGTGGTTTATGTGTGTTCGAATAAAACAATACGTGATAGAAACATGTTCGTGTTCACAATCAAGTATTAAAACGAAACACATTCATGATTGTGTTCAGCAAAGTACAAAATTTAGAAACACACATTGTTATGAAAATAAAAATATGTGTTTGTTGGTCTGAGATATGTTGGTTTTATTCAGTGTGTGTTTTTTTCGGAACTCTGCAAAATATTGACAATTCGGGGTTTCCTCGAGATATTTTAAATGTACTCAGGAAAGTTGGCTGCTAAAATAAGGCAGAGTTGCAATTATTTCAGCCATGATTGGCGTCTGTTCGAGTTTGGCTTGTGCACTACTGTTTGTAAAGTTTTTCTATGCTATTTTTGTGATATACTAAATGTATTCCAGCTGTTCTTTTTAAAGGCTCAAAATATGGACGTCTAGAAACCTATTTGTATATTAAAAAATATTTATATGGGTCAGATATATAGAGGAGCAAATATATTTTACCACAGTCTCCGGGTTAGGCTTGAAGTTATTACATATTAAAACTGCATAACGAAAAATTTTTAAAAATTATTAACATTATTAAATTTTATTCATAAAAATTTTTGCGATGTAATTGGTTAAATATTGAAGCGTGGATACTAACTTTAAAAAAATTGGTTAGAATGTGTTATTTTGAGTTTCAAATGGTTTAAAAAACACTCTTTTCAACTACTAATATTCTGTATTAGTAGTTGAAAAGAGCTTTAAAAACGCCTATATATGGCACTATATATAGTATAAATACAATTTCGGTCAGTTTTTTCGGGCCACGTCGTTTTTTTGCTACAGAGGGGGAGAGGGACGGGCAGGTCCTAGCCCCCTACTGTTAACTAAATTTATATGGAGGGTGGGAGAGGGTCAATATATATGACCGACTCTATTACTTTTTCGAGAGGAACATTTTTTCGTGTGGGACCTATCACCTTGCTCATTAAAAATTTTATGACTTTTGTATAACTTTAGAAAAATATTTTTTTTTAGTTTAGTTAAATAGAAAATATTTTTTATATTTCTATTAAATATCTGGTTTTACTTCTTTTTCTGTCAGTTTAAAATACCTGTAAAATAATTTGGAGTGTGAAACCAGATTATAATTTTTTTGAAAATTGTTGTACAGTGTTACATTTATATGGAAGTATGTATGTAGTCATAAAAATAAAATAATTGATATTCATATTGCCTATATTTTATGCAACGGTTGCCCCATCGAACAAATAAAGTATCTTCAGGAAAAAATGGCTTAAAAACGAACTATTTGTCAGTTATTTTTAAAATTCATATATAGCACCGCGCAAGTCTTATATGCTGTTCGATAGGCCTTACAAATATCTTTCTTATGATTTCCAATTTGTATATGGTTTCCTTGGATCAAATGTGAAAAATCTACAAAAAAAAAAAAAAAAGAAAACCCGAAAAAACTACCGTTTTTGCTACTTTTTTTACAACCTAAATATAAATACAAGTTTCATCGCTATCTGCGAGTGGTCATGAACCTTGCTTGTAAATATCAAAAAACTCATGTTAAATATTTTTCTCTATTTCAGATTACATACCCTCTGTTTCTAATACAAGCTCAACGTTTCTGGAAAATTTCTATCTGGAAAGAGGTTTTCCCGTTATAATAACCGATTCTCATGATGCCATGGCTCCCTCAGATATGTATCACCTAATCATTGGAAAATCCTTGGACTTTCTTAAAAGCACACCATGTGATGTGGCCACCAATCTTATGCTCAACAAATTTTTCGATACCGAAATAGCTTTACGAAAAGCTTGGAACTTATACGACTCTCAGGATAAATGGTTTTTGCAGTTGCGAAATTGTCAATTTAAAGCGGTCAAATCATCAAGAAATTTTATTAAGAGACCCTACTTCTATCCAGTACATTTGGAACCCTACTACTCCAGTTGGCTTTTAATGTCTTATAATTATAGTCTGAAAAATGAGCAGGAGATATATTTACAAGGTCTTATTATAGTACAGCAGTTATGGGGTTCTCTGGATATAAGTTTAAAGCCCAAAATACCTTGCGACAATTGTCCCATCATAAATGTACATTTGAAAGAAAAGGAAAGTTTGGTGTTCTCCACAGATTTGTGGCTATTGAGTTACAAATTTGGAAATGTTAAGAGCCAGAGTATAACAACCATAATGGAAATTGATTGGAATTTTTAAAAGAATGTCCGAATAAATAATAATTAATGAACAACAAAAAGTCTGAACTTTTTTATACTATAAAAATAATCTCAATGCTCAAAACATATTTCTAGACAAAACTATAATTGTTTAATTTAAATTTATATTTATTAATTTTTCTTACATTTAGCTTCTATCAGTTTTTGCAAAGTACTTGTTAAATTATTTATGGCTTCAATTTTTATACGTTCAATTTTTTCTTGTTGCAACAAAGACATTTTATTAAATTGCATAAGATCACGATGCATTTCTTTTTGTAACTCGATTTTATCACGTTCCACACTAAGTTTACGTTCAAAATAATCATGCCACCAGCTGGAAGACTTTAAAGGATGATGTACCTCCGGTTTACCAAAATGTTTGGGAAAATCGTTAACTACCTCATCTACTTTGGCATTTGAATGGGTGTAATTGTTGGAGTCAACAATTTCCAAAGGATATTGACAATGATCATCATTTTTCAATTCTAATTTGGGTTTTTTCAAGTCTGACATAGTAGTACTGTCTTCTTCATCGTAATCATCATTAGATTTTGAGTCGATCTCTACATGGGGCTGCAATATAGAAACTTCCTCTTTATCTGTCACATAATGCACATTAAACTGATCCGCAGTTGAAGTTTTAATTTGTATTTGTGGCGTTAATGGTGGTGGCGATGATGCTGTGTTCTGTTTTTTAAAAACTTGTGGTGGAATATCGAAATCAGCTTTTTTGCCTTGTAAATATTTAAACATTTCTTCGAAGAATTCCCAATGTACATAGCCCGAAGTATATTTTTTACCTAAGTTCTTATTGTAGGTTATTAATATATTATGCCATTTCTTTTGCACCTTGGCCGCACTATAACGAAATCCCATTTTTTGTAGCTGCCGTGTACAGTGCAACCATAGAGCTGTACGCTTTTGACGTCCTTCGGTAAAACGATTCTCCATAGGTCCGCGTATATGTATTAGAGCTCTTGTTGCCTCTGTCGTCCATGCTCTTTCGTAGGGTCCTCGAGGATGACCGTTAATGCCGCCAACTAGAGAAGATGACGATGGCCCATCTGTATGTTCTTGGAGCAGACAATCATCGGGTAAATCTTCGCAATCATCTAAATCATCATCACTTATTTGATAGAAATCTAAAAATTGAGATATTGTTTTCATTACATCACGTTTTTGGAAACTTCGCAGTTATTTAGAGTTTTGAAACTTCAAAAATATAGAAACTGAAAGCTTGAGATCTAGGTTCTAAAAGTCTATTCGTTACCAAAAGATAAAAAAAAATTAATTCTTCTTAATATTACACCTTAAAAGTTTTAGATTATTTACTTTTAATATATTCGAATTATTTGATAAATTAGCTTAATCGCGCTAGTTAAAATCTCTTACCCGAACTATCCGTTTTAATCGAACAAAAGAATAACGAATATTTTGGTATCCTAATATTTAACTTGTTCTGGATTAACTATGACCAATTTCAAACCTGAGACCTTGGTCTAGACCGACCACAAATTTTTTATTTTTTTTTAATATTTTCTTAAATACATCTGATACTTTCTGGAATACAATTGATACTTTCTGAAATTCAATTGATACTTTCTGAAACTCAATTCATGTTTTCTGAAATACAATTAATTATTTCTGAAAATCAATCGATGTTTTCTGAAATACAATTGATGCTTTCTGAAATGCAATTGATGTTTTCTGAAATACAATTGGAAAAGTTGTAGAAGCAAAAGCACAGACGTCGATATTGATATAATTCCCAAAAAACTACAAGTTTGGAAGGATAAACTAGTACCAGACCTGGGAGCATATCGTCGCATTCGATATCGAGTAAAATTAATCGAAATTCCATATTTTGGTTTATTATTTAAAGAAGGCATCGTATCACTTTTACTATTAACTATGGACCATTCCTCGTTAGCTGTGACAGAGTATAATTAATCTTAGTATTTTATTCTGAAAAATAAAAAAATAATTTCGATCGAAAAATTTCGATAACGAACGCGACGATTCGACCCCTGGTTCTAGAGGAATTACTTAAAGCAAATAATGGGACACTTTAAAATAAAAATTTGCCGATAAGTATCGATAAATCAATATATAGTAGATTAACGAGCCTATCCATATTAGTAGGTAATACAGTTTAATTTTCGTTAACGCAACTAAACAAAATCGAAGCTATTGCAAAACCCGCAATAGTTGAAAAACGAAAAAAATATATAAAATGCCAACAGCGCAATGTTAAGTCGATTTTTGACTTTCGCGATTATTGTTTTTTGCGATATTTATTTATTTATTTTTTTTGAGTTTTGGTGTTTCTCGATTTTGGCTAATTTTGTTTTTCGCGATTTTTCGACGTTAGCGATTTTTGATTTTGGCGTGTTTTTTTGTTGCGATTTTTTTATTCGCGATTTTAGGTTTTGGCAATTTTTGATTTAGACGATTTTTTTTTCGAGCCTTTCCGTTTTGGCGATTTTTGTTTTATTTGCTATTTTTGATTTGGTGATTTTTGTTTTTTTTTTTTGCGATTTTAGCGATTTTTGATTTTGGCGATTTTTGTTATTCGCGATTTCTGGTTTTGGCAATTTCTGTTTTTTAATTTTAGCGTTTTTTGAATTTGCGATTTTTGATTTTGGCAATTTTTGTTGTTCGCCACAACTCACATTGGTAATTAAAAGCTTCAAGATTGTCATTTTTATAGTACTTTATATTTTTTGTATAGGAGGTGCCACGCCCATTGGTCCGATCCCGCCCATTTTGGGCAACTACTCACATTAATAACTCATTAATTCACACAAAGTCCCAAGGCTTTAGAAACTACAGTACTCCAGATATATGACATTAAATATTTACTTTGTAGGGGGGTTCCACGCCGATTAGTCCGATCCCACCCAATTCTTACCCACTACTAACATTAATAACCCATGAACTCAAAGTCCCAAGACTTTCACAATTTTAGTACTCCACATATTTGACATTTAATATTTACTTTGTATGGGGGTGCCACGCCCACTGATCTGATCCTGCCCATTTCTTTTTCGAGAATTAACATTGATAACTTATGAATTCACAAAAAGTCCCAAGGATTTCACTATTATAGTACTCCAGTTATATATTAAATAATTACTTTGTATGGGGGGTGCCACGCCCACTGATAAGATCCCGCTCACTTTTTGTCCGACTACTCACATTAATGACTTATGAACTCACACAAAGTTCCAAGGCTCTCTCTATTGGTCCAGTTATTGGTAAAATTAGACTTTAAGAATCCACTTTATATGGGAGGTGCCACGCTCACTTGAAAAATCGGTCCAGTGGTGTAGTCTTCTATGAATATCACGAACTAAAGTACAAACACACAAAACCCAATTTTTATATATTACTACACCAAGTTTCAAGATTCTCGCTATGATAGTGCTCAAGATATCTTATGATAAATATTTATTTTGTATGGTAGATGCCACGCCCACAAATGCTATCGCGTGCAAAATTAAAAATAATCTAGTATAGCTCAAACCGAAGCTATGGCGTAAACCTTAGCTCAATAGCTCTTTTTTTCTTGAGACCAATTTTATATACTACATATAAAGATAAATAATGAGCTGCAACAATCGAGAAGATCCGTTAATTGAGAGTTGTGTTACCCAATGTCGCAGTGTATTGAATAAATAGAACTTGTGTTAAAATTAACTTTTGTGTTTTCTTGGAGATACCGTTATTAATATTAGCTCTGTTCGTTTGCGTGATAATTTGTAATAATTTGTACAAATCACAAAATTTAATGGATCCTGTTCGTTTACTTCAAAAATCCAGAAAACGAGAACAAATGAGATCGTAAAGTAACAGCTCATTTTTTGAAAACTTGCTTGTAGTTTAAAATTTTTGCACAAAAATAAAATTGTGGTATTTTTGCTTTATTTACCACAAAACTCAATCATATGTTATTCAAACATGTTTTTTCTTGCTTGCTAATTCTTACTGGCAAAAATACCTATATCTAACGGGTGATTTTTTTGAGGTTAGGATTTTCATGCATTAGTATTTGACAGATCACGTGGGATTTCAGACATGGTGTCAAAGAGAAAGATGCTCAGTATGCTTTGACATTTCATGCTTTGAAGCCGAACGATCTGCCACAACGTCTAATTTTCAGTGAATGGGCCCTAGAAAAGTTGGCAGAAAATCCGCTTTTTTATCGACAAATTTTGTTCAGCGATGAGGCTCATTTCTGGTTGAATGGCTTCGTAAATAAGCAAAATTGCCGTATTTGGAGTGAAGAGCAACCAGAAGCCGTTCAAGAACTGCCCATGCATCCCGAAAAATGCACTGTTTGGTGTGGTTTGTACGCTGGTGGAATCATTGGACCGTATTTTTTCAAAGATGCTGTTGGACGCAACGTTACGGTGAATGGCGATCGCTATCGTTCGATGCTAACAAACTTTTTGTTGCCAAAAATGGAAGAACTGAACTTGGTTGACATGTGGTTTCAACAAGATGGCGCTACATGCCACACAGCTCGCGATTCTATGGCCATTTTGAGGGAAAACTTCGGAGAACAATTCATCTCAAGAAATGGACCGGTAAGTTGGCCACCAAGATCATGCGATTTGACGCCTTTAGACTATTTTTTGTGGGGCTACGTCAAGTCTAAAGTCTACAGAAATAAGCCAGCAACTATTCCAGCTTTGGAAGACAACATTTCCGAAGAAATTCGGGCTATTCCGGCCGAAATGCTCGAAAAAGTTGCCCAAAATTGGACTTTCCGAATGGACCACCTAAGACGCAGCCGCGGTCAACATTTAAATGAAATTATCTTCAAAAAGTAAATGTCATGGACCAATCTAACGTTTCAAATAAAGAACCGATGAGATTTTGCAAACTTTATGCGTTTTTTTTTTAAAAAAAGTTATCAAGCTCTTAAAAAATCACCCGTTAGTAAAAACTAGCAAGTTTTCAAAAAATGAACTGTCAGTTTACGCTCTCATTCGTTCTCTTTTACTGGATTTTTGAAGTAAACGAACAGGATCCAGTAAATTTTGTGATAATTTGTACAAATTATTACAAATTATCACGTAAACGAACAGAGCTATTGTGAGCGAATAACGCGAGAACAGATTTTTTACCAGAGAACCTTCATATGGCGACTGTCTGCAATTCCTTAAAAATTCTAGTAAGAACTTAAAAATTGTTATTTTAACTAATTTATTTTTTTATTTTATTTACATGCATAAGTATTTACTATAAATAATCAAGGTAGTCACAGGAATTCTTATTTAATTCGCGAATTATTCGTATATAATTTAATATTTTTCTTGCTCATAATCTGTCAAAATAACATCTGTTTCTGATGCTCTTTAAAATACACCATGATGGTATAAAATAACTATTTCACCTTCAACAACAAAATGATGGATGGTTAAAGAAAATACGTCATAGCATAACAAACTGAATTTCATTTGTTGTATATACTAACTACCTTTCTACTTGTATTAGCATCCTTATTATAGGATGCCCGATACTAATCTGCTACATAGTACATACATTTCGAGCATTTACTCACACTCAAGGATATAATCCAGCATATAACACTATAAATAAGGCTAAAGTATACCTACACAAAATGTTATTGTATGCAAAAGAATAAGAGGAAAAAAATACACACAAACATAGATTTGTTTTTCTTTTAAAAGATATTTTAACTTACTATCACATTCTAAACTAGCTGCTGTATTATTATCCATCATTATTTTTTAAAATAATGTTTGTTAAATAATCTTTTTTTAATATTTATTTTTCACCGAAACAATTTCAATATTTCTGTCTCAATTTAGATCTTTGTTGTAGCAATAGTTTTGTCTTACTAATTGTCAAGTTTTGTTAAAAGCATCTATCAACCTTTTTGCATTTAGCGAGAGCAAACGACACAAATCCTTTTTGCTCTTTTAGATCTAACAAGTATATGAAAATCACTAGGTTGAGTCTGAGGGCTGTGTTGGTTGGGTGACAAATGTACAGCGGATTTTTGGCATTTGTGTTCTAATTTCTACCAGTTAGTGTCTGCGCGTTAGCAGCATCACTCACTAGACAACAAAACAGCAACCAACTCAGACTCATGCACATACAAGAAAAACAGCATCTGAGTAAAAAGGTCTAAATAAGCGAGGAATAAATGAGGAACAATGCCACAAAAACAAAAATAAAAAAACTACCCTTAATATCTTTATTTATAAAAGGCAACGGTGAAGTTAAATACACATTTATTTTCAACACACGTTACTTATTTTTGATTTAAAATATTATTTTATAATTAATTAGTGTCAATAAATAAAAAAAAAAAAACAAATAGAAATTTATTTTCGCGTTAAACTAATCTATTAATAAAGTGGAATAAAATAACCTATAAAAATTTAATTATTTTGTTAATCAAGCAAACTTTGAGTATAATTATCTTGTTATATGTTTTTTACACATTGCAAATTATTTTTGATGTTATTTGCCTCCAATAATGTGAATTCTATAAAAAATAAAAATCATGGTCAGAATATTCCACAATGAGTAATTAACGTCAATTTAGCAGTTCTCTAAAAATAAGTAAATTCCCAAGTCAGCAAAATAAAAATTATAAAGCGATAATGTGATATGATAAAGCGAATTTATCATTAAAGCTGCGTTCACACTACGTGTTTTGCTTGTGTTTTTCTTAGTTTTTTAGCACGTGTAATTTGTACACATAGTGTGAACCCTTTCAAACATTGTTTATGTACAACACATTTTGCAAGACATATGTAAATTTTTCAATTAGAGCAGGTTCTATTTTGGCAAGACAAACATATGAAAATACAACACTGCTTGTGGCTAAAGAAAAGAAGAGTAAATTATAAAGATTAATATTGAAAGAAAAATAAATTGTTTAATATTAATTAACAATTAAAAAATATATATAACATATAACTTTATTTTTAACAATAAATTTTTCTAAATTCACAAATTAAATCAGCTGTTGTTTACATTTAGAGGTTATGTCATACGGAAATACATATGTACGTTTGAACGCAAAAATTATGAATCGTATGTAAAGCGCTAATTTTGAGACACACACGGAATTACGTATGGATCGTAAAACTGAATTTACATATGGAAAATACACATAGTGTAAACACACCTTAAGGGATAATAATATGTTTTCAAACCATACATATAACAAAAATCGACAGATCGTAGTTTCCTTTTTCTCGATCTTCCTTCCTTACTGAAAGAATAAACAAAGTTTAATTGTTCAGAGAACGATCCGATCCTTAGACATATTTTTACTTTTCAATAAACCACACATATAGAGATTTGTTCCTGAGCAGACTCGTAGACAGCAGAGATATCACATAAGGAGGATCGTGCAGTATCAATTCGCCATATTAATCAATTTAATTCCGTCTGATTCAAAGTCCCCACCCTGGTACCATGGGTTATTATCACAAATCACCATCAGTCTCTAATTCGTGGCTTATAATTCCTCATTAGGATTTAAAATAAATATTTAGAGAAGCACTCACCTCTTTAGCCAGTATCGGTAATTCATCCAACGCCAAGTAGACACTATTCATCAAAATTCATTAGCCTCAGTGGCTAGTATTACCGCCTATTTCATGGCCCACAGCCCACCAAACAAATTCGACACTCGGAAATAACTACTGAGATAAAACTGATCACCAGCCGTAACGTTCTGGCCACCAGCGATATGTCGGTGGCAAAAATAAACTTATCATTATATTCTTTATATTTTTTGTTCTTTTGAAACATTCTGCTTTTTCTCACCAAATAACCTGTGGGTTACATACTAAAAATAAAATAAACCGCTTGCTTTAAAATTCTGATTTGCAAGTTCCATCGAAAAGTCACCTTCAAGAAAGTGGCGAAGTAACTGATATTAAGTTAAATTTGATGAAAATGTTACCACTTGTTACAATAAACACAACTCTATGAAAAAAATAAAACAGCTGTTAACTGACAGTTTTATCGAGAGAGCAAATAGTGTGGAAAACAAACAACTGACAACTATAATAAAATCTGGCGGGCCGGTGTTTGTTTTTAATGAATAAACTTAAAGAAATTGTTTAAAAACTACGATAAATTAATACAATTTACTATAAAACAATGTCTAATACCAATAACAATGTCATGTATGTTATAAACTTAATTAAAGTTATATTATTTTAATCTATTTTTTTATTTTTAGTACGGACTGGAAACGTTTGTGGCAGCTAGTGTCTGGGATACACCATGAGACACCCGAAGCTACGGTAAAAGAAGAATTAATGAATGTTTCGAAAGAACTGCAAGATGGTATATTACAATTTAAAACGGCCAATTCGACAAAAAATAATTTGGAAAAACTATTAACAGACAAAAAGCAAGAAAAACTATTGCCTTTTACTTTAAGGTTACAGGAACTGTTGGTAATTTTAAGATTATATGCCCAATATATTACTGGGACTAGATTTTGAAACTTTCTTTTTGTTTTTAAAGGATCTAGAAACTTTACAATGTTGGGAGATCTTGTGTTACTATTTGGCCAAGGAATATCGAGGCTCGGCCGGTTCTCTGACAAGTTTAATCTCAACTGAAAATAATATGACCCAATTGTTAGACGATATTTGGGGTTATTATACATTGGAACGTATGATTGTTTTAAAAATTGTTAAAAATCTCTTAATATTCTATAAAGTACCCAATCATCCCTATCACAAGGAATATAAACAAATAGTAGACAAAATCGGCTTAGATAAGCTAAGAGAATCGTATCTTAAACAATTGGAACATTTGATTAATGAACAGCCACCACAAAAATTAACGGCTAGAGAATTTTTTAATTTTCAAGCTAAACTAGTGAATTGGTCGGAGCGTAATGCACGAGAAATCATTGAAGTTCTTAACATTTTACTGCTGCTATGTGATCATAAACATTTGTGTGTGGAGGAAATAAAACGTTTATTCAATTGTTTCAAACAACACTCATTTGGCAGACAACAGGCCTATTTCAGCTCCTCAAATCCTTTACATACTGAACTTTTTATACGGCTAGCCTATGCCGAGGTGGCTGTTTTTCTAAAATGCCTTGATTTTCAAGATCCCCTGACTTCAGCGAATGTTTGTCAAGAAATTTATAAATCATTAGATCGAGATGTAACCCGTATGTGTCATCATCCTGAAAATGGTCCCATCTTGCTTTCATGGATGCTATTACAAATACGTTGTTGTAATGCTGCGGATAATGATGGACAGTTGTTGCGTTGCAGACAAATTGGTAAAAGAGCTGTAGACTTAAAGTGTTTTAATTATCTGCACAGTTTGCTATGTAATCCAATATTTAAGGTAAGTTTAAGCCGATTTTTTTTATATTTAATTTATAGTTTTTGTTTTGTTTAAACAGGATGATTCTTTGGTTTCTCGTATATTACGTAAAACTATTTATGATTTACTGTCATATTTGTGTGACATTTTCGATGCGGATGGCTCTTGCTCACGACATCCTTTTATCTATGAACTACTATGTGAACTAGTTAGCTGGCCAACTCTGGCCAAAGAGTTTTGCAACAAAGAAGGTATGTTTTCGTTTGGTGTTTAATTGTTAAATTTAACCTCAATCATTTTTTTTTGCAGAAGGTGGTGTTCGTTCATTATACAATACTCTGCTGGAAATATTTCCCATAGACTTTTATCATATATCGATGTTGGGTACAGCATTAACTAAGGCTGGTATGGGCAGTTATGTAAGTTGTTTTGTTGTTTTTGTGTAACACAAATGGCCAGTCATAAATTATTTGCTTTTGTTTTAGGTAAAATCGCAATTGGAATCATTACCTATTCTCTCCGATTATTATGATGAAAATAAATATAAACTAAAATCTGTGTCAGAAGATGAATTTATCTTAATAGAAACTGTTAAGCCGTTTTCACGCATAGAATTTTATATACCCGAGGGAACGAGTGCAGCAATTTTAGCACGTCCTGAAGGTTATTGCGTTCATTTTCGTACATCAGTTAATTACTTTAATGTTTTACATCATGAAATCAATTCTCTACTTGCCGAGACCCAACAATATTACGGTGACTATGAAAATAGTGAAAGAGTAAAAAGGGTTAATGAAGGTTTGAAATATTTGAATGAGGCTTTGAAGAAAACTAAGTCCCTAAAAAACATCAGTGTAGAAATGGTTCATCCCACAGAAATGTGTATTGATTTATTGAATAAATTCAAGGCAGTACAGCAACCACCGGTGGAATTAATGGCAAATTGCTTCAATGTTTGCACCGCCTTGCTGCCCTTGGCGGATGCAGAAATATTTATACGTGTTATTAACTTGGCTATTTTACCTGTTATCACTAATGATTCTTTGGGAGACTATAAGAAATATGCTCATGGCTCTTGTTACGATTCCAACCTAGTGGGTACTTATCTGGTGGACGTGGAAAAGAAACGGGAAAAATTTGATTTTCTTTTAGCCTACATAAGTTTTTTGCGTTGTTATACCAAGTTGCAAAGAAAAAAATACCTGCAAGTGGAAATACCGGGCTTAATATTTTTGCTGAGAGACGTTTTTCCTCATTTACATATCTGGCGATTTCAGTCCCAGCTGGTGAAATATAAAATCTATGCTGAAATTATGGGTTTCATATGTGACATTTTGGATGAGTTTACCTCTATGGAAAAGGATGTTAAAGTCCCCGAGGATAATTTACTTTTAAGGGATATTTGTGTTTATTCTATGTTGTCGATGGAAAATGGCCAGATTTTGTTGAGATTTGTGGCTTTGGGAAATGCCTACTTGCAGCACTGTATGGAATTGGAATCGAATTGGATGTTGCAACAGTCCCATGGCTTGGTATTGCTCGTCAGGCTATCTATGCGTATATTAATGCAGGTTTTAAAACTGAAAATACATATCTTCAAATCTTCCGATTTGTCACCCTTAGAGGCCATGATTTATACTCAACCCAAACAACGGGATACTTTAAGAATAATACCTGTAGTTACCAGTTATATGAGCAATATTTTCGACAGATGGTTGCCCATATTGTCATGTCGATTACTGAAGAGAATATCCTTGGAATTCAATATGTCTTTGTTGGCTTGTTTGGATATGGAACCTGATCAGATACGCTTGACTTTCTTACAAAAGCTACCCGATGAATTGGAAAGTGATTCCATTAAGATTGCCATATTGGAATTAATAGAGGCCTGCATAGAAAAACAGCCGGGTGTAACAGAAGCTTTCTTCAAAGTAAACTACAATAAGGAAAAGCGCATATTTGGCAAAGAGCAAGATGCTCAAATAGCTGACAGTATTGTTACCTATATGGAAGATTATCTGGAAGCCGTATCGAAAGATAGCCATATTGTTGAGCAAATAATACCCAGCAAAATTATGAATTTGTATCACATGTTATGGAAACAAAATATGCAGTTGTTAGTGGATGCTCTGTTGAAAAAGCCCACGTTCTGGGAGAAGTTTTGCCAACCCTTATTTGGCGACTTTAAATGCAATGTCAAGGCTTATACACAATTGCTTAATATTTTGTCCATAGAAATCTTTTGTACCAATTCGAAAACTAATAATGGTTTAAAAAAAGTGTTGATGAAATTTTTCGATGTTAAATATCTGGACAAATGGCTAAAATTTGTTTTTGATTTACCCAAGACTTCGGTGAATAAGCAGCAGGAATTCAATCCGGAAGAAATGCCCGAATGGTTATGTCGTCTACAGGCCTTTAAAAGTTTTCTATTAATTCTTTTGAAAAAGCAGCCTCTCTTTATTGAAATACCTCCAAAGCAATTTAAACTATTGGCCGAGAAATGTTTGAATATTTTAGTGGAACGTTCGGAATATGTCGATGATTTACGACCTTTAATTATTCTTTCCGAATTATATCTTTTTGTTATTTTATCCTTTAAACATGCTTACAGCGAGACAGCCGAGGAGCACAAACGTATGTTAAAACAACTGAATCATTTACTTAGCTGTCTGGCTTCCTGTTATTCAGATTTACATATCAGAGCCAAGGAAGCTTGTCTGTCTATAACCATTAAATCGGCCGACTTGCTGGCAGAAGAACTAACGGAGGATTCTTCTTTATCGGTATCCTTTTTACACTCTGTCGTCAATATCATATGTTCAGAATTACAAGATCTACAGAATTGTGTTAAAGTGGAAAAACAAACAAAAAAATCTGCCTTTGTAGAGGATGGCAAAAATAATTCGTCCAATTCTTTGATTTTATGTTTGAATCTGTTAAAAACGGTGGCCTCGATATTCCACAATGATGGTTTTGGCAATTGGGATTTACCTTTCATCTCCAACAAAGTCTTCCAACGTTTATTAAGTTGCACCGGTGCCATACTCCAACTTAACACCAAACAACAATTATCCGTTGAACTTTTGGATGTTTTAATTGTCTTTGCCAAAGGCAATTGTTCGGTTGAATTTCTTCATTGCGACGTTGGCGATTACTTGTGGTTGAAGCTTTTGCCACCCAAAGAGCTGCTCGAGCCTAATTATGCTTTACAACATACTAAAGACGCGGAATGGACGGTGCAAAAATGGTGGCCCATTTATGCTAGGGGAATTGAATTGGTCGGCATATTATTCCATAAACATTCTTATCATTTTCTTAGGGATTGTTTGCAATTTGTGGGTATTCACGAAGAATATTTAGTTGATTCGCTTTTGCTCAGCAAACAGTCATTAGAACCGGCTGCTATGTACTTGATAAAGAGTACCATTACTTTGCTGGCAAATTTGGTACAATTTGAAAGGCAATGGCGTTTGGAAAACTCTCAATCGTTATTTAATTTAATGGTGTGTTTATCGAACATAACAATATTTTATTATTTATATTATTACTTGTCCTCTTTTATTAGCGTGCTGTGCAAATGCTTTTAAGTCATGCCATTTCAATGTTCCATCAACCAAAAAACCTGAAATTGTTAATAGCCGGTCGTCGTTCACAATTGGATATTTTAAGAGATTCAGAAAGTGCTGGCTTGGTAGATGAAGTTATTACCACTTTTAATGAGTAAGTACGGAAAAACATTTGAAAATTTCTGAAGTTCCCTAAAAATATTTTTAAATCTTAATTATTTTTATAATTATTTGAATTTTTTTTTATTTTGAAAATTTGTATATATGTATATGTATAATTTTTTTCACTTAAAAGGTGAATGAATGAATTTTTATATAATTTTTTATATAAAAAAATGTGTTAGTAAAATATAAAAATTGGGGTTATTATATTTAGTGAGGTATTTTTTACCTTATTACACATTCTACCAATTCCATTTGTAACCCCCACCAATGCATAATGCTATTCATTGACCTAAAATATACACTTTACGATTATAAATTCATTTACACTGGTGGATCCATATCTGACACCTCCACAACATTCAGTTTAACAACCGAAAATAGAATAATCAAATATCCTCTTCTGCCAACATTTAGTTCTATATACTCTACCGAACTAATAGCTATTTATGAAGGACTAGCTGGGACCGGTTCGCTTTGCTGGTCATAAGAAAACATCTGGTTTTTATATTGCATCTAAATTTTAATACACAGTGTCGGACAAAAGTAAAGTACGAAAGTTTTAGCAGATATCCATCCGCCCACAGACCAAAAATCAAAAATCAGACTTCACAGTTTCATCTGCCAGGCTATTCTGAAGATTCCTTGAAACTTTCATCAATATCGATCCAGTCAATTTGGGAGTCCATGCGCACATACATTCATTTATATACATATGTGTATAATAGGGTCGCCCTTAATAAAAAAAGTGTTCAAACTTTCGGTCTCACCCCCTAGAAATATGCGAATAGCAAAAAAACTGAGAAATACAAAGTTTTGGGCCAATCAAAAAACGTTTAGTCGTGGCGCAAAGCGATTGAAAACTTCAAGTGTGTTTATATGGGGAAAATATGACTTTTTTCAGATTTTACGAAAATTTCGTTCTATAGTTTAGCTGTTATATAATTCAGGATCAGTATTAAATTATCCCTTCAAAAGGCTATAAAACTTCAAAATGGAATAAAACCTCGATAAGAAATAGCAAATGCCCCAGACCACGTTTGTGCCAAATTGATGGCATTTTTTTCAACTTTAAGAAATTGATTAAAGCCATCATTCTTTTTTGGTCACTATTTTTATAAGTACTCAGATATGAAGTATTGTTTTATTACCACGTTGCTAACCTATTGCGCATTGAGACCGAAAATTGGAAATTTTTTTGATAAAATTTTTAAAACTCCTTTTTCAATTTTTAAAAAAATTTTCTTAAACAAAATTTAAAAAACTGACTCTATCACTTTAAAGTTTTATTAAATACGTATTGCAGAATAACTGGGTGAATTTTTAAGTAAATCCCTCTGCCAGAATTTTTTTGACGAGGATTTTATTTTTGCGGATTTCGAGAAAAATTGGATTTTTGTGAAATATTCTGTAAATGTACTCTTTCTAAATACTTTGTATCAAAAATTCATCACTTTTCTACTTTTAAAGGTTATATTTTATGTTAATAGCCTAGGGTTTCGGAAAAAAAAATTATGACTCCATTAACCCTTTTGGAATTGGGGTCACATATGACCACAAACTAATAAAAGACAATTTATGCAAAAAATTCAAATATTTTGTAAGTACTGTCCAATTTTTAGATGCGACGCTTAAAATATAATAACCAAATGTGTAGAAGTTTCGTTCCAAAAATTTGGGATAAATCCGAGAACGTTAAACCATTATTTGCCAAGGCCAGCTTTGGATTTTAATATATTTTAAAATACAAATTACCTAAAACGTTTTTTTCTATTAAACTCGTTGATACCACTAGTTAGAATTTAAGAAAAGTAATTCGGTTAATTTTTATTTATTTAACCCTTCAGTGCTCCTGAGATCAAAATTATCCATTGTGATATATCTCTGGTGCAATTATCTGCTTATTGCTCGCGAATATAAATTAAAACAACTTAGGTCATATGTCTAAAAAATAGGACGTTTTTTGAAATTCACTTTGATTTAATTTTGTAATTTATTCCATTAAGAGTAGTATTAATTTAATATTACCTATTATATATATTATTATATTTGAAATTTACTATTATTTAATAAACTATTTAAAACTGGAAAATAAAATGGTAGAAGTTTCAAAACATGTAGGTGACATTGAAGATAATAGGTCTGTCTGCGTACTTTTCCAGTAGCAAATACTCAGTAACTTTTTTTGGGAGAGTAAGAACAATTTTACTCTCTCGGTTGAAAATATCTCAAAAAGTATGCAGACAGCATCCAGTGAAATCTTGCAAGAAAACAGCTGATCGGTGTGTAAACAAACAGTTTGTCCCACAAAGTTCTGCTGGTTCTATCGGTTCTGCCATCTCCAATCCACTTGCATCACGGTCACACTGTATATTTGCACGTTTCTAGCATGAAGTAAAATGTTTTGTTTATTATAATTTATTATAATCGTTAAAAATCAACACAATTCTAACTACTTACCTCTGCCATTGTTAAATTTCAATTTTTATTTTCATTTCACAAAAATTATTTCATTCAAACAGTAAATAAAAACAGCTGTTCAAACTAGTTGCAAAATCTTGCAAGCAGAAATTTCTCCAGCAACATTTTGCAAGTTCTCTAACTTTCAACTGTCAAAAAATTATCTTTTTGGCTCTCTCGCTGCAAGAGATTTGGAGTACGCAGACAACATTTTGCAAGATTTTGCAACATTTTGCACAAAATGATGCAAAATATGTGTACGCAGACAGACCTAATATAAAGCGACCGATTATAAAAACTCAAAAATGTCAACCATTATAAGTAATGGCATCTTCACCGATTGACCTGAAATTTTTTTGGTGGGTGAGACAGCAAGAAATTCAACTATTACTTTATTACATAAAGTAATTTTATAACAAAATTGGTTAAAAGTTGTTTTAATTTATATTCGCAAGCAATAAGCAGGTAATTGCACCAAAGATATATCACAATGGATTATTTTGATCCCAGGAGCACTGAATGGTTAAATAAATAAAAATTAACCGAATTATTTTTCTTAAATTCTAAATAGTGGTATCAACGAGTTTAATAGAAAAACTCGTTTTAGGTCATTTTTATTTAAAAATATCTTAAAATCCAAAGCAAATAATGGGTTAACGTTGTCGGATTTATCCCAAATTTTTGTTACGAAACTCCAACACATTTGGTTATTATATTTTAAGTATCGCATCTAAAAATTGGACAGCACTTACAAAATATTTGAATTTTTTGAATAAATTGTCTTTTATTAGCTTGGGGTCATAATTCCAAAAGGGTTAATGGAGTCATATTATTTTTTTCCGAAACCCTAGGCTATTAACATAAAATATAACATTTATAAGTAGAAAAGTGATGAATTTTTGATACAAAATATTTAGAAAGAGTACATTTACAGAATATTTCACAAAAATCCAATTTTTCTCGAAATCCGCAAAAACAAAATCCTTGTCAAAAAAATTCTGGCTGAGGGATTTACTTAAAAATTCGCACGGTTAATCTGCAACATGTATTTAATAAAACCTTAAAGTGATAGATTCATTTTTTTAAATTTTGTTTAAGAAAGTTTTTTCAAAATTGAAAAAGGAGTTTTAAAAATTTTATCAAAAAAATTTCCAATTTTCGGTCTCAATGCGCAATAGGTTAGCAGCGTGGTAATTAAAGAATACTTCATATCTGAGTACTTATAAGTATAGAGATCACAAAAGAATGATGGCTTTAATCAATTTCTCAAAGTTGAAAAAAATGCCATCAAATTTCATGACCTAGTTTTTTTTTGTCACAAAAGTGGTCTGGGGCATTTGCTATTTCTTGGTGAGGTTTTATTCAATTTTGAAGTTTTATAGCCTTTTGAAGGGATTATTTAATACTGATCCTGAATTATATAACAGCTTGTCGGAAAAATTAAACTATAGAACGAAATTTTCGTAAAATCTGAAAAAAGTCATATTTTCCCCATATAAACACACTTGAAATTTTCAATCGCTTTGCGCCACGACTAAACGTTTTTTGATTGGCCCAAAACTTTGTATTTCTCAGTTTTTTTTTTTTGCTATTCGCATATTTCTAGGGGGTGAGACCGACAGTTTGAACACTTTTTTTCCCTCCATATAACGACGGGCCACCCTAATGTATAAGCATGTGCGTTAAAACAATGCAAGTTTGCAATATGTACCGACCCCTTTCTTCACTACAATCTCTTACAAATACATATAAACAATTTTAATAACTATATCAACGAAATAAGAAACTTTTTATATAAAAATATAAAAGGGGGGGGTAATTGTAAACAGGGGTAATTGTAAACGCCCATTCTACAAAAATCGGTTTTCCATCGAGGCATGCCATGCCATTTTTTGAAAATATGATATATTCCCGTTATGCTGACACATGCCAGACGCAATCTGTAAAAATTAGTTGGAGTTTGATCGTTGGCGTGATTTCTTCATTTTTCTTTTACCCAAAATGTTTTTACTCTACAGCCTTAAGTCTTATTTCCTTGTTTTCATTTACCCCACTTTTCTATTTTTCCTAAAAAAGCGCAAGGATAAACACACTTATAATTATTTTTTTCTAATGCCGTTTTCTTTTCTGACAAAAAATGTCGCACTTTATTTGCACTTTTTTCGATAAGAGTATTTTTTAATATATTCTGAATTAAGAGCAATCTTATATTATACCTCAATCGAAAGGTCTCAAAGTCGAGACCTCGTAAATCGCAAAAAATTGCAGTCATTGACTTCTTTCAGGTCATTGTGTGAGAATATTTCCCCATTGTTCCCCTTTTTGGATATTTTACCCCTATGGCTTCAAAGGGTATAATAATCAAAATTTTTTGAATTTTATGAACACAGCACTTTGAGACCTTTCGATTGATGTATAAGATAAGGTTGCTCTTAATTCAGAATATATTAAAAAAATACATTTTTCGAAAAAAGTGCAAATAAAGTGCGACATTTTTTGTCAGAAAAGAAAACGGCATAAAAGATGAAAGAATTGATATGTAAGTTCAACCAAAACCAATTTCCAATATTGCATAGTTAAGCTGGATGAAACACTTTAAATTTAGAAAAAAAAAACGAAAATGCAATTTACAATTACCCCCTAAATATATTAGGGTGGCCCTTCAATATATGGAGCGGAAAAAAACTGTTCGAATTTAAGGTCTCACCCCCTAGAAATATGCGAAAATGTGACTTCAGATTTTACGAAAATTTCATTCTATTTTTTCAACAAGTTAATATATGAATCGATTTCAGTACTAAATTATCTCTTTAAAGATCTATATAACTTCAAAATCGAATAAAAACTCGCCAAGAAATAACAAATGCCCCAGGCCAAAAACCCTTGGTCATGAAATGTGGTGGACATTTTTTTCAATTTTAACAAATAGCTTAAGGTCATCATTTTTTGTTGTCTCTATACATATATGTACGCAGATATGAAGTATTGTTTTATTACCACGTTTGTTAACCTATTGCGAAATGACACCGAAGATGGAAAATTTTTTGGATAAAATTTTGAAAACTCATTTTTTAAGTTTTAAAAAATTTTCTTAAACAAAATTTAAAAAAATGGATCTGGTACTTTAAAGTTTTGTTAAATATGTATATGTTAGAGATTAACTGTGCGAATTTTTAAGGAAATTCCTCTGGCAGAATTTTTTTTTACAAACAATTTTTTTTGTGGTTTCGAGAAAAATGAGTTTTTTGTGAAATATTCAGTAAATGTACTCTTTCTAAATATTTTATATCAAAAATTTATCAGTTTTCACTTTTAAGTGTTATATCTTAATAGCCTAGGGTTTCTGAAAAAATAATATGACCTCATTAACCCTTTTGGACCTTGGGTCGCATATGACCCCAAGCTAATGAAAGACAATTTATTCAAAAAAACTCGAGTGCTGTTGAATTTTTAGATGTGACGCATAAAATATAACAGCTAAATGTGCAAGTCCTCCATGATAAATTTGGAATAAATCGAACAACATTAACCCATTCCTTGCCGAGGCCAAACTTTGAATTTTGGCATATTTAAATAAATTAATTGAAATTAATATTTATTTATAATGAGATAATCTAAAAGCCAATTGAGGCCAAACGATTACAGATAAAATAAATTAACAGATATACAATTACAATTACAATAAAGTTTTTTTTTAATTCTCTTTTTCTAGTTTAACTGAAGTTATAATTTTGTGCATAAAATGTCTGCAGGCTTTTTCGCCCAATCTGACTGACTTGATATGTGAACCGGAATTCTTGACCAGCAAGTGGGAACCGATATTTGAAATAAGTTTTGGGGCACCCAAACTTAGTGAAACTGCTATACATTTAACCTTTGGTACTGTCTTGAGTATAGTGGGAGTCTATACTAAAGTATTGAATTTGGTACGTTTAACTAAATTTTAGCCATAATAAAAGTTTATTAATCTCCCCTCCCCTCTCCTTTCAATCTAAGCAAAATTATGGTTTCCATGAAGTTCCCTTAAATATAATACCCGAAGTTGGAACTAAAGATGCTGCCACTAGTTCAACAAATACAAGCAAATCCTCTCAGGCTCATAATACATCACAGAGACCATTTTCCAAGTCTTTATCGGTGGCTTCAGTATCATCCGTAAATTGTCCCCCCAATGAGTTGTTATCCAATTTAGATAGTGAGTTATGCCTAATGGCATTGGAGCACATACTCACATTGGCAGCTTCACAAAGTATGTTGGCTTTAAAGAATCCTTTGCTGCCAGCTAGAGAAAAACAATTAGTAAGACGCGAAATTTCATGTGAACTATTGTCATATCACGAATTCGTGCGTAAAAAGGTTTTAGTAGATTATCGAGAGCATAATAAAATATGGCACAGGCGTAAACATGGTCAAGTGTTAATGCAACAAGTTGCTGATACAGATCTACTCGGCACTCAACAACAACGTGTTGCGGTCGAAACACAAAAAAGACCTTCGTCGGATTTACGTGTCAATGTAGTGCGACGTTTACATTTGCAACATTTACAACATTTGCAACAAAAAACACCAACTCCCGCTTCTGGTAGCTCATTTGAAATGTCTCATATAATATCACCTATCACCAGTTCGCAAGCACAACAACAGTCACAGCGACAACCTTCGGCTTCTACACCAAATCTGCCTAGGTCTGCTCTACGAAGAGCTGGTGAAGTAACTGATGATGATGCACCTAAAAGAGTGAATATTGCAGAAGAAGTATGCATTATGGAAGATGTACAGGAGGAGGAAGAAATTATCTATTTCCCCCCTGAAGAACCTAAGTATAGTCCTTTGTCGTATATACAATTTGTAGAAGAAGATTATTTACAGTATTTGTCAAATTTATTTTTTGTTATTTGTCAAAATGATTAAGATCGATACAGCGAATCTATTCTATTTTTAAAGTAAAACAAAAGAAGTAATTTTAAGTCTTTTTATTTCTATCCATAAAATAAATTGTTTTATTTTTCTACAAACTTTTTTTATTTTTTTAATGAATATTAGACCACATTCAGCGCACTGTTAAAACCGGAATGCTTTATCTTAAATAAATCTCTGTCACTTACAGTGGAGAACAACAAAAAATTTGACTAACAACGTGTAGAGTATAACAGGATTCGTTTTTGACTGTTTTGTTGCCAACCCTTCTACAACTTTACTGTCTTTTTATAAGCTTTTAATTTTGTTTGTTGCTATGCATCAACACGTAAATTAATTCATATGAATATATATATCCATATATACAATTTCACATATATGTATAAATATTTTCATTAAATAAACAAGAAAACGAGCCCCCTTAAGCTATTCATACATACGCACGTCTCTTGCAGTTCAAAATTGAGAGTATTTTAATTTGTTTTTTTAAGAGAACATTTTGAAAATTATACAGTTGCGAAAGAATTTTCAGAAAAAATCAATACTATTCATAACAAGTAAGAAATTTATAGTCGGTCTAGACCGACTATACGATACCCTATACCATGCGTTTAGAAACCCTATCTCTTAGGCCCAACTAACTGGACATTGAAAATAAGCAAAAACCAAATTTGAGTGGGATTTTTATTAATTTTTTTGGCTGCAGATATGAAAAAGTTCATATCGGATGCTATATCTATAAAGGGACTAGGTCCAAAAATGGACCGATCCTGATCATGTTTGGTAAAGTCTCTTGTATTTTGCAAAAATATATACAAACAAAATTTGAGAAGAATCAGTGCAATATTTTTGGTTTTTAATAGATTTAAGTGAAGATCGGGAAGCAGCTCTATATGGGGTCAAAGGGATCATTTTAGGACTACTCATTAGTGGATGTAATGAACGCATACAAACCCAATTTGAGTAAGATCTATATGACAATTTGGATCTTATGGCAATTTATGTCGATTTCATATGGGTAATTTGTATGGGGGCTAGGTCTGAACATGGGCCGATTCTCACCAATTTCAATAGCGTTCATGCCATGGCCGATAAAAGCTTATATACCAAATTTCATCAAAATATATTCATATTTGCGACCTGCAGTTTGATTACAAGCTTTACATGGACACACAGACGGACGGACGGACGGACGGACGGACGGACATTGTTAAATCAACTCAGAAAGTGATTCTGATTCGATCGGTATAATTAAAGATGGGTCTAGTTCAAATAGTTTTGGTTGTTACAAACAGCAGCACAAAGTCATTTACCCAAACCACATAGTGGTATAGGGTATAAAAATGTTCATGTGATACGATTCATATGATTTATGAATATATTGTCAGAGTATTAAGAGTATGGGCTGATGATTGTAATAAACTGAAAATTTTGACATACATACACCGATGTTATCATTATTACCGACATATGTAGCATCATTTCAGTACAAGCTGCCCAATCCAAATGCTGCCGCTGACTTAGACTTAAACGACCGTTAAATCTTATTAATCATATATATCAGGCATGGGCAAATGCGGCCCTATGGGCCGCATGCGGCCCACAAACAAATTTTGTGCGGCCCCATATAAATTTAAAACAAAATAAAAAAATATTGTTTGTTAATTAAAAAACAAGAATTTTAAATACGTAAGAAAATTATAGTCGGTCTATCCCGACTATACGATACCCCATACCATGGTTTAGAGACCCTATCTCTTATGTCCAACTAATTAGATATAGAAAATAAGCATAAACCAAATTTAGTTGGCATTGTTATTAATTTTTTTGGCTGCAGATATGAAAAAGTTCATATCGGGTGCTATATTTATATGGGAACTAGGTCGACCGATCCTGACCATATTTGGTAAAGTCACTTATATTTTGAAAAAATATATACAAATCAAATTTGAAAAAAATCATATTGCACAGATTTTTGTTTTTTGATAGATTTAAGTGAAGATCGGGAAGCAGCTCTTTATGGGGCTATGATTAAGAATTGTCCTACAGCGATTATTTTTGGAAAGGCGGACGGACAGACGGACGGACATCGATAAATCGACTCAGAAAGAGATTCTGAGTCGATCGGTATAACAAAAGATGGGTCCAGGGAAAATATTTTTGGGAGTTACAGACAGCAGCACAAAGTCATTATACCCAAACCGCATAGTGGTATAGAGCAAGGTTCAGAAAATACACACACGAAACACACAATGTTCTGTTCAAAAGCAGCCAACACATATCTTTATTTTCATATCAATTATGTGCGTTTCTAAATTTTCTACGGTGCCCAACACAACCATGACTGTGTTCGTTTTAATATTTCGTTATTTACACGCATTTTTGAGTGTTGCTTTATTTGAAGTTCATGTTCTGGTACGTGTAATGAAAAAAACACAGAACATGTACAATAAACAGGTTCGAGTTCAGTTATATTTTAAGTCGTGTTGTGGCTCGTGTAGTAAGAAAAAACACAACATGTACAATAAACAGGTTCGAGGTCAGTTATATTTTAAGTCGTGTTTAAGATATAACTGAACTCGAACCTGTTTATTGTACATGTTGTGTTTTTTCTCACTACACGAGCCACAACACGACTTAAAATATAACTGAACTCGAACCTGTTTATTTTATATGTTCTGTGTTTTTTTTCAGTACACTTACCAGAATATGAACTTCAAATAAAGCAACATTCAAAAATGTGTGCTTTATGTGTGATTGAAACAAAAAGTATGTGATACAAAAATGTTCGTGTAAATAACGAAATATTAAAACGAACACAGTCATGGTTGTGTTGGGCACCGAAGAAAATTTCAAAACAAACATAATTGGTATGAAAATAAAAATATGTGTGTGTTGGTCTAAGTTATGTTTGTTTACATATATGTACGAGTTTTTTATTCAGTGTGTGTTTTTTTCTGAACTCTGGTATAGAGTATAAAAATTTCAAAATGTTTTTTTAAATTTTATTAAGAATTTAACTAAAAATCACTAATATCTCTATTATTTTACCTTCCTAATAAATGCGAAATTAAACCTAAGCTCTCTTTTGATGTGTCTTATTTCTGACTTTCTGGTTGAATTTTCCGTTTTGGTGTATTCAGAGACTTATAGTTAAATTTCACGGCGAATATTTGTGCGGCACATTTTAACCGCTTAAATCCCTGTTTTAATGGTGTTTTTGTTATTTTTAAAAGAAGGACAAAAATGACCCATAACTTGAGGAGTTAAAGGGTTAACATATTATACAAAAAATGTTCTCCGTAACATCGGTATTTTTTTTTTTCCTATTTTGTTTGAAAGTGGATATTTGTACAGAAATATAATAGTGCGGTCCACGGTTAGTAAGTGAAATTCCAAATTTGGCCCAACAAGCCATTTACGTGCCCATCCCTGATATATATCTTTGCCAAATATATAAACATTTTAGGATCATTTTTAGTCATAATACTTTCCTTATAATAATAATAATAACACCCATATACTTTCCTATCTTGGTGAAATTTTGTCAGTCTATACATATAAAGGGTGATTTTTTAAGAGCTACAGGAAAATTTTCCAAAAAAAAAACACATTAAATTCAGAAAAATGCATGAAATCTTTATTTGAATCGATAGTACGGTCCATATAATTTAATGTTTGAAGATTATTTCATGCAAATGTTGACCGTGACTGCGCCTCAAATGGTCCATCCGCTTAGTTCAATTTTGGCATACTCATTCCAACATTTCGGCCGGTATCTCATGAATAAATGCTTCAATGTTGTCTTCCAATGCGTCAATTGAAGCGGGATTGTCTGTATAGATCTGAGCTTTAATATAGCCCCACAAAAATAGTCTAAAGGCGTTAAATCGCACGATTTAGGCGGCCAATTGACCGGTCCCGAACGTGAAATAAAATGTTCACCGAACTCGCCTCTCAATAAGTCCATTGTTACGCGTGCTGTGTGGCATGTGGCACCGTCTTGTTGAATCCACATGTCATGCAAGTCAAGCTCTTGCATCTTTCAGTAGCGCTCACCATTCACAGTTACGTTACGATTCGCATCATCTTTGAAGAAGTACGGTCCAATGATGCCACCAGCCCATAAACCGCACCAAACTGTGACTTTTTCTGGATTCATTGGTAGCTCTTTCAATGCTTCTGGCTGATATTCACTCCAAAATCGACAATTCTGCTTATTTACCTACCCATTGAGCCAAAAATGAGCTTCGTCGCTGAACACAATTTTTCGGTAAAAAAGTGGATCTTCGGCCAACTTTCCAAGAGCCCATTCACCAAAAATTCTACGTAGCGGTAGGTCGTTCGACTTCAATTCTTGCACCAGCTGTATTTTGAAAGACTTCACACCTAAATCTTTCCGCAAAATTTTCCACGTTGTTGATTAACAGAGGCCCAATTGCTGCGAACGGCGACGAATCGATAATTGATGGTCATCATTAACACTGGCCGATACAGCTGCGATATTTTCTTCAGTTCGCACTCTACGTAAGCGTGTTGGTGGTTTAATGTCCAACAATGTAAATTTGGTGCGAACTTTAGTCACAATAGCCCGAATAGCCGCTTCAGTGGGTCGATTAAACTAACCATAAAATGGAAGAAGCGCGCGATAAACTTTCTTAACAGAGCACGCATTTTGATAATAAAATTCAATAACTTGTAAACGTTGTTCGTTTGTAAGACGATTCATGGTTAAATTATAGACCAAACTGAAGATGTTTGACAATGAAACAAAACACGAAACGTGCGTCAGCTGTTTAAACCAGTGTTGCCAAAAAGATAATAGCTAAAAAATCACCCTTTATATATATGTGACCTTCTCCGAGAAAAGGGACCTAGTGGGTCAAAAAACGGGTTGTGTCAAAAACGGTGGATTCTGGTACTTAAAAGGGTGTAGAAACTTTAAATGGGTTTTTTTTTCTCAAAACTTAATTTTCACACACTAGGTCCCTTTTCTCGGATAAGGTCACTGTGTAGAAACTTTAAATGCGTTTTTTTTCTCAAAACTTTATTTTCACACACTAGGTCCCTTTTCTCGGAGAAGGTCACATATATATACGTATAATTTTTAGACATAATACCTATGTATATAAAGTCCTTCACTGTAGGCTAAAAAAAGTTAATGACATTACAAAATAAAGCCAAATTTCCCCAAATATATAGTCACCTATTTTCACTGACTTTCTTAAAAAGCACGTTTTCTCAAAGGAGTACCCTTCCTTATGCCATTTTCTTTTCTGACAAAAAATGTCACATTTTATTTGCACTTCGCAAAGTGTATTTATTATTATATATTCTAAATTATTTTATACATCAGTCGAAAGGTCTCAAAGTCGAGCGCTCGTAAATCGCAAACAATTATAGCCACTGACTTCTTTCAGGTCATAGTGTGAGAATATTTCCACATTGTTGACCTTTTTTCAATATTTTCTCCCCATGACTTCAAAGAGGATAATAATCAAATTTTTTGCAATTTTATGAACACAGCACTTTGAGACCTTCCGATTAATGTATAAAATTAGGTTACTCTTAATTTAGAATATATAAAAAAATACACTTTTCGAAAAAAGCGACATTTTTGGTTAGAAAAGAAAACGGCATTAGAAACTGAATTTCCTTAAAAAGCACATTTTCTTAAAAAGTACGTTTTCCCTAAAAAGTATATATTCCTCAAAAAATAACTTCTTAAAAAGTAAATTCTCTTAAAAAGTACCTTTTCTTAAAAAGTAAATTTTCTTAAAAAGTACGTTTCCTTAAAAAGTACATTTTCTGTAAAAGTATGTTTTCTTAAAAAGTACGTTTTCTGTAAAAGTATGTTTTCTTTAATAAGTAGATTTTCTTAATACAGTACCGTTCCTTAAAAAGTCAATTTTCTTAAAAAATTTCCCTTTTATAAAAAAGTCCTTTTTGTTATAAAAGTGCGTTTTCTTAAAAAAAAATACATTTTCTTAAAAAAATACCCTTTCTTCAAAAAATAAATATTCTTAAAAAGTATCTTTTCTTAAAATAATACCTTTACTTTCTCAAAAAAGTACCCTTTCTTCGAGTGTTTTTTGTTAAAAATTTATATTTTCTTAAAACAACGGAAAAAACACCTTTTCTTGAAAAAGTACATTTTTTTATAAAGTAACTTTTCTTAAAGTAATACATTTTCTTAAAAAATTTTCTTAAAAAAGTACCTTTTCTTAAAAAAGTCCCTCAAAAAGTACATTTCCTTAAAAAAGTACCTTTTTAAAAAAGTACATTTTCTGAAAAAAATAAATTTTATTAAAAAAAATACCATTTATTGGAAAAATACAATTTCTCAAAAAACTACTCCTACTTAAAGTACCGTTTTTTAAAAAGGAACATTCTCTTAAAAAGTACCTTTTCTTCCAAAAGTACCCTTTCTTAAAAAGTACCTTTTCTTGAAAAAGTGCCATTTCTTAAAAATGTACATTTTTAAAAAAAAATAACTTTTCTTAAATAAGTACTTCTTCTTAAAAAGTAAATTTTCTTAAAAAATTACCTTTCCTAAAAAAGGACATTTTCTTAAAATAGTACCTTTACTTAAATAACTACTATTTTTCAAAGAATACCCTTTCTTAGAAAGTACATTTTCCTAAAAACTACCTTTTCTAAAACAGTACCTTTTCTTAAAAAAGTACCTTTTCTTAAAACAGTACCTTTCATAAAAAACTACCTTATCTTAAAAAGGTATATTTTCTTGAAAAAGTACTTTTCTGATATACATACATATGTACAATTTATTAAAAAAGTACCATTTATTGAAAAAGTACCCTTCGATAGAAAATTACCATTTTTTATAGAAGTAGCTTTTCTGACACAAGTACCTTTTCCTAAAAAATCATCTTTTGTTAAATAATAATCTTTTCTTAAAAACGCACATTTTCTTAAAAAAGCACATTTTCTTGAAAAAAGTACCTTCCTTAAAAAATTACCTTTTCACATTTTGTTTTCAAATATTAAAGCATACATCAGTATGTATATTTGCACGGGTAATAGGTTTTAACGGGAGCCGCAGGAGCCTTACAACTAACTACATACATATGTAGTAGTTTGTTTATATTTCATGAAAATAAATATAGGGATGGCAAAATTGGTAAATTTGTACTTCTCAAAAGTACAAATAATACATTTTTGTATCGTTGAATTTATAATAGATTTAGTTAAGTTTCGAGGAGTATTTCGCAAAAATGAGTATTTGTAACCGCACCCAACATTGTTTTCTTTGAAGGAACTGTTTAAACATCTATAATATTAATAGGCTAGGCGATTTCTTGTGACCGATGTTTTGTTCTACCGTTTTATCCCGATTATGACCAAACGTATATTATTTGAAAGGTTTTTCTTTTTATCCGTTTTGCAGATTTACAGATTTTTAAATTTTTTCGTTCATTTTGAGTAAATTGCATTTAAAGTTGCTACTAACACGTACATAAAATTATACATACATATGCTATGTGTGTTTTATTAAATTTGTTAATGTGTTTGTTAATGAGTTATTGTTATCTTCATTCAAAATTATAATAAACCATAACAGTGTTGGTTTGTGAATTGGCTAAGTTGAAAAATTAAGCTGCCTAGAAATTGCACTCGAATTTCGAGCGCTGGAATCTGTTAGTTTTCTTTAATGTATTAATTCAGTGACTGAATTCCTTTAGTCGCTTAAATCGTACTACAAGCACCAATTAGTTCTAATGCCATTCAAATCCCACAACACGTACTTTAGAAACACCGCATGTTTTCTTTTGTAACATTTTATCATGAAAATCCTTTAGTAAATCAATTCAATCACTACTCATAGTCTATAAACTGTTACTATCTGTTATCGTTTATGTACTTAAGTACAAGCAATATGTTTTTTAGTACATTTAGTACTACTTAGGCTAAAATGCTACAGCAATTCATGATATTCGTATGTTAAACCAACCACCCTTTTTTGTACGCACACAAACTACATAATCCGATTTGTTGCTAATATTCTCTAGTACATACAACTGCCTGCTAACAAAACGTTTACCGAAAAAACAGGAATAGAGAGAGAGAGAGAGAGAAACCTTTAAGAGTTTAATGAGAATTATTACACCCACCGAAATTTACAACAACGATAAGAATTTGCACGTTTTTATTTTGTGGTAATTTTAACTCTCCAAGAAGTTAAGTAAAATAAAGTAAAGTAACGAAGGGACACAAGAGGAAATTTAAAATTATGTATATCGTTAGTAGCTTTATAATAAAAAAAAATAAAATAAAACAAACTTAAAAAAATGCTCAAACGCAAATATAAGAGATGATGGAAACATTTCACAAATAAACTGTGGTAGTATGTTGCAGAGCTTTGAAATAATTTATTTTTTCAAATCAATTTACAAAAGTTTATTTTATATCTTTAATGAATGTGAAATTTTATTTACTTTATAAGTAAATTTGCTGCTGACTTCAAATGTTTTAAATTTTTTTTTAAATTTTGTAGAAAAATTAAAAAAATGGATTTTTTGAGCTTTGTCCATACAATCCTATACAAAAACTTTAACATTAATATCGAATGTCACAGGTAATAACAAAGTTTTAAAATAAATTAATTTATAGTTTACATAGGTTTTCCTCAAGAAAAATTCTTGTATTATGCAAAAAATACCCTCAAAACATTGTCATACAAAACTCAGCGAGCATGTCATAAAATCTCAGAAGCCTCAGGAGGGAATTAACAACTTGCACAATCATCAGTAGGCAGTGGCTCAACTATGAACTCAAGAATACACGCTGTCATTCCATATCTACAGTTACAAATGAAGCGCCCGCCGCCTTGTCGCAGATTAATATTTTTATACAGGGTAAAGTGGAGTTCGAGAAGTTGAAAAAGTATCGCAAGTCGATTTGGCACTGAAAGATTTTTGTTATGACAACTACTGTGTTTAATCAATGCATACATTGTGAGAAGGCGGCCAAAGGTTTTAGTTTTTATAATCAATAGCCAAAAATCTCTATATCGACTATTTCATTGGACTTTTTCTGATTTGGACTAAACTCATAATTTTCTTATTATTCTTTCAAGCACAGAGTTTAGCTCAAAAAATAATTTAATTTAATTTAATGAATTTCATTTAAATATTCATATTTTTTTTTATATATGTAAATAGGAAAAAATTGAATGATAAAATAAAATTTCCTAGAATTTGCACTCCAATTTCGAGTGCTGGGCTCTGTTACTATTACTTAATACTTTCCAACGATTCTTCGAGTGCGATAAATGGATAAAAAACGACGAAGTAATTTTATTTTTTATGAAAATCGCATTAAAAACATCAACAAAAAATCTCGTTATTTTTAGTCTAAATATAGATTTTTATAATATTTTTTTGATGCAGAATCGAAGAATTATTAATTCTCTTTCAAGCACAGAGTTTAGCTCAAAAAATAATTTAATTCGGTGTTTTTTTTTTCTTTAAAACTGTTGGGTTTTTAAGAAAACATACCGAATCTGGGTTTTTTTTATTGATCTGATGATGAATATACAACTCTTTCCACCTCTGCACCAGCGTTTAAGACTATCTGCAATTGGGTAAAGGAATTTAAACTTGGACGTATATCCACAAATGATGAATGTCGTTCTAGACGTCCAGTTTAGATAGTATCTTCGGAAATCATCGATAAATTTCACAATGTAGTTTTGAATGACTGTTAAAGAAAAAAAGTGATCTTCCTTCAAGATAATGATCGGGCGCAGTTTCGATGGCAAAAATACACGAGTTGTGGTTATAATTGGTGCCGCATCCACCTTATGGCTCCTAGTGTCTTTTTTCTATTTTCATATTTAAAGAAATTAGTTTTTGACAAAATATTTCTGAAATTCTATCATATTCATATAATATGTTTCAGAATATGTCCGTCGCAATAACCGTCCGTTTGTTAAACTGTTATGAATCAGCTTTTAAAATTATGATTTTTATGAATTATAAAATAGTTGGGTGGGTAACTTTCTGATATTTTTTTTGTTTTGATTTTATAAAGGATTGAATAATTGATTCTGCTTTAAAACATTTTAAAAATTTGCCTGTAGACTTAAGATAACGAGATTTCTATTTTTTTCTGATATTACTTAATGATATTTTTTGTTTGCTGCTAATAACTCTAGTAACTAATTAAACTTTATATGTATTGTATTACCTACCAATTTGTCATATACGTTTTAGTGGCATAAAATATCCTTTAAAATATTTCAAATAAGTATATTTCTAGGTAACATTATTTTTCATCTTAGCCAATTCACAAACCAATACTTTTTTGGTTTATTATTATTGTGAATGAAGAAAACAAAGTCATTATAAAGAAATACCTTTCAAATAATACACGTTTGGTCAAAATCGGGATAAAACGGTAGAACAAAACATTGGTAACAAGAAATCTCCTGGCCTATTAATATTTCGTTTCCTGGTCGAGGTTTATTTTCACGTCGTTGGACAGATATTGTGTTCAAATATGAACATGTTTTTTATTATAATGATTAAAATGTTTATTTATTTTCTGATCTATTATGAAAATAATACAGCTTGAGGTATGTACTTTCATTCTAATATAATAAATTAAATTAGGTTGCATGGTTTAAGTAGACACTGATTAAAGTAAAACAAATCCATAAAAGGGCAACGGGTAGAAAATACTTATCTAGTGACAACGCATGTGTAAATTCCCACAATCTGACAAGGTCTCACAATAAGATAAGAAATTCCCACACACTGATAAGGTCTCACAAGAAGATAAGAAATTGGTCTAGATTAGATATAAGATTTTTGTATAATTTTAGAATTAAAGAATTAGTAATTTGCAACTACTGCACATTAAAAGACGTGTTTCATTAACATAAGTTCACGTAGTTTTAAACATGTTGAATGGCCAGATTTATAATATTAATAGGCAAAGCGATTTTTTGTGACCCCTTCTATGCTTTTAGTTATCAAACGATTTTGACAAAAAATATAACATTTGAAAGGTGTTTCTTTACAGATGTGCACCACCACCTTTAAAGTTCCTACTAACACATTAAAAATAAACACATAAAACTATACAATGCTGTGTTTGTGTTTATTAAATTTGTTAATGTGTTTGCAAGTATTGTATATCAAAACCACTGTGTTGAATTGTGAATTGGCTAAAATTGATTCCCATAACTTAAGGCTCTTATAAAATTACTAGCTGAGTCCGGTCCGCGTTGCTGGCCCGAAGAAAACATCTGGATTTTATATTGCATCTAAATTTTAATACCGAGTGTCGGGCAAAAGTAAAGCACGAACTCCCTCGAAAATCCTTAAATACATTGCATTTAATAATATTATGAATATGACTGAAAAAAAATATACGTTTTCTTGAATATTTTAACACCAGCGCCACCTACAGGTGAAAAACTTTGTCAGCAACTTTAGTTTTATGTACATAATATATGTTGCGAATTTGAGCTAAATTGGACCGTAAATAAATTTTTTGGGAGAATCTCGACCCCAGCGCCACCTATCGGGTACAAAAAAAAGTTATGCAAATCGAAGAACCAAAGGAACATATGGTATGAATACGGTCGCTAGCATTAGTGGTTCAACAGTTATTAGAGTACCAACATACGCACCAACGTTTTTATATATTAAGATTAATTAACAAATCCATTTACGGTGTCCTCTGTGTGTTCAACAAATATTGATAATGAAATTTAATGAAGAACAACATTACAGCAATATATCCAATTAAAACAATCGCCGCCTCAGTAAATGTCAACATACAAGACTCGGACATAAGCAATGCTTAAAAAATAAAAAAGAATGAAAATATTATTGTTGAGTTTTGCTCACTAAATAAAAAGCAAGAGTTTATATCAAAGATACGTGGTCACAGATTGAAAGGAGAATTATTTCAACCCAATTCAAACAACAACGATGCTATAAACCCAACAAACCAAAACAACTGCATATATATTAATGACCAATTGACTACTAACAACCGTAGGCTCTTATGGCAAGCAAAAACTAAAGCCAGAAAATTAGGGTGGAAGTTTATATGGGTCCGTAATGGTCATATATTTGTCATTGATGTAAATATTGTAATAAATAATGTTTTTATTTAATTAAATAGACGTTCCCTTGACAAAGTAGACAAAATATCTACGAAACGTTGGGAAAGAAGAAATTAAAATGCAATTTTAATTACTTTTAAAGGAATCAGGTCACATTAGTTCATTAATAATACATCAAAAAAAATATCTGGCCAAACATAATAAAAATAAAAGAAATTTAATGAATTTTATTTAAAAATTGACAATTTAATGAATTTCATTTAAATATTCATATTTTTTTAATATATGTAAATAGATTAAGAAAACATTGAAAGGAAAAAATTGAATGAAAAAATAAAATTTCCTAGAATTTGCACTCCAATTTCGAGTGCTGGGCTCTGCTACTATTAATTAATACTTTCCAACGATTCTTCGAGTGCGATAAATGGATAAAAAACGACGAAGTAATTTTAATTTTTATGAAAATCGCATTAAAAACATCAACAACAAATCTCGTTATTTTTAGTCTAAATATAGATTTTTATAATATTTTTTTGATGCAGAATCGAAGAATTATTAATTCTCTTTCAAAAATTAAGAAAAAAAATGACATTAAATCTTTTTTATTCAGTAAAATAAAATTTTTTGGATGCTTTTTCATACCCGTGATTATCGCGATCGCTAAAATCCAGGTTCATTATGAGGCACTCAATGCTTATATGTTCAAATTGAAATGTATGACCATTTTTTGTCAAGTTTATAAATAAAGTTTTAAATAATTCAACCAAAAAGAATTCATACCTTAAAGTTAAGCTAATGTGTGAATATATGTATGTATGCTTACAACATACACATACACACAAATAGGGAAAAAAAAAGTATCTATAGACAACATTATTTCTTTTTGGTAAACAATTCGTTGGTCGTTTGGTAAAAAATCAAGAAAGAGTCTTATGAGTTCACATTTGTTACCTTTTAAATTCAGTAGTCTGTGAGAAACCAGCAAAAACGTTTGCAGAAATAAATTAGCAGCCGAAACATTAAAAAAATTTGATAAACCAAAATCATATTTAACAAAACATAGACAAGGCTGATTGAATTGTTAAAAATATTTTAAAAATATTAAAGAAAAGAATTTCATTTTTGTATTTGGGAGTGTTAAAAAATAATGTTTAAAAGTTCTTCTACATCGTCAATTAAACAATTGTGGTTGCTCGGCAGCATAAGTAAAACGCATAAAACCGTCAAAACTTTTAATGGAGTATTGTTGTCCTCTAAACGCTTTAAGGCTACCGCTTTCAGTTTAGCTGAACCCATTGAAGATACTAAAACGGACTATGTACCCACAATAGAACAACGTGTTAAGTTTGGTCATACCGGAAAATCAATACAGGAAAAAATTGCATCAGAGGTAAGTTTGTAAAAATTACACAAATGTTAGTGATATCATATCCTGTTTCCTTGAATTGCTTTTATGTTTAGGGGTTTTTTAATGGTGAAATTGTTTTTTTTTTTTGTTAGTTAGAGTTATATCGATTGTTTTTTTTTTTTTTTTGTTATATTGTATATAAGGCATTGTGCATAAACCAGTTGCTATATATTGCTACAACTTTAAGAGAGAGTTTTAGATTTACCGGTTAACTTTTCGAATGTCTTTCGTCTTTCATGGACGATTTAGTTTAGAAGTTTTTCGAAAAATTAGATTAAAACAAAAAACTCGACCAACGCTGAGATTCGCTAAGCAATACTACGTTTGTAACATAAGTTTAAGAAGTCACATTTATAGAAAAGAGAGTTAGCAAAAAAAAAAAAAAAAAATTAAGAATAAGTACTGGTTTTTTTTCTTTATCAAACTCCAGTTGCCTAATACATATGTACATACTCGTACATTGAAGTGCCTTGTATTACATGGGGAAAAAAATTGTGCATTCTTCAAATAATTCAAAAAAAATTGTCGGCTTTGGCGAGAACCATCAGTGAGCTGTACCATTTTCAACAAAACCCGTTCTTTTAGTATTTTCAAAATTTTTCTCACTTCTTCCAAGGAAACCATATACAGTGAAGAGATGTAGTATATGTCGATTTATATTTATTTTAAAAATCATTCAAAGCTTTCATGTTATCCAAAAAATTTTTTTTCTACTATTGTCTTAAATATCTGTTTTATTAATGTCAGTTAAAAATTTGGTCAAAACGTTTTATTATACCCTATACCACTATGTGGTTTGGGTATAATGACTTTGTGCTGCTGTTTGTAACAACCAAAAATATTTGACCTAGACCCATCTTTAATTATACCGATCGAATCAGAATCACTTTCTGAGTTGATTTAACAATGTCCGTCCGTCCGTCCGTCCGTCTGTGTGTCCATGTAAAGCTTGTAATCAAACTGCAGGTCGCAAATATGAATGTATTTTGATGAAATTTGGTATATAAGCTTTTATCGGCCATGGGTGAACGCTATTGAAATTGGTGAGAATCGGTCCATGGTCAGACCTAGCCCCCATACAAATTACCCATATGAAATCGACATAAATTGCCATAGGATCCAAATTGTCATATAGATCTTACTCAAATTGGGTTTGTATGCGTTCATTACATCCACTAATGAGTAGTCCAAAAATGATCCCTTTGGCCCCATATAGAGCTGCTTCCCGATCTACAGTTAAATCTATTAAAAACCAAAAATATTGCACTGATTCTTCTCAAATTTTGTTTGTACATATTTTTGCAAAATACAAGAGACTTTACCAAACATGATCAGGATCGGTCCATTTTTGGACCTAGCCCCTTTATAGATATAGCATCCGATATGAACTTTTTTATATCTGCAGCCAAAAAAATTAATAAAAATCCCACTCAAATTTGGTTTTTGCTTATTTTCTATGTCCAGTTAGTTGGGCCTAAGAGATAGGGTTTCTAAACGCATGGTATAGGGTATCGTATAGTCAGTCTAGACCGACTATAATTTTCTTACTTGTTTTTATTTTCATTTAATTTCATTTCCTGTACAACAAGAATAAATCTTATACTTAGAGTACAGGATTGCACTATTCACAGGATAGTTTACAAACTTTATCTATAATATTAATAGGCTAGGCGATTTCTTGTGACCGATGTTTTATTCTACCGTTTTATCCCGATTTTGACCAAACGTATGTTATTTGCAAGGTATTTCTTTTTAGCCGTTTTGCAGATTTACAGATTTTTAAATTTTTCCTTTATTTTGAGTAAATTGCATTTAAAATTGCTACTAACACATACATAAAATTATACAATCCCTGCAGGAAATATCAATAGTGAAACAGTACTTGTTCACTATTGACCGTGTCAACAGTACTACTGACCAAGACAATGTAATTTTCTATAGACATTTAACATGTACGTCTCATTGCAAATCACTAGTGACATTGGTACTATTGATTAGGTAGTGACTAGGTAGTTCTCATGGGACCATATGTAGACATTGGAACCAGAGATTTACTAGCGACTAGGTAGTTCTCATGGGACCATATGTAGACACTGGAACCAGATATTCTTGTACAAATTTGATTGATCTTTCACTTTTCTTTTATAACTTCGTTTACTTATTATGTTTTTATACCCTATACCACTATGTGGTTTGGGTATAATGACTTTGTGCTGCTGTTTGTAACAACCAAAAATATTTGACCTACACCCATCTTTAATTATACCGATCGAATCAGAATCACTATCTGATTCGATTTAACAATGTCCGTCCGTCCGTCCGTCCGTCTGTGTGTCCATGTAAAGCTTGTAACCAAACTGCAGGTCGCAAATATGAATATATTTTGATGAAATTTGGTATTTCATCTTTTATCGGCCATGGGATGAACGCTATTGAAATTGGTGAGAATCGGTCCATGTTCAGACCTAGCCCCCATACAAATGACCCCTATGAAATCAACATATATTGTCATAAGATCCAAATTATCATACAAATCTTAGTCAAATTGGGTTTGTATGTATATATTACATCCATTAATCAGTAGTCCACAAATGATCCCTATTGGACAACTCTTAGTCATAGGCCCCATATAGAGCTGCTTCCCGATCTTCACTTAAATCTATCAAAAAACAAAAATATTGCACTGATTCTTCTCAAATTTTGTTTGTATATATTTTTGCAAAATACAAGAGACTTTTCCAACCATGGTCAGGATCGGTCCATTTTTGGGCCTAGTCCCCATATAGATATTTCATCCGATATGAACTTTATATGAACCAACCACGTGTTTTTCAAACAAAACTATAGAAATCAAAAAGAAACAGAACTCCCAACTTCAGTAAAATTTTTTTGACAGATAACGTAAAGTAAATAGTGTAGACGTTTAGTTGACAATGTCAACAAAATTGTAGACAAAAGTGGTGACTTGGGGACACTTGACCCCAGGCTTCCTGCAAGGCTGCCATTTGTGTTAATGTGTTTTTGTGTTGCTTTGCGAATTGGCTATAATTGACTAGCATACCTTTAGGGTCTTTATTCAATGAAAAAATAAAATTTCCTAGAATTTGCACTCGAGGGCTGGAATCTGCTAGTAAATATAAATATAATCTAATACAAAAAAAAAAAAAAAATATGGAAACAATAATTAGATTTAATGCAAAGTTAATATACTACAATAAGAAAAACAAGTAAGAAAATTATAGTCGGACTAGACCGACTATACGATACCCTATACCATGCGTTTAGAAACCCTATCTCTTAGGCCCAACTAACTGGACATAGAAAATAAGCAAAAACCAAATTTGAGTGGGATTTTTATTAATTTTTTTGGCTGCAGATATAAAAAAGTTCATATCGGATGCTATATCTATAAAGGGGCTAGGTCCAAAAATGGAGCGATCCTGATCATGTTTGGTAAAGTCTATTGTATTTTGCAAAAATATGTACAAACAAAATTTGAGAAGAATCAGTGCAATATTTTTGTTTTTTAATAGATTTAACTGAAGATCGGGAAACAGCTCTATATGGGGTCAAAGGGATCATTTTTGGACTACTCATTAGTGGATGTAATGAACGCATACAAACCCAATTTGAGTAAGATCTATATGACAATTTGGATCTTATGGCAATTTATGTCGATTTCATATGGGTAATTTGTATTGGGGCTCGGTCTGAACATGGAGCGATTCTCACCAATTTCAATAGCGTTCATCCCATGGCCGATAAAAGCTTATATACCAAATTTCGTCAAAATATATTCATATTTGCGACCTGCAGTTTGATTACAAGCTTTACATGGACACACAGACGGACGGACGGACGGACGGACATTGTTAAATCAACTCAGAAAGTGATTCTGATTCGATCGGTATAATTAAAGATGGGTCTAGGTCAAATATTTTTGGTTGTTACAAACAGCAGCACAAAGTCATTATACCCAAACCACATAGTGGTATAGGGTATAAATATACGTTTAGACAATTAAGGAAAAAATTGAATAGGAATTGTTTAAAGCTATTTGCGTTGCTATTGAGTTGTTGGTTGTGTGGAAGAATATTCCATAGACGTGAGGCATTTATATAAAATTGCCACTCAGATACGTGGGAGCTATGACGAGGGATTATTTGAATTATTTTGGCGTATAGATATTGAGGCTTTTGTGTGTAGCTTACCTTATGCATAAAAATGAGAACACGAATTTTTAGCAAGGACACAAACGATACTCCATAGAGATTACTTGATACATGTGAAACTTCCCCATATTTATACCCTATACCACTATGTGGTTTGGGTATAATGACTTTGTGCTGCTGTTTTTAACTACCAAAAATATTTGACCTAGACCCATCTTTTATTATACTGTCGTTTTAGCGATGCCTGTCCGTCCGTCCGTCTGTGTGTTCATGTAAACCTTTTAATCAAACTACAGGTCGCAAATATGAATATATTTTGATGATTTTTGGTATTTAATCTTTTATCGGCCATGGGACGAACGCTATTGAAATTGGTGAAAATCGGTCCATGTTTAGACCTAGTCCCCATACAAATGACTCCTATGAAATCGACATAAATTGCTATAAGATCCAAATTATCATATTGATAGATCTTAGTAAAATTGGGTTTGTATGTGTTTATTGTATCCATTAATCAGTAGTCCAAAAATAATTCCTATTGGACAATTCTTAGTCATAGGCCCCATATAGAGCTGCTTCCCGATCTTCACTTAAATCTATCAAAAAAACAAAAATAATGTACAGATTTTTCTCAAATTTGGTTTGTGTATATTTTTTTCAAAATATAAGTGACTTTACCAAATATGGTCAGGATCGGTCCATTTTTTGACCTAGTCCACATATAAATATAGCACCCGATATGAACTTTTTCATATCTGCAGCCAAAAAAAGTAATAACAATGCCACTCAAATTTGGTCTTTGCTTATTTTCTATATCCAGTTAGTTGGACCGAAGAGATAGGGTTTCTAAACCATGGTATAGGGTATCGTATGGTTGGTCTACACCGACTATAATTTTCTTACTTGTTTCTTATTCTATATACATATCGTATAATGTTGTTGTACAAGACCTCTAGCTTACGTTTGCTAGTAGAATCACAGTTGGCAAATAACTCACATCCATAAATTAATCCAGGAATCATGTAACATTTAGCAAGAAGTACTCTTATTCTAAATGGAGTAAAGAATTTAGTCGACCAGAGTGACCTCAACTTTATATAAGTTTGGTCAAGATTTTTTGCAGTATTAACGAGTTTAATTTTTTCACCATTTATTAAAATATCATCGCCTAAAACAGGATCAGCAGTAGTATGGATTATCATGAACTTTGACTTTTGAGGATTGAGACAGAAGCCATTTGCAGTTGCCCAGGCATATATTTTACGTAAATCTTCATTAAGTTTAGCAATATTACTAGAAGGCTGTGCACATCATGCGCGTACATATGGATTTTACAGTTGGAAAGTTGTTTTAGCAGATCATTAGCATATATTGAAAATAGCAAAGATACTTGAGGCAGTCCTCGAGAAATGTTTACAGAATTAAACCATGTATTATTTACATAAACAGCTTGCGTACGATCGGTTAAGTATGAATATAAAAGACTAGCTGAGTCCGGTCCGCGTTGCTGGCCCGAAGAAAACATCTGGATTTTATATTGCATCTAAATTTTAATACCGAGTGTCGGGCAAAAGTAAAGCACGATTTAATAATATTATGAATATGACTGAAAAAAAATATACGTTTTCTTGAATATTTTAACACCAGCGCCACCTACAGGTGAAAAACTTTGTCAGCAACTTTAGTTTTATGTACATAATATATGTTGCGAATTTGAGCTAAATTGGACCGTAAATAAATTTTTTGGGAAAATCTCGACCCCAGCGCCACCTATCGGGTACAAAAAAAAAATTATGCAAATCGGAGAACCAAAGGAACATATGGTATGAATACGAAGTCGCTAGCATTAGTGGTTCATCAGTTATTAGAGTACCAACATACGCACCAACGTTTTTATATATTAAGATTAGGCGATGTTGGAGAGAACTTAAAAAAGCGTCGTAATTTCAGGCAGAGTGTGTTATGATCAACCGTATCAAAGGCCTTTGAATGATCAAGCAGCACCAAAAAATTTATTTTACCATTATCTAGTTCACATCGAATATTTTCAGAAACATCCAACAAAACAGACGCACAACTGTGGTCAGCTCGAAACCTCGATTGCATATTAGTTAGCAAAGAATTGTCATTAATAAATGAATTTATTTGCACATGTAAAATCTTCTCTAATACTTTTGGAAACATAAAACAGCTATTGGCCTGAATTCCGAGGTAGATTTTGGCAAAGGTATTATTTTGGCACGTTTCCATTTTGACGGAAAAGTGCTGGATATAATGATACTATTGAACAAATGGGTGACATATATATATTCTCTGCAAGAAATTAAAAAAATAAAAAAATTCTGAAAGTCAGATTTTCACAAAGATAAGAATTTCTCCGCTTCACATTTCGTCAAACTTTTCGCTAATAAAAATTCGATTTATTGAAGAAACGTAATTTAACGGTAAGTATTTATTGTCATTTTTGTTTTGTGTAAAAACGCTAGTAAATTATACAATTTAGAAAATGGGACGTAAATCAAAGGAAACTACCAGAGGACATTCCTATAAAGAAATTCAAGGGAAAATTTTCGCAGTCGAAAGTAACGAATAATATTACTCGTCAATAAAACAGCATGCGGAAAAAGTTTTTCCCCAATAAAGTGAAAAATAAAGAATATGGTAGTGCAAAAAGCAAATAATATATTTGGGAGAAATATTAATTTTAATAATTTTAGGTCAAAACAAGGTTCAGAAAATAATCATGACTGTGTTTCGTTTTAATATATCGTTATCTACGCGTAACCAAAAAGCCAAGGTAAACTCCTTAAGCTCCCCTAGACAACCATTACCTACGCTAAGGAGTTTAGGATGAGCTATTTAACATAAAAAACCTTGAAACTTGACCTTAAACGAAAGGTTATATAACATATCTGTGGTTTTCTAGAATAACCGCGTATGTCATAAAATCAAAATGTTCAGGGGAGTCAAAAAACGTTGTATTTGAAATTATGGGCTCGATATAAAATTTTTGGAGCTTTTTATTTAACAGTCCTGTAGGTATGGGCAATAAATACTTTATATAAAATTTTGAGTCAAAAACCTTCAGAGGAATAGATCCTAGAGAAGGACGATAAAAACAATATGTAAATAACACTTAAAGTGTGAGCAGATAAAACAACTTATGTCGACAAACGTCGTATTTTTTGAAAAAGAAAACTACCAATGCAACCACCCATGTATACATAAGTTGTTGTTGCTTGAAGAATGGATTTTTTTGTTCGGCAACAAAAAGTTAACGGGACTTAGGATGAGAATATAACAACGTATCAAGAATAATAGTGACAAAAAATAACAGAAATAAACACACAAGTTGTTATAAGTGGTTATAAACAGAAAAAATAATCCAAAATTATTTTGCATTTTTTTTTTCATTAATAACAACGTATGTCGCTATGTGTCGTTTTCTTAGAAAATAATTTGTCAGCGATCAAACGTAGGTTGACATACGTCGATAGTGCTGTAAATTAATTTAATAAACATTTAAGTTAAGTCGTTATTTAAAGAAAAAACTCAGAAATTGTCAATATTTTTTTAAAAAAAATTTAACACATGTAAAGAGCGTTAAAAATTAATATATTTGGCATCGTTAACTCAAAACTGACAAAAATGGACATACGCGGTTATTCCAGAAAACCACAGATATATCATATATACCATATATCACTGCATGCCGAGCAACAACCACAAACACAGACACGGTTAATTTCTCTAATTCGGGAACAATATACTGATTTCTTTTTTTTTAATTTTAGAATAAAAATATGTTTTTTTTAACATTTTTTGCTTAATCTGATACATTTATGCAATTTTGTAAAACATACTTATTTCCGTCTTTTACAACACTAAAACAAGAAATCGCTTCCTTTCGTAACGAGTAAGAAAATTAGAAATATTTACACCATCGAATTAGATTTTATAGATAACAAAATAATTCATAAAATTTATATTTTTATACTCAAGAAAATTCTTCAACAAAGTGTCGAAAAATGGTCCTCACTTATATCTTTATATCTTTACCCAAGACAATGATCCAAAGCATATTGCTCTAAATACAAAGCTATAGATCTTGTAAAACGCATCAAAATGGATCAAGAACCCTCCCCAGAGCCCATATCTTAACTCTATAGCTCATATTTGGGAAATTCTGGAGCAAAATGTTAGAAAATCGCATATATCTAACAAGTACCAATAGAGGATTGTCTTAAAAAAGAGTGAGACAAAATAACGGTGGAAATTCCTCAAATTTGATAAATTCAATGCCTAGACGATGGGGGTACTTATATAACAAAATATTACTTTTTTATACTAATATGTACTGAAATACATATTTTAAAATATGGACGAATACTTATTCCGTTTAATTTTATGTGCCCTTATCCTTTTTGCGGTTTTTTTATATCCATTATAAATGCGAATGTTCATTTTTGGTGTTTTATGTAAAATAGACTTAATAACTATAAAATTTAATTGAAAAAAATCTTTTTAGCGCAACTTGTTTGGTACTACTTGCATGTTTAATGAAATATAATGGAATCGACGAATACTTTATCTCTTCACTGTACAAGTGTCAATCATATGAAAAGGTTTTTAATTCACAATACAATCACAAAAAACAGCGTAACATGTAAGACGTAAGACAAAATCGGTGTGATTTATGATTGTATTGGTGAAAAAAATATGATATGTAATAACCTGTTTGAAAATGAAAAATGAAAAATGAAAAATAAAAAATAAAAAATGAAAAATGAAAAATGAGAAATAAAAAAATAAAAAATGAAAAATGAAAAAGAAAAAATGAAAAATGAAAAATGCAAAATAAAAAATGAAAAATAAAATACGAAAAATGAAAAATAAAAAGTAAGAAATGAAAAATAAAAAGTGAAAAGTTAAAAATGAAAAAGAAAAATAAAAAATGAAAAATGAAAAATTAAAAATAAAAAATTAAAAATAAAAAATGAAAAATAAAAAATTAAAAATAAAAAATGAAAAATGAAATACAAAATATTGAAAATGAAAAATAAAAATAAAAAATGGAAAATGAAAAAAAAAAATAAAAAAAAAAAAAAAATTAAAAATGAAATATCTAAAATAAAAAATGAAAAATGAAAAAAAAATTAAAAATAAAGAATGAAAAATAAAGTATGAAAAATAAAAAATGAAAATAGAAAAATAAAAAATGAAAATAAAAAATAAAAAATGAAAAATTAAAAACGAAAAATGAAAAATAAAAAATAAAAAATTAAAAATGAAAAATAAAAAATGTAAAATGAAAAATAAAAACCAAAAATTAACAATTAACCGGCTGAAATAATAAATAATAATAAATATTTTTATATTAACAGAGCCCCTATAAGTGTTACATAGATGACGCTTTCTTTTTGATTTTAAAAATGTGCCATAAAAAAATCTTTACACATCTCCCCTGTTATCGGACTCACATGATTTTTTTTGGAGGCGCATCAACATAACGAGTAGAGTAGATAAATAGATAGATAGATGGGATTCTTTATTCATCAAAATTTTACTAGTAAATATAACAAAGTAATATTAAAATGTATTATATAAAGAATTTATACGGCTTGGTAGATTTACCGTCAGCCGGAAGATTTGATTTAAATATAAAAGAATAAAAATATATAAAAATAAAAAATATAAAATTTGTACTTATTTATACCAATATACTGATTTCATTAATTTTGATTTAATAATTGTATTCTGTGATTAAAAACTGTCTATATTTCAATCTTCAAATGTATCACCGTTTAGAATATCAAAGATTTCATAATCTGTTAATATTGAGTATCGGAGGAATCTGCATCTTATACGTTGTAGCACGGGACACCTTCCCAAGAAATGTTGAATTGTTTCCTCTTCTTTTAAGTTGCACATTGAGCAAATTCTGGATTGTGCGATAGGTTGTTCGATGCTATATTTAGTTGCGTTTAAATACAAAAGATCACCACGGGTTTTCATTATCAACGAAATTTTTTGCTGGTTGTAGCTCTCATTACAATAAGTAATTCCTTTGGAGAAGTCCAAAAATAACGCTTATCCGCGTATTAGAGATATTCATTAAAACCCATAGAAACGGTTTTCTAGGTAGATGTTCAGATTTTTAAGGTCCATTTAAGGCATTTTTTACTTTGTTTGATTTAAGCTGATTTTTCATCTTTGGTCGGATTTTAGCAGAAGAATAATAATGTGTTGTTGACGATAAGAAGTTTGGTGTTCACATTGTCCATGATTTTTTTACATAGAATTGCCATAAGAAAAAAGAAGAAACTCGTATATATGGACCATCATAGAAAACCCTCTAAAATATTAGGGTTTTAATAAATAACACGATCATCAAGTACAATTGTGCATGTCTATTGGATATACCTTGCAAATACCTTTCATAAAATGCCCAAGTTGTTCGATCGAATGAAAAATCTACACCCTAAAAAGGAGATTAGGAGCCTTTATTTTTTCGTGTTCTAAAGGGGTGTTTTTTAAAGCCCGATAGAACTTGAAATTGTAAAACATAACACAAAAAATTAAATTGTGATACATTTGTTATTTTACTCGAAAAATCAATAGATGGCATTAACATTCAAAAATGATTTTGGGCATATAGCCACTGCGGTTGTTATTGACGAAGCGCATTATGGACATTCAATTTTGTGTAACTTTTTCGAAGATTTCTAGCCGTATGTTATGAATAACACGAACAGTGTTGGCACCCAAGGTGTCAATTGATGCTGGTTTATCTGTATAAAAGAGTGACTTCACGCAGCATCCCAGAAAATAATCGAGAGGTGTCAAATCACACAGCCTTGGAGGCCAATTGATAGATCCATTTATGAAAATTAACTTATCGCGAAATTTTTATTTCAAGAAGTCGATGGTTGCGGTTGCCGTATGGCATGTAGCGCTATCCTGTGGAAACCATTAATTTTTGGAGAAATAAGGTCCGATGATGCCATCAGCATGTAAACCGTAAGCCAAAAATAATTTTGCGATAAAACTTCTGGTCGTTTTCGAAATTTTTCAGAGACCACGCGGCGAAAGATCGACATATATGATGGTCTCATGGCCTTAATTCCTGCACCAGCTGGATCTTGTACGGGTGTAGGCCAAAATCTTTGCCCAATATTTTCCACGCAGTGGACCGATGACGAATCGATGAATTTGGATCTTCTTCTACACTTTCGTTTACAGCTGCGATTTTCTCTTAAGTACGCAGATTCCTTCGACGTGTTGATAATATTGCATTATTTAGAGATTATAAGGTATGAAATCTATCCTCAGCTCGGCGGATGGCTTGCTCAGATGGACGAAGTCTATAAGTTACGCGAATCGATGACTGAATTTCCAAGTAAATTTGGATAATTTAGTAGCATTGTTAAATCATATAGTAGCATTGAAATGAAATGAAATGATATAATTGCGATATTAACGGGAAAAATAAGTAAAAATTCATTTTGGTTGAATTAAGTAGGAATATTTTGGATCTAAAAAAAATTGAATAAAATGTGATCGCAATGTTGTTGATTATCATTGTTGATTTGACGACACTAAATTAGAATACACTCCACTTTGCTTGATTTAATGATGATTAATAATGACATCAATCAATAATAAACTTGCTAATGATAAACAAAGTAAATAATCTTTTGAACAAGGTATTCAGAGATCATATATCTTATGAACAATTTTATAAATTAAGTCAATAGTTGTTCAGTTGTTTTAACAATGGAAATTCAAATTTTTTCGATTATTTATATAACTCGTACTTTTTAATATAAATTTAATTGTAGAAGAAAACACACAGGTTAAACACTGCTGAAAGATGGAACAAATATGTATTAAACCTTAATTTGGCAAAAATATTTTTGTTGACTGTTATTTTATTGTTTATTAAAAAAAATATATTTTTTTTTAAAAGTACCTTTTATTTAAAAAGTAATTTTTTTTTAATTTTAACTTTTTTTTAACTTTTTTTTTAAAAGTACCCTTTTTAAAAAGTCAAAAAAGTACGCTTTTTAAAAAATCACCCTTTTTAAGAAAGTACCCCTTTTTAAAAAAGTACCCTATACTTCATTGACTATCCGCCAGTTTCCGCCCGTGTGCACCAGAACAATTTTTCTGACCAAGGGCAGATATTTTGTGCAAAATTTATGAATACAAAAGTTTTCCACTATGTGGTTAGGGTATAATGAGATTGCCCTGATGTTTGTGACTACCAAAAATATTGGACCTATACCCATCTTTTATTATACGGATCGACTCAAAATCACTTTCTGAGTCGATTAACGATGTCCGTCCGTAATTGAAAAAATAGTAGAAGCGAGCCCAAGGCGCACAAAGAGCATTTTGAAAAGCATTCCTACACCAATTGAAGATAAGAAATTTACTCCAGAAGAAGTAGACCAGAAATCAATCCAAGGAATTTTGGAAGCGAACCAATGAAAAGAATTGTGGGATTTTTCCAGAGTATCGAGATTTAGTTTCTGCCAAAAAAGAATACTTACCTTCACAATCTGCTATTAGTGTCACTTCAAGTTCAGCAGAAATAAAATTGCAAGATCTCCTTGAACATACTGCAGAACGAACGATATGTCCAACATTCGACAAAAATGGAAAACTACCTCTATCGAATTAGACGAAGAAACAAAACAACTTCTAGAAGAAGAAAATCAAGGCTATTTAGAAGAAATATTTACTAAAATTGTTTGATTTAAAGTAGTTTTTCAGTACACCAACAATAAGTTATACTGTTTTTTATAGTTAACAATTTTTCTTGATTTAAAAATTTATGTATTTTATAAATTTACAATAAAAATTGATATAGAAATATTTAAAAAGACAATAAAAAATGTTTAACTAAAGTAAAAACATATGACTTTTTCTTTGAAATTTCTCTATCTTGATCCAATATCAGGTAAATTTTAGGTTCGCTGCTTAATAAATTAAATTTTAACTCGGGTTCTTTAAAAACAAAAGCCAACCTTTGGCCCTTGTGAACAGTAGGACTAAAAAGTTTACGGGGGCCAAAGTTTGGCATTTTCTGACAAAATTTAACTTACAAAATTTTTTAAAAGCATTGATTGTAAAATTAACTGAAAAAATAAGACATTATATAAAAAAACCTTTTTTAAACTTTAAACACTTCACTTTTGTATTAAAATTCAACTTAAAATGAAAATATATTTTTAACCCTCCATAACATTTTTTATTATCAGTCGATATTTGCGTTTTATAGCAAAAATTAAAAGCTAAAGTCCAACCTACCAAACTAAAAAAAAACGCATATCAAAATTCCAATCCAATCAAATCCTTATGGATTTTAACCGGCTTCTCGTGAAATGGTCCACTGTGCGCCGTGGACAGGAATTGCAAATTTCAAGAAGCTCCCCAAAGCGTATATTCTCTGAAGATCAAAGTCTCAAAGTTGATAAAGTTCAATTGACACAAGAACTGCAGCCCAACGAAAAGAATGGATGATGAATGAGATTATTGAACATCAAGAAGTAGATGCTGATTTTTCGAATAAAATCATCCCAAGCACATTTGCATCTTAACCGGCAAAATTGGCACATTTAGGATACATATCATTTAAAAAAAATCTATAATATTAATAGGCTAGGCGATTTCTTGTGACTGATGTTTTGTTCTAACGTTTTATCTCGATTTTGACCAAATGTATATTATTTGAAAGGTATTTCTTTTTAGCCGTTTTGCAGATTTACAGATTTTAAAAATTTTTGCTTTATTTTGAGTAACTTGCATTTAAAGTTGCTACTAACACATACATAAAATTATACATATGTATGCTATGTGTGTTTTATTAAATTTTTTAATGTGTTTATTAATGAGTTTGTTATCTTCATTCACAATAATAATAAACCATAAAAGTGTTGGTTTGTGAATTGGCTAAGTTGAAAAATAAAGCTGCCTAGAAATTGCACTCGAATTTCGAGCGCTGGAATCTGCTAGTATATATATGTAAACTTTTTTTAATTGCTTCTAATTAACCTTTATTTCGTTCGCTTTGAGATCATGTATATAGATTCTAATAATAGAAAAGACAAATTTTTGTTATGTAAGAGAAACATGGAGTAGCCACTTTCAAACAATATGACTTGTTCATCGTCTATTAATTCAACTCATGCTTAATGAACTAAATGGTGTTATTTTTGCTTAGATAGAACTTACGAAAGGTTTGGTTGTCAAACGAACTGTGATAGTGTGCTCACTTTTTGACATTTATGATCAGTACACTCTGGCAAATTATCATGAATATTTTCACGCTTAACAACGCTACCAAATTATCTTAATGAACTTTGAAAATTAGTCATCGATTCGCGCAACTTATAGACGATGTTTAGCGATGAGGATCTTTTTTGACTTCCCGAGTTTGTTAATAAACAAAATTACCGCATACAAAATGAGACCATCCACAACAGAACCTACAGACTCCATTACATCTAGAGAAATGCGCCGTTTGGTGCGGGTTACATGCTGGTAGCATCATGTGGTTTCAACAGGATGACGCTACGTGCCATACGGTGACCGCAACCATCGCCTTATTGAAATCAAAGTCTTGTAGTGTAAGAAACCTTTTTTTTTAGTTGCCAAATAATTGCTCCAAATGTGGAATTTAAAGGCATTATGAATACTACTAAATTTTATTCGATTTTGTATTGTTGATCTTTATTACTGAATTCAAATCAGACCTCGGGCAACTCGCCATTAGGACCGGGCAACTTATTATGCAAGCTGGGAATAATTGGCCTTCTAGTTCTGAATTTTAAAAAGATATTCTCTGAGTTACAATTGGACAGGCTGTTAAGTAAATTCAATTCAATTCAATTTATTCAGATGATATGTTTCTTTACAATTTCTCTTTAAGTTATATATAAATAGTACAAGTATTCCACTTTTTCTTCTTAAAAATTATTCGTGAATTTTAAAATTTAATATATAAAGGGTGTTTTTAATTGAGTTATAAAACTTCGAATTGAAATAAAACACAAGAAAATCGTTTTAATGTCCATCAATTTGGCTTTATTGGAAGGATAATTTTATGCCATTAATTTTTAAATATGATTTCGGGCATGTGGCTGCCGCGGCTGGCTCGAATAAAGCCAATTCTACAGGTCCAATTTTGAACCACTTTTTGGAGCATATGGGGCCGTATGTTGGCAATAACGCCACGAATGTTGGCTTCCAAGTCCCCTAACGTTTCTGGTTTGTTGGCGTAGACGAGCGACTTCACATATCCCCAAAGAAAATAATCCAATGGTGTCAAATCACACGATCTTGGTGGCCAATTGACAGGTCCATTCCGCGAAATTATGCGCTCATCGAATGTTTCCTTCAATAAATCGATCGTGGCGTGCGCTGTGTGGCATGTAGCGCCGTCTTGTTGGAACCACAACTCATCCACATTCATGCCATCCAATTCGGGAACAAAATAGTCGCTTATCATGGCTCTATACCGGTCTCCATTAACGGTAACTGACTCTCTAGCATTATTTCGGAAGAAGTATGGCCCAATGACTCCACCAGCCCATAGAGCACACCAAACAGTCAGTTTTTGTGGATGTTATGGCGTGTCAAGGGTCTCATGTGGATTATCTTCACTCTAAATGCGGCAATTTTGCTTGTTGACGTAGCCATTCAACCAAAAATGAGCCTCATCACTGAACAAAATTTTGCGATGAAAATCAGCATCGAGACCAATCTCATTTTCGGCCCATACACCAAAATCACGACGCATTGCATGGTCTCGCGGCTTTAATTCTTGCACAAGCTGGATCTTGTAGGGTCGCAAGCCAAGATCTTTGCGCAAAATCTTCCATAAAGTTGATGGACAAAGCTCCAATTGCTGTGCACGGTGGCGAATCGATTCATTCGGGTCCTCTTCAACACTTTGCTCTACAGCGGCAATTGTTTCTTCGGTGCGCACTGTTCGACGTCTCTGCGGATGCGTATTATCACATAGAGTAAACGTAGTGCGAAAACGATCCATGGTTAACCGAATTAATTGCTCTGATGGACGATTATGTCGACCATAAAATGGACGGAGCTTGCGGTAAACTTCGCGAACTGAACCATTATTTTCGAAATAAATTTGCACGATTTGCAAGCGTTGTTCTTTTGTCAACCTGTTCATGATGAAATGGCAAACCAAACTAAATATTAATCACTTGACAGCTGACAAAATGGCCGCCAGTTAAAAAAGTGATGCCAACTTTTTATAACTCAATAAAAAACACCCTTTACTATATACATTTATAATAATATTGGAGGCAAAATTTGAAAAAATAAATTTTTAATAAAAAAATAAATTTAATAAAATAAATAAATTTTTAATAAAAACAGCTAACTATCTACCTAATCTACTTACTAGCTACCTAATCTACTTACTAGCTACCTAAGATGAAGATAAATCATTAATATGAGTATGTGCCGATCCAGAGCATATGGAGTAAAAATTTGTACTTAGTCTATTTAATTTAGACGCAACAAGTTCTATATTGGAAATAGAGTGAAGCCTAGATGTCGAAAAGAATCCAGGAAGGTTAAATATCAGTTTCAATAATTTATTTTGTGCAACCTGTAGTTTTTTAATGTGACAAACTGCACTGTTTGCCCACATAGGAGCTGCATAAAATATTACTGCCTGAAAAATCAATTTAAAAATAAGCATTTTGTTGCATATGCTAAGACTTGAGTTTTTGTTAATAAAAGGATAGAGTATGCGTGTGAGAGTATTTACTTTGTTTATAACATCATGTATATGAATTTCAATTTTGGATCGAGTAATACTCCCAAATATTTTGCTTTCTCTTCCCATTGAACTTCCGTGTTCAGGAACAATATATTGCTCTAAGGAATGTAAGAAGCTTTTCGTTTTCTTGTGAAATAAATTGCCTTTGTTTTTTCAGCATTCAGGCCAATCCTCCATTTATTATAATATTGCGTCAACGTGTCCAGTGCCCTTTGTAAATTAGATATAATATTTGAGGATAGTCTGTCGGAGCATAGAATAGCAGTGTCATCAGCGAAAACCGATAGGGTACAACTTTCTAGTTCGGGTAAATCTGAGGTGTAAAGGTTGTATAATGAGGGAGATAAACAGGAGCCTTGGGGACATCCTGCCGCTATATCAAAGCTTTCAGAACACAATGAACCGATATGAACTTTAAATGAGCGTTTACTAAGAAAACTTTCGATTATTTTTATCAAGAAACTAGGGATATTAAAACGAATCATTTTATAAATTAAGCCGTCATGCCACACTGAATCGAAAGCTGCCTTGACATCCAGTAATACCATTCCAGTCGATTTTTGAAGATCAAAATTTTTGGTTACCAAGTTTTTAATTCGAACTAAAGATTGTGATGTGTTATGTTCCCTTCGGAATCCATATTGATGTTGAGGATAGATATTGTTTGATTCAATAAAAAGCATTAACTTTTCATTGATAATTTTCTCAAATATTTTACTTATAGAGGACAATAGGCTTATTGGGCGATAAGAAGAAGGATTATCTGCAGGTTTATTTGGCTTTCGTATTGGAATAACTTTTGCTATTTTAAAATCGCGCGAAAAGTACCCTATTTTAAGACATGCATTGAAAATAGCAGTTAAGAATAGGATCGATTTTTTAGGAAGATATTTTAGAATTTTGTTACTGATTCCGTCGAGACCCGGGGCTTTTTTTGATTTAAAATTTTTAATGATGTTTTGTATTTGGGAATTGGTTACTAACATTTCGTTCGAAATGCTAAATGTACGTAGCCTAAAAGTATACGAAACAGCTCTGTTACTTGTAAATTCGTTTCCTGATCACATATATTAAAAGAATTTGAGTGACTGTATTCAAATGTTTGAGCCATTAAATTACATTTATCAATGTTACTGGTGTACCTAGTGTTATTATAAGTTAAAATGGGAATGGTGTTTCTTTTTTTTCCTAATTATCTTTGTTAGAATCCGTTAAATTGCGGAATCTTTTCCAGTTTCTGCGAAAAGTATTCCTTTGTTGAATTAATGTTTTCAAATAAGTAGGTAGGGGTTTTGTATGCGAAGATTGGGTTTTTCTTGGAACGCTTATGTCAATTGCCGTATTAATGAGATTCTTAAATTGCATAACTGCCAAATCTATCTGTTCTTCGGAAGCAATGTTCCCCAAATTGGGAATGTTGGTATTCGTATTAAGATAATTACGAAAAACTCGCCAGTTCGCTTTTTCATACTCAAGTTTAAAAAAACTAGTCCTCGATATTTGATCCGGGAGTTTTACCTGAACCGGTAGGTGATCAGAATTGAGATCATTAATAACAGTTGCGGGAGAAGTAATTTCCGGTATATTTGTTAGAAAAAAATCAAGAGTAGAACCTTGTCTATTGAAACTGCTGGGCACATATGAATTATCAAATGGATAAACCATGTCAATACTATATGATACAAGCTTCTCATTTAGGGTGTTTCCCCAACAGTTTGCCCTTAAACATCCCCAATTTTGATGTCTACTATTGAAATTACCACCGAGAATTAATCTATTGCTAACACTACAGAGCCTACGTATATCCGAAGCAAAAAGTTGCTTCCTGTTGCCATCGGTACCTGCTGAACCGCCCGGAAAATAACATGAAAAAATATCTACGCTACCAAAATCAGTAAAAATTTTGACTCCAATATTTTCAATAAAATGATTATTAACAATAGGTAATAAAACGTACTTAGTATTCTTCTTAACAATTACCGCAACGCCGCCTCTTCTAGAAGAAACTCTATCGTTTCTGTAGACAACAAAGTTTTTGTGCTTTATAGAAATATTTGAGCCATGTTTCCGATACTAAACATATGTCCACTTTGTTAAGTAAATCATTTTAAAATATATTATGGAATTTTTTTCAAAATGTTGATTATATATCTAAATCCAGTCTACGAATATTGGATATTTATTTTTATCAACAATATTATATTCAAAGTAAACTAAATATAATAACAAAAACATTTCTAAAAAAAAAATTTGTATCTTGAAATTTTGTTTAGACGAACAAAAAACCAAACACAAATTAATTGAAGAATGGTGTAGAGAAAACCGCAAATAAGAAATTACAGGCAAAAATACTCAACGGGTAAACATTAAAGCTTCAAAGTATATTATCATAATAAAATAGTTGAAATGCTGGATTTTTGTTAGTCTGGGCCAATGGCTGGCACATTTTATTTCGATAAATGCTTAAATAACATTTGAATTGTATTCAAAGAAAAAAACAAAAGATGAAAACCTAAACTTCAACTTTTCGAAGCTTCGTTAAAACGTGATGGAAGAGAGCGAGATTTATCTGAAGATATTTTTTTTTGAAAGGGGCGAAAAATTAACACAATGAAAAGAACAGAATGTGAAATGGCACATTTCGTGTTAGACAATTGAAATTTTTGTGCTTATTTGCAAAAAATTGTTTGCTGCTTATTGTTCTAAATTTAAAATAATGCTGTTCGTATTATTTACGCATGTATGAGTACATGTGTGTACAGTCAGTGTCAAAAAACACATAATCTGTTTGTAATTTTGATTAAGAAAATGTATTAGTTGGTGCTAAAAATGCGAACTAAAAACAGAGCTTTTAAGGAAATAATATTCCAATTCAATTTTTAGCTCTGAGTTAACATTAATCGATTGAATTCATATAAATTTTTTTTATATATAAAATTTTAAAAAATGCATTTATTTTTCTGAAACTTTTCCAAATATTTATGAAAAATAAATCCTCAAAAGTTATACTGTATTTTAAATAATAAATTTATATCAGTTAAATAGCCATTCGTGAAAATATTACATTTTTAAGATTAGTAGCAAAAAAAAAATTAATTAATTAACAAAAAAAAAAAAAAATCCGTTGTATTTATATGTTAAAATGAACCATTTTCCTGAGTAAACTTAGTATAATATTATTGTTGTGAACGGAGTTTCCTTACAGGCTAGTGATGGTCAAATTTAAAATAAAATAACACTCTTGAAGAAGTGTGTAAAAGCAGACGAAACGTTGGGTGAAACATGAAAATAAATTGATTTTAATTTACACTAAATTCGATAATAACCAGCCCGTAAGGAACCTCTTTTCACAACAATAATTTTGTATTTAATGATCACAAAAGAAAATTTTATAAAGTTAGTATAATATTGTTTGTCATTATTTCGGGCAGTTTGGTATTGAATTTGTAGCTTCTAGGCCCAACAGCCGTGAAATGACATACGAAAATATAAAGATACTCCGATAAAATTTCATATAAAAAAAAAAACTAAAAATAGTGAAGAAAATATTTCTACGTAACAGAACATGTGCATATAGATATGTATCAACGATGCATACATATGTTTGTTTGCTTTGTTTTTTTTTTGTACATGTGAACAAATGGTTTATCGATGAGAGTAACATGGTTATACTCTTAATCTCTTTAAACTAAATATCTAATATTTTTTTTTTAATTTGCCATTAATTTTAATTATCATTGTTAGAAATCTTGCCATTATAATGTGAAATCAAGCATTTTAAATGTCTCTAAGAGTGTACAACTTCGGTTAAAATATTGTGTTTAGAACACGGTTGGAGGGTATCAACGAATATGTCGAATTTAACACCCCTAAGTGTTTGAATTAAGTTCCTGAGGAAGACTTAACATTTCCCTTAATTACCTTAAAAACCAAACCTTTCGACTTGAGGCTTTACTATTCACCTTAAGTCCCTGAAAGACATAACATCTATAATATTAATAGGCTATGCGATTTCTTGTGACCGATGTTCTGTTCTACCGCTTTTTCCCGATTCTGACCAAGCGTATATTATTTGAAAGGTATTTCTTTTTAGCCGTTTTGCAGATTTACAGATTTGTAAATTTTTTCCTTTATTTTGAGTAAATTGCATTTAAAATTGCTACTAACACAAATTTGTTGTGTTTGTAATAAAAATTAGTTTGTTTTTTGTGTTGATTTGTGAATTGGCTATAATTGTTTAGCATACCTTTAGGGTCTTTATTTAATGAAAAAATAAAATTTCCTAGAATTTGCACTCGAATTTCGAGGGCTGGAATCTGCTAGTAACAATGAAACTCCTAAAACTCTCAACAACGAAAAGTTAAGTGTTAAGGACAGGACTATCTATTTTCGCAATATTGATTTTTGCAAATCGAAACTTCTTGCTTATTGAAACGGCTAAACGAAGTTTTAAATAAATTTTAATTTTTTTACAGAAGGCAAAAAGTATTTATAAATAATTACCTACAGTTAAAAGTCCTTTAAAGAATTCCTTGAATTTATAAAGTTCTCAGATTTAGTGATAAAAATCTGCATAGTTTTCTATATGAAATATTCATCAGAACATTTCATGCTTTTATAAGAAAGTACATTCAGAAACAAAGATTTTTGTATAAAAAAAAACTACGAAGAATCTTTATATTTTTGTTTATAGAAAAATATTTAAATTCTGTGGTAGTTTTCTAATTAAAAACCCAATGAGAGTAGCTCTTATCGAAGGACAGAACATCTCTTACAATCTACGACCATTTTCTAAATATAAAAAATATTTATATTTTAAGACCTCTGTGTGGAAAAACTCTTCTGAACTCAATAGCACCCGTAAACAGAGCTTGTTTTTGTGTAAAAAATCGCTCGGAATCTTTATATTCTCTTTGCAGAAAATTTTTTTTCGAGGATTAAGGATTTTAAGGATTTGTAGCATTTAAAAATTTTCAGAGTCAAAAAATATCGCTATTAAAACTAGTTTTCGAAATCAAAATGTTATACTCTTCAGTAATTTCTTCGGAATCTAAGATTTTGAAAATTTATGGAAAAGAAAAGTTTTCATAATATAAAAAGATTTTCGATATTGCAATATCTTAGAATTCAAGGGGTTCTTAAAGGCTGTCTCTATTGGAATATGTTCCTGAGATCAAATTGTTATTCTATTCGATAATGTGCTCGGAATCTAAGGTATTGACAAATTATGGCAAGGGAAATGTTATCATTGCCAAATTGACTTTGGAATTAGAATTTGGGTTTTCCTGAAAGTTAATTTCAAAGTCCATGTGTATTTCGATTGGAAAACATTCTCGGAAACTAATATATTGTATCATATTTTTTTGGAATCTGTAGTTTTAGAAAAGTATGGAAATCACCAATGGTTTTTCTAAATGTTGTTATCTGAGTCTAACGGAGTATTTCAGCTCAGGGTATTTCTATTAGAAAATGTTCTCGTAATCTTCGAGCTATTTCATTCCTCTGAAACTGGGGTTTTTTTTTTAAACTTGTTCTCACAATATAGAGGTATTTCATATGCAAATATATTCACAGAATATGAATATTTTTTGATATAGAAAGTCCCAATAATCTAGAAGAAAATTTAGAATTTCAGTAATTTTCTATACCATCTATAGTATTAATACAAATTTCCTTAGAATCTAAGGGTGAGAAATTGTTCTTAAAATCTTAGGTATATTCTAATCCACAGAACCTGTTTAAAAAAAAAATAATAAGTTAATTATAAGTTAATAAGTTAAAATAAATAATTATGAGTATTTTTCTATAGAAATATATTTTAAGAAAATTTAAGAAATACGTCCACAGAATTATAATAACCTGAGACCTTTTCTATAGGATCCATAATCTAAATGCAAATTTCCTCAGAAGCTGATTGGGAAACCTTAGTCTATTCTTTATTTGTAGGTCAAATATCCCTAGAAGTTTTTTAAGATCAGATATTCTTTGAATTTGAATTTTTTCTTCTGGACAACTTTATTCTGCGATAATACTGTATAGCAGTCCGAAAATCCCGTGGGGTTTCACGAATGTTTTTGAATCAGAAATATAATAGAAATATAAAAGAAATTTAAAAAACACGTTCTATTTAACTAAACTAGAAAAAATATTTTTTCTATAAAGTTATACAAAAATAATAGAATTTCTGAGGGAGCCCCGTAAGGAGGCTGCGGAGGGGATAGGTCACAAAAGAAAAACTTTCCTCTCGAGAAACTAACAGGGCTCGTTATATATATATTAACCTTCTCCGACTCTTCTTATTGATTTAGTTAACAGTGGGAGTTTGGAAACCTGACGTGAACCGGAAAAAATGAATTCAGTTTTGGATTCAGTGACTTCGAAAACATTAAAAATCGTCATGAAACCCTACGGAATTTTATTTTTTTTTTGAAAATTATTGTACAGTGTAATTTATGCGCCCACACGTACATGTGTTATTAGGGCTAATATGAGTTTTGCTCTTCTCTCTCTCTCCCTTTTCATTTTGTTTAAAAAAACAGCTGTCACTTGTTTTGTCATATGGATATAGAACATGTTCTAATTGTGAATGACATGCTGCGTATGTATTACGGAAGAAATATATCAGCTGGAAAATTTGTTTTACTTTGCTAAGTTTAACATCTAAATTATCAAAATTGCTTTAATAAAATATTTTAAAATTAACAAAAATATCTTTAATTCTTATTTGGGTAAATAATAAATCCATGACGAGCAGCGACTCAGTATTTCTGGTATTTCTCTCTAAAAATGAATAACTTTATGTCACTCACTGTAGTCACATTGAAATATTTGGTCCAGAAAGTGTCTATGTGTGTGTGTTTTATTCTGTTTGTAAATTATTTGTTTTCTTTCCAACTGATTTCTTTAAAAACAAAAAAATATATTATGTTTGTACAATAATTCTGTCATGACGCATTCATTTTGACGTGGTGGCTTTAATTTTATTTTATATCTATTTGCGGATTATAGTCAATGAATAAAGTTTGTGTGTGTGTGTGTTTACTTCTAATCCAGTGACATTAGTTTATCTTTCATCAGTTATCGACAATATGAATATATAATTTGTATTTATCTTATCAAAGAGACATAAAACAAATAAAATGTGACGATTATTATACCCTCCACTCCAGTGTGCAGAGGGTATATATAAGTTTGTCATTCCGTTTGTAATAATTAGAAAAAAAATTCTGGACCCCATAAAATATATATATTTGTGATCCTTATAACAAGCGAAGTTGATGTAGCGATGTCCGTCTGTCCGTCTGTCCGTCTGTCCGGCTGTCCGTCTGTCCGTCTGTCCGTCTGTGGAAATCACGATGACGGCTTCAATCGGATAGCTAGGGTGCTCCTTGGTATAAAAAATGATTCACTAACATCCTGAGAAGTTTGCTATTTAAAATCGTCCAAATCGGTTAATCTGGTCCCGAGAATTGAGCGAAGAATTAAAAAGTCATGAGAAAATATGATTTGAATATGTGTTCTTGTGATAACGCCCTCAATAGGGCAGATAGGGCGCTGGTTTTTAGTGAGAATGATTCACTAACATCTTGAGAAGGTTCCTGTTTTTAAATCATGACAATAGGTTTCATAGGTGCCGAGAAATCACTGAAAAGGTAAAAAAAATATGACGTTTTCCTATATTGTTTTCCTAAATTTTGTATTTTGTCATAGCTGTGCATGTTGTTTTTGTGGTCGTTGTGTTAATAATATAAAAATTCATCAATATCAATATTTTTTGGTGTAATATTTAAGTTAATTAATTAATAAAAGAAACTATATAAAATCAATATCAATGTTCTGCGATTTTTATAACATCACAAAATGTTACAAATTGATACATACTACTGTTGCCAATATCAAAATACTATAAATAATATTCATATATTCTGTATATGTATATCCATAATAAGCGCATATTAAAATAAATCGATATTTTATTTTATTTTTACAAAATTCTGAAATTTTTAGAGTTGAAAAAATAGTATGGTTTTAAGAGTTGTATTTTTAGTACATGTATAAACCCTGCAGCATACTTGCTTTCAAAAGTAGTAGGTAGGTAAGCCATAAAATACCTGTAAGCCATAAAATACCCTGTAAAAAAAATTGTTGTTTAGAAAAATACTATTTTTTGTCAGATGTTAATTACAATAAATTTTTAAACTTTGTTATTTAATGTCGGAACGGAGGCAAACGCCATTTCCAAAATTTTGTTTCAACAGTTATCCACATTAAGAATAACCGCGGAGCTCAGCTCAATCAATGTGCAATGATCGAGCCTTGCCCTGGGAAACATGCGTTTATGCCTTTCTTAACACAAACGCCATTCCCAACTACCAAAAATTTTTGACACGAGCTATTCACATTATGAATAGCCGCGGAGCTCAACTCAATCATAGTGCAATGATGAAGCTTCGCCCTGGGAAACATATATTCATGATTTTCTTAGCACAAACCGAACTTCTTATGGCACATTAAAAATAAACTAATTGAGAAGTACAATTCATCATTATGCTGTATTATAATACTATTTTCTTATTTTACTAGTAGCTAGTAAACAAAGTGACCGTGTCATTGTGAACGAAATAGAATTGAAATTGTATGCAGATTTGTTTTACTTAAAAAACCTGTTTCTACAAATAGTGAATAAAATCCCAGTAAGCATTTTATGCAATAAATGATCATGTAGAGTCTTTTTGACTCATATGTGCTATTAAAACAGTTATAAATGCGCCCTTTTGCTGATCACAAAATATTCTTTTGTTGGGATTAAATATTACCTTACCCGCTCTTGAGAGTCCTTTTTATCCGCTTTTCTAATCAGTTTCGACTCATTTTTGAGTCTTATTTAATGTAATTTTTCTCTAAATCACTTCCTAAGAGAAAGCAAAAATCATTATCTAGTCTTTGTCTAATAGCGCATGTGATTAAGCAGTTTTTAATCATCAAAAGTGCTCGAAGAAGACACAGTAAGGTAATTTTTGTTAAAACAATCTTCGAAATGATGACTGGGATATCGTATATTTTTGTTAACACACAAACATATGCATAGCAGCACGAGTAAACCGAACTCAAATTGGCTTCTTATATGTATACAGCCGAACAAAAATGAAAATACTCACCAAAGAGTAAAGTAAGCAACAATTTCATTCAGTCTTATGGAAGCTTTTGAACAAAGCAAGTCTATGTCGCGTTGTCTTGTGAATTTTTACATTGTTTTTTAATAGGTACTAGTGATGCCAGGAGATTTTTTCAGAAATCTCTACGCTTATAAAAAAAATTCCCTTTTTTCCCTACACTACTTTTTTTAAAATTTATTTTTAATTTGTACATTTTGAATTTCAATTATGTAAAAATAAAAAATATAAAAAATAAGATAAAAATATCATGAGAATTACATAAGAATAATATAAAAAACATACAGATATAAAGAAAATATTTTTGCAATTCTGTTTAATTCATCTTTTTGATATGGTTAGATGTGCATTTAAAATTTACACAATTAAAGGTGTGTATTTTCCATATGTAAATTCAGTTTTACGATCCATACGTAATTCGGCGTGTGTGTCAAAATTGGCGTTTTACATACAATTCATCATTTTTGCGATCAAACGTACATATGTATTTCCGTATGACATAACCTCTAAATGTAAACAACAGCTGATTTAATTTGTGAATTTACAAAAAGTTATTGTTAAAAATAAAGTAATATATTTTTTAATTGTTAATTAATATTAAACAATTTATTTTTCTTTCAATATTTATCTTTATAATTTACTCTGTTTTTCTTTCGCCACAAGCAGTATTGTATTTTAATATGGTTGTCATGCCAAAATAGAACCTGCTCTAATTGAAAAATTTACATATGTTTTGCCAAATGTGTTGTACATAAACAGTTTTTGAAAGGGTGCACACTATGTGTACAAATTGCACGTGCTAAAACAATAAGAAAAACACAAGCAAAACACATAGTGTGAACGCAGCTTAATTAAAATGGCTTGCAAATGAGATGTTACAACTCAAACAGAATATTTGTTCTTGGTTTTCAGTGTTGCCGTTTTAGCTTTTTAGTTGCTAGATTTAGCAACTTTTTTTGTCGTTTAGCATCCAAAATTTATCAAAAGATGCTAGATGCTAACTTAGAATCTTTTATTAATAAAAAGTTGCTTTTAGCATCTTTTTTTGTTATTGTTTTTTCATAATTTTTGAATATATAATTTTAATGGTATTGATATGTTTTTATTTCTCAAAACGTAGTACAGCAATTTTGTGTACTACTCCTTTTACTACACTGCTCGTTTCTTTCAACAAATATAACAAAACATTTTGAAATAGAAGAATGTAAACACCAACAACAGTTTTTAATGAATTTGAAAGTCGATTGCCAAAAAATATTATTGTATTAAAAAAATGCCAAAATTTTCAATACAAAACACATTAAATCGGGTAAAAGAACAGATAACCAATATATTAGAAGAGTTTAAATTTATATCATCTGAAACAGAAAAAATTCAAATCCAATGGAGTTATATCAAAGAACAAAACTGGGATACAACACTGAATACAACCTCTTTATGGATTGAAAAATTCTATTGGCGAAAATCCATTTTAGGAGTTATCAATATTTGTATTGTCTATATTAGTTTTGTCTTTCTCAAAAGCCGAAGTTGAACGTTTGTTTAGTTTAATGGCTTTAGTTAAAAGCAAACTTCGAACAGAATAAAATCCGAGTTGTTATGTTCTGTAATACGTATAAAAGAAGGATTGAAATTGAAAAATCGGTGATAATGTAATTTCTGTTATATTTTAAATAAAAAAAAATCCCTCTAAAATTAATAATATTTAATTTAAGTTTAAAATAAACTCAATTTGATGTTAATAAAAATTTCAGATGAAATCCAAAATAATTTTAATTAAAATTTAAAAAATATAAATCGAAACATATGTTTTATATTAATTTTTCGATTTAAAAACCAAAGAATTTATTAATAAGTATATAATTTTTCAGTATAAAGGTAATGAAATTTGAAAAAAGAATTTAGCATCCAGTACGTTTAAGCATCTTTTTTTTTTGCAATTTAGCGTCTTTACAATTTCAAATTATGGCAATACTGTTGGTTTTAAAAGATTTTTTATAGCAGTGGTTATAAGCATGTATACTTAGATCTGATTTATGTTCTGTATTTCTTTGATATGTTTTCAGCATCATCGAAAAACGAATCGGACATTTTTCTAAAATTAATTATGTTTCTAAAATTAATTATGTTCAAATTTATAATATTTTAATGTAATGCACAAAAAAGTGTTTTTTTATACTTGTCATTGTTATTAAAGAATCCACATATTTACTTCCTTCATATTATAGAGTTATTACCAGACTTAAAAAGACTTTAAAGTTTAAAATTGAAAAAAATTATGCGATATTTAACAAATACAATCAAAATAGTTTTGACTGAAATTTTTGGCAGTTTTAGTTTTGTCTTGTATCAGTAAAATGTTCAGATATTAACTAAAAAAAAAACAGTTTGTTAAATATTTTCATCTTAATTATCTTAATTAATTTAAAGACACAAAGATAGATTTAATACAATAAAAAGAAGTAAGAGTTGAAAGTTGATCTATGCGGACTCACAAATGTGCCCTATACTAATAGGTCTGGAAAATTGAAAAGGTTTGTAAAAAATAAAATGCACCTTTATATTAAAAAATTTAAATTAAAAAGAAAATTACAAAATAAACCATTTACCTGGTTAAACTTAATATTGTTTGTAATTATCTGGATCAGGTTAGTATTTAAAATGGGATAAATCGGGAGTCATTGTGCCAATTTATGACCTAATATATGTAGAAATCTCTATAAAATGCTGAAAATTCAGAGCATTTGTTGTAATAATTCAGTAATAGGTTTATCAAAGTGTTTACATACTCAAATATTTTATATACATTTGTTACAAATAGTGCAAGAAGTCCAGATATTAATGTAAACGTAAAACCCAGGTGGAGGGTATCAAAGATTCGGCATAGCCGAATTTAACACTCTTACTTGTTTTTTTTTTAAATAGAACCAATAGTTAATTATGGAAAATTTTTCAAGTAAACAAAAATCAATTTTAATTTTAGAATTTATTATTCTAGCCTTAATTTATTTCACATAAATATCTTAAGAATGGTAATGACAAGAACGCAAAACTTGCAAATAATAGATGGTAAAAAATTTAAAAATAACATTAATATTAAAAAAAAAAAATCTCATAGAAAATATTAAAATTAAAATAAAAAATTTGTTTTCCTAATTTCAAATAATTAATCTATATTAAAGACATACATACATACTTATACATACATACTTATACATACAGAAATATGTACTTATGTGTGTATGTATTAATCTGTTGTTTTTTAAAATAACATGGTATATCATGTGAGATATTTTATTTTATGAATTTGCAAAGAAAAAATGATGAAATGTTAATTTGACACTGACAAAGAATTTTATATTTATAAGTTATTTTTTTCTAAGATAAACGAGTTTTAAAATCAATATTTTCGAGTAAATACTCATAATTTAATTAATAAAACGATTTGCTTAAAATTTAACGGTAAAAAATAGTACAAAAAATGCAACCAAAAAACAATAAAATAATGAAATAATGAAACAAGTCCATTAAAATTGCTACAAATTAAATATAAAAAATTAATATAAGTAAAAAACTAAAATTCAAACAACTGCGGTTATGTAGTTCAAAAGTTCAAAAAGTAGGAAAAAATTTTCCCTCAACCAATTTCTCTTATTAACCATGATTTCAGGTTTGTAGATATTTTTGTTTAACTCCCATCGCACTTTAAACAAATGGATAGATAATGAGACTAATTGTTAGCTAGTATTTATACATCTTATATTCGGGGAACTGAATAACTATTTGCCTATAGTTAGCGGCATTTAAAATTAAAACTTAAATTACTTTAAATTCAAAACTTACCCACAAATTAGTATCTGAAATTGAAACAAGTAATAGTGTTAAATTCGGCTGTGTCAAATCTTTGGTACAAATGTAAACAAAATCTTTTAAAAAGTAACAATTTGCTAAACTTAATAATAAATTATTACAATAAACACACTGCTTGTTTGAAATTTTTTAGATGTGTTTTCATCTTTTTGAACAGCACAAATGATGCCTTATTTACTCCAAAAATCATATTTAAATTTAAAATAATCTAACCCAATAAAACAAAAAATTTATTAAAACTATTTCTTTCTTTATGCATATGAGTTCTGTATATCTCCGTGACTATGCGTGATTTTGAGTGAGTATTTTAAAATTAATCTGTGGTCACAGCAAGACTATGGACCAAGTTTCAGATTGATTGGATGAGGGGAAATGACATTAAGATCAGTCCGTGACTGTGCGTGGCTACCCCAAAACTAATCTGTAGTCACAACAAGACTATGGGCCAAGTTTCAGATCAATTGGATAAGGGGGAATGGGTTGCTCCACGACAGAGAGTATGAGCTAAAAGAAAGAGTTTAAATTCTTTTAAATTTTCAAAAGAAACTTTTCTTTCTTAGAGAGGGAAAATATAAATTACATAAGAAGAACTTAGGTAACTTTTGATCTAATAAATCCTTCTTAGAGAGGAAGAAATGTATAAATTGCACAAGAAACTCTTAGGTAACTTTTGGTATACAAAATCTCATATTTAAATTTAAAAAATCATTTAAATTTTCCATTTTCTTGGAGAGGAAAAATTATAGATTACGCAAGCAAATAAAAAAAAAAGTCTTATTAAAATTTAAAAAATCATTTAAAATTTCAATAAAAGATTATTTTAATAAAAAAAGGATGAATTTTCTTAGAGAGGAAAAAATGTATAAATTGCACAAGAAAAACTTAGGTAACTTTTGAGTGAAAAAAATCGTATTTGTATTTTAAAAAAACTATGAGAGTCCGATCACATGGGAGATGTGTAAACATCTATTTACACATCAATTAAAATCAAACATTAAGCGGCATTTTTATACAGGGTGTTCCAAAAACTTTCCGAAAAAATTAAATGCGCGATAGCTTGGATCAATATGAATATTTTTTGTTCTAGCACCACTATTTTAACGGCTACCGTTTTCGAGCCATAGCGTCTCAAAAAATAATGCTTTTCTAAATACATTTAATTCATTTTAAAACAACTTACTTTTTTTTAAACATTTTTATCTGAGTTGTGTCAAAAAAAAAAAAAATTGTGAAATTTTTGTCCATTTTTCTTTGTTTTCGTGTACCTTTAAATTCGATTCGCGATGAAATTTTCAAATTCTGAGTATGCGGATTTCGTTTTTTATTATGGCAAAGCTGATGGGAATTCATTGGCAGCACAGCGTACGTATGCTGAAGCTTTCCCCCAAAGAGATGTTCCCCACCACACCGTCTTCAACAGTACGTTTGATTGCCTTCGTGAGACAGGTTGCGTTAATAAATGCAGGGCTGACAGAACAAGGGGCTTTCAACAGAATGCAGAAGAAAGTGTTTTGGCAGCTGTGTTGCAAGACCCAACAACAAGTGTAAGAAAAATAGCTAAAATAAAGGAAATACCACAATCTAAGGTGTTTAGAATTTTAAAACATCACAAGCTCCATCCGTATCATTACACACCGGTACAATCGTTGCACGAAGGTGATTGTGAAAAGCGAATTGAGTTTTGTACGTAAATGTTGGCGAAAGAAACACAGAATGAAAAATTTTTTAAAAAGATTTTATGGACGGATGAATCCATATTCAACCGAGAAGGTATCACAAATTTTCATAATTTACATTTTTACGCGCAAGAAAATTCGCACAAAAACTGCAAACAAAGCACCAAAACCGTTTTAGTCTCAATGTTTTAGCAGGCCTCATCGGAAATTGCGCTATAGGCCCCTTTTTCTTACCAGATCGGTTAAATGCAACATTGTACATGGATTTCCTACAAAACGAATTTAGAGACGCTCTCGATAATTTGCCATTAGCAACATTAGCCGGAATTACCTTTCAACAAGACGGTTGTCCCGTACACTCTAGCATTGTAGTCAAGAACTTTTTAAACAGTAGTTTTGGTACAAATTGGATTGGACGCAATGGACCAATCAAATGTCCACCGATGTCTCGGGATCTAACACCGTTAGATTTTTATGTTTTGGGTTGGGCAAAAGAGTTCGTTTACAATGAAGAAATAATTTCATGCAATCAATTTAAACGCAAAATAAACGAGGCCTTTCAAACCATTCAGGAAGAAATAACGCTGGATGTTACTACCGCTGAAATTAGGCGCCGATATGTAAAATGCACCACTATGCATGGCTCTCATTTTGAGTATTTGTAAAAAAATAAAGAAAAAATTTTTTTTTAACAATTAATTCAAAGAAAATTTATTTAAAAATTGAAAGTTTTTTTTGAAATTTAAGAAATGCATTCACAAATGCATTTATCTTTGAGATTCAATAACTCGAAGACGGTAGGGGTTAGAACAGTGGTGCTAGAACAAAAAATATTCATATTGATTCATAACGTGCAAGCAACTGCTATTGCTGTTATACTTGATGGTTGCAGTTGTTTGCTATACATTCATGTCGCTTTCTGTTGGCTGTTGAATCAGCTAAATAAATTTAAATCATAATCTTTGCACCAATACACTTACATATACCTTACACCGATTTTCCCTTACACTGTTTTTGTGAGTGTATTGTGCAATAGATTTTTACCCACCTGAGCGCATAGATGTTTGCACATAATAAAAAAAATGATGCTTCAATTTTACCAATCTATAATATTAATAGGCTAGGCGATTTTTTGTTACCGATGTAAGTTTCACAGTTTTACCCCGATTTTGACAAAAAATTTATCATTTGAAAGGTATTTCTTTTTAGCTGTTACCCAGATTTACAGATTTTCATCGTCTGGAATATTTTTCTGGAGTTATGATCGTTTAAAGTTGCTACTAACACATACATAAAATTATACAATGCTATGTGTGTGTTTATTAAATTTGTTAATGTGTTTGTGTTAATGTGTTGAGTTTGTTTTCTTCAGATAAAATGAGTTGAATTGTGAAGCATACCTTTAGGGTCTTTATTAAACGAAAAAATAAATTTTCCTAGAATTTGCACTCGAATTTCGAGTGCTGGAATCTGCTAGTTTATATTATTTGGCTTAAGCAAGCTTTTGATGTGAAATTTTTAGATAAAAAGTTTTTTGAAGTTTTTAGATAACAAATTTTATATAAACAAACAAATAATAGGTTATTTTTGTTAAATTTATGTGCTACAAAACAAAAAAAAAAAACATTTACATTTTTTATAAAATATGATTTCAAATAAACAAAATATTGCTTTGTACGAGAAGAAAAAACTCATATCATAATAAACTCAAATTTACAATAGAACGAGAACACAACAATGAAATTCCTTACTTGGATATAAAAATAATTAAGGACAATGAAAAGCTAATTACTAATTGGTACACGAAGGCGACAGCATCAGGACGAATGATAAATTACCACTCCACACAACCATGGAAAATAAAACTTAATACAGCAAACAATTTAATCCAAAAAGTAATACAAATTAGCGATCAACGATATAAAGGTAACAATATCAATAAAATAAAGGAAATTTTATTAAAAAAACAAGTAAGAGTGTTAAATTCGGCTATGCCGAATCTTTGATACCCTCCACCTGGGTTTTACGTTTACATTAATATCTGGAAATATTTGAATATGTAAACACTTTGATAAACCTATTACTGAATTATTACAACAAATGCTCTGAATTTTCAGCATTTTATAGAGGTGTCTACATATTTTAGGTCATAAATTGGCACAATGACTCCCGATTTATCCCATTTTAAATACTAACCTGATCCAGATAATTACAAACAATATTAAGTTTAACCAGGTAAATGGTTTATTTTGTAATTTTCTTTTTAATTTAAATTTTTTAATATAAAGGTGCATTTTATTTTTTACAATCCTTTTCAATTTTCCAAACCTATTAGTATAGGGCACATTTGTGAGTCCGCATAGATCAACTTTCAACTCTTACTTCTTTTTATTGTATTAAATCTATCTTTGTGTCTTTAAATTAATTAAGATAATTAAGATGAAAATATTTAACAAACTGTTTTTTAGTTAATATCTGAACATTTTACTGATACAAGGCAAAACTAAAACTGCCAAAAAATTCAGTCAAAACTATTTTGAATGTATTTGTTAAATATCGCATAATTTTTTTCAATTTTAAACTTTAAAGTCTTTTTAAGTCTGGTAATAATTCTATAATATGAAGGAAGTAAATATGTGGATTCTTTAATAACAATGACAAGTATAAAACACTGTTTTGTGCATAACATTAAAATATTATAAATTTGAACATAATTAATTTTAGAAACATAATTAATTTTAGAAAAATGTTCGATTCGTTTTTCGATGATGCTGAAAACACATTAAAGAAATACAGAACATAAAGATTTTGCTTCAGTTAGTTGGATGGCTGGAGCAGGTCAAAGGTGACGACTATAAATGCAAATGCAAGGCTTTTGAAAATATATTAAAATGCGATAAATCAGATCTAAGTATATGTACATGTCATGCTTATAACCACTGTTATAAAAAATCTTTTAAAACCAACAGTATTGCCATAATTTGAAATTGTAAAGATGCTAAATTGCAAAAAAAGATGCTTAAACGTACTGGATGCTAAATTTTTTTTTTTTCAAATTTCATTACCTTTATACTGAAAAATTATATACTTATTAATAAATTCTTTGGTTTTTAAATCGAAAAATTAATATAAAACATATGTTTCGATTTATATTTTTTAAATTTTAATTAAAATTTTTTGAATTTCATCTGAAATTTTTATTAACATCAAATTGAGTTTATTTTAAACTTAAATTAAATAATTTTAATTTTAGAGGGATTTTTTTTTTATTTAAAATATAACAGAAATTACATTATCAAAAGATACGATTATATTAGAATAATTGGTTTATGGAATCTAACATTTCTGTGATGTCTTCATGTTCAAGTTCTTCTTGGCTCTGATATATTTCTGACGATCGACTCTTATCAACGACATCGCTCGGTATATTGTAAGTGTGACAGCACCGATTGTTCAATTTCAATCCTTCTTTTATACGTATTACAGAACATAACAACTCGGATTTTATTCTGTTCGAAATTTGCTTTTAACTAAAGCTATTAAACTAAACAAACGTTCAACTTCGGCTTTTGAGAAAGACAAAACTAATATAGACAATACAAATATTGATAACTCCTAAAATGGATTTTCGCCAATAGAATTTTTCAATCCATAAAGAGGTTGTATTCAGTGTTGTATCCCAGTTTTGTTCTGTGATATAACTCTATTGGATTTGAATTTTTTCTGTTTCAGATGATATAAATTTAAACTCTTCTAATATATTGGTTATCTGTTCTTTTACCCGTTTTAATGTGTTTTGTATTGAAAATTTTGGCATTTTTTTAATACAATAATATTTTTTGGCAATCGACTTTCAAATTCATTAAAAACTGTTGTTGGTGTTTACATTCTTCTATTTCAAAATGTTTTGTTATATTTGTTGAAAGAAACGAGCAGAGTGGTAAAAGGAGTAGTACACAAAATTACTGTACTACACTTTGAGAAATAAAAACATATCAATACCATTAAAAGATGCTAAAAGCAACATTTTATTAATAAAAGATTCTAAGTTAGCATCTAGCATCTTTTGAGAAATTTTGGATGCTAAACGCCAAAAAAAAGTTGCTAAATCTAACAACTAAAAAGCTAAAACGGCAACACTGAAAACCAAGAACAAATATTCTGTTTGAGTTGTAACATCTCATTTGCAAGCCATTTTAATTAAGCTGCGTTCACACTATGTGTTTTGCTTGTGTTTTTCTTATTGTTTTAGCACGTGCAATTTGTACACATAGTGTGAACCCTTTCAAAAACTGTTTATGTACAACACATTTGGCAAAACATATGTAAATTTTTCAATTAGAGCAGGTTCTATTTTGGCATGACAACCATATTAAAATACAATACTGCTTGTGGCGAAAGAAAAACAGAGTAAATTATAAAGATAAATATTGAAAGAAAAATAAATTGTTTAATATTAATTAACAATTAAAAAATATAAAAAATATATTACTTTATTTTTAACAATAACTTTTTGTAAATTCACAAATTAAATCAGCTGTTGTTTACATTTAGAGGTTATGTCATACGGAAATACATATGTACGTTTGATCGCAAAATGATGAATTGTATATAAAACCCCAATTTTGACACATACGCCGAATTACGTATGGATCGTAAAACTGAATTTACATATGGAAAATACACATAGTGTAAACACACCTTTAATTGTGTAAATTTTAAATGCACATCTAACCATATCAAAAAGATGAATTAAACAGAATTGCAAAAATATTTTTTTTATAATATCTGTATGTTTTTTATATTATTCTTATGTAATTCTCATGATATTTTTATCTTATTTTTTATATTTACATAATTGAAATTGAAAATGTACAAATTAAAAATAAATTTAAAAAAAAGTAGTGTAGGGAAAAAAGGGAATTTTTTTCATAAGCGTAGAGATTTCTGAAAAAATCTCCTGGCATCACTAGTACCTGTTAAAAAAAAATGTAAAAATTCACAAGACAGCGCGACATAGACTTGCTTTGTTCAAAAGCTTCCATAAGACTGAATGAAATTGTTGCTTACTTTACTCTTTGGTGAGTATTTTCATTTTTGTTCGGCTGTATCCATATAAGAAGCCAATTTGAGTTCGGTTTACTCGTGCTGCTATGCATATGTTTGTGTGTTAACAAAAATATACGATATCCCAGTCATCATTTCGAAGATTGTTTTAACAAAAATTACCTTACTGTGTCTTCTTCGAGCACTTTTGATGATTAAAAACTGCTTAATCACATGCGCTATTAGAAAAAGACTAGATAATGATTTTTGCTTTCTCTTAGAAAGTGATTTATAGAAAAATTACATTAAATAAGACTCAAAAATGAGTCGAAACTGATTAGAAAAGCGGATAAAAAGGACTCTCAAGAAGATTCGTGGGTAAGGTAATATTTAATCCCAACAAAAGAATATTTTGTGATCAGCAAAAGGGCGCATTTATAACTGTTTTAATAGCACATATGAGTCAAAAAGACTCTACATGATCATTTATTGCATAAAATGTTTACTGGGATTTTATTCACTATCTGTAGAAACAGGTTTTTTAAGTAAAACAAATCTGCATACAATTTCAATTCTATTTCGTTCACAATGATACGATCACTTTGTTTACTAGCTACTAGTAAAATAAGAAAATAGTATTATAATACAGCGTACTGATGAATTGCACTTCTCAATTAGTTTATTTTTAATGTGCCATAAGAAGTTCGGGTTGTGCTAAGAAAAGCATGAATATATGTTTCCCAGGGCGAAGCTTCATCATTGCACTATGATTGAGTTGAGCTCCGCGACTATTCATAATGTGAATAGCTCGTGTCAAAAATTTTTGGTAGTTGGGAATGGTGTTTGTGTTAAGAGAAGCATAAACGCATGTTTCCCAGGGCAAGGCTCGATCATTGCACATTGATTGAGCTGAGCTCCGCGGTTATTCTTAATGTGGATAACTGTTGAAACAAAATTTTGGGAATGGCGTTTGCCTCCGTCCCGACATTAAATAACAAAGTTTAAAAATTTATTGTAATTAACATCTGACAAAAAATAGTATTTTTCTAAACAATTTTTTTTACAGGGTAAATAAATATTTTATGGCTTACCTATCTACTACTTTTGAAAGCAAGTATGCAGGGTTTATACATGTACTAAAAATACAACTCTTAAAACCATACTATTTTTTCAACTCTAAAAATTTCAGAATTTTGTAAAAATAAAATAAAATACCGATTTATTTTAATATGCGCTTATTATGAATATACATTTACAGAATATATGAATATTATTTATAGTATTTTGATATTGGCAACAGTAGTATGTATCAATTTGTAACATTTTGTGATGTTATAAAAATCGCAGAATATTGATATTGATTTTATATAGTTTCTTTTATTAATTAATTAACTTAAATATTACACCAAAAAATATTGATATTGATGAATTTTTATATTATTAACACAACGACCACAAAAACAACATGCACAGCTATGACAAAATGCAAAATTTAGGAAAACAATATAGGAAAACGTCATATTTTTTTTTACCTTTTCAGTGATTTCTCGGAACCTATGAAACCTATTGTCATGATTTAAAAACAGGAACCTTCTCAAGATGTTAGTGAATCATTATCACTAAAAACAAGCGTCCTATCTGCCCTATTGAGGGCGTTATCACAAGAACATATATTCAAATCATATTTTCTCATGACTTTTTAATTCTTCGCTCAATTCTCGGGACCAGATTAACCGATTTGGACGATTTTAAATAGCAAACTTCTCAGGATGTTAGTGAATCATTTTTTATACCAAGGAGCACCCTAGCTATCCGATTGAAGCCGTCATCGTGATTTCCACAGACGGACAGACGGACAGCCGGACAGACGGACAGACGGACATCGCTATATCAACTTCGCTTGTTATAAGGATCACAAATATATATATTTTATGGGGTCCAGAATTTTTTTTCTAATTATTACAAACGGAATGACAAACTTATATATACCCTCTGCACACTGGAGTGGAGGGTATAATAATTATCCAATATACATTATTAAAATTATCCGATATATTCAACAAAAAGCAGCAAAATAAGAAACAAAAACCAATAGAAACTAATTTTTACAGTGTACCATACATACCAAAATTAACGGAGAGCAAAAATCTCAATAGCATAATAAATGACAAGAGTGTAACAATAGCACACAGATCAAATGAAACACTTAGATCCCTTTTTACACACAAAAAACAAAACCAGATATATTAAAAATTGACAACGTAGTTTACGAGATAAAATGCGATGGTAATGAAAGGGAGGTGTGTAATAAAGTCTACATAGGAACAACAAAAAGAATGTTAGGAGTAAGAATTGCGGAACATCAAGCAGACATAAAAAAACACAAGGAATCGACAGCATTATCTCAACATGCAAAAGAGAGCGGACATAACGTCGATTTAAAAGGAGTTAAGATTTTAGATAAAGAGAGAAATGAAAACAAAAGATACACATTGGAAAGTTTAAGAATACAACAAAAAATACACAAAACATTAAAAAACAAAGAAGACAAAGATAACACTAAGCTGCAATATTCTATTGCAATTACTTAAATATTAGTTCTGTGATATTAGTCGTTAAGTTTAAAACTGTGATTTTTTTTTATATTTATTTTGATTATTTATTTTTATTAATATATTTAATTTTATTCAATTGTGTCGTGATGTCCAGTTTTTTATCTTTAAATTTATTAAATAATAATAACCTGACAATGTAAGTTTGGATTAATCGTAAGTTAAACTATTGTGACTAATATAACATTATGTTGATATATTGTTTTATTTTAATTTTTTGTCGCCAGAAATTAATAATAAAAAAAAATTTTTATACAATCCTGATGAAGTTGAAAAACCGTCAACGAAACGTAGAGTGGAGATGAAATAAATTTTGTTTTAATTTATTTTATTTAAAACTTATAAGCTGACCATCATAGCCCAAAAGAAGTAACATAAACTCAAGATAACTGGTCATAAAACAATTTAAAAATAATTTAGGTTAATTAGGAAACAATTATAACAGTATTTAAAAAAATAAATATGTAAATTTAAGCGAATTTCTATGAAAAAATGGTTGGATTGGTTTTCTAACGAAAAAAATTATAGTCAACTGAGAATTTTTATATAGCAATTAGTTCACACAGATAATCTTTAAAAAAAGTATGAACAAATTGTTTTTCGATTTTAATAACATATCTATTCAAAAACCCGTAAACAAATTTTATCTCTATCTCTTTGTCTGTAGACTGTAGGCTGTTTTCGAAAATTGAATAACACAAACACTTCAACACGAGTGTATTGTATTAAAAATAAAAGCCCCACGATAAAAATAAGAAACATGTTTCATTGTTGTTATCAGACACGTGATATTTGCTTTCTACTTAATTCACATACATACATGACCGACTGGCTGATGAGCAGAAATCCAACTAACCAGCTAAATGGCCATAATCACGAATACATTATGTAAAGGGTGATTTTTTAGCTATTATCTTTTTGGCAACACTGGTTTAAACAGCTGACGCACGTTTCGTGTTTTGTTTCATTGTCAAACATCTTCAGTTTGGTCTATAATTTAACCATGAATCGTCTTACAAACGAACAACGCTTGCAAGTTATTGAATTTTTTTGCCCAAAATGCAAGAGCTTGACTTGCTTGCCATGTGGATTCAACAAGACGGTGCCACATGCCACACAGCACGCGCAACAATGGACTTATTGAGAGGCGAGTTCGGTGAACATTTTATTTCACGTTCGGGACCGGTCAATTGGCCGCTTAGGTCGTGCGATTTAACGCCTTTAGACTATTTTTTGTGGGGCTATGTTAAAGCTCATGTCTATACAGACAATCCCGCTTTAATTGACGCATTGGAAGACAACATTGAAGCATTTATTCGTGAGATACCGGCCGAAATGTTGGAAAGAGTATGTCAAAATTGGACTAAGCGGATGGACCATTTGAGGCGCAGTCACGGTCAACATTTGCATGAAATAATCTTCAAACATTAAATTCTATGGACCGTACTATCGATTCAAATAAAGATTTCATGAATTTTTCTGAATTTTATGTGTTTTTTTTTTGGAAAACTTTCCTATAGCTCTTAAAAAATCACCCTTTATAACAGAGAATTAAAAAAAAAAATAAAACACAAAAACAATATTCAAAGTTAACAGATGCATAGGTCTAAAAAAAATAAATCGTAATTATCTGTTTTCAATGCCAACAAATGCGCCAAGGTTCCAACATATAATGATCATCATATTTTTGGGTAAATGCAGATACAGAAGTTGAGGATAGTGAATTCTTTTTTGGAAAATAGAAAAAATTTAATATAAAAAAAAAAAAAATTCCAATCAAAATATCTTTTTAATTTTAAATTCAAAAAATTTTTTTTATATAAATAAAAATTTTTGAATTTTTAAGGTTCAAAGTAAAAAAATTTAAGGTTAAAAACTTTTATCGAGAAATAATATAATTTTTGAAATGAAGAAAATTTTTCGACAAAAGCATTTTCGATGTGAATGAAGAATAATTTTTCGTTGAAAAATAGTTTAAGGCGGAAAATAATTTTAGCAGACTCCACTTTATATGAACCAAAATAAATATTTTTGTAGTGATCTGTACTTAATATTTTCTCTTAGGCCGAGTATTTGGGAAGTCAATTAAACTTTAGTTAAGTTAAACTTACGTCATTTAACACTTACATATATTTTTGCAATATTTTGACCGAGTTTTTCGAATGTTTAAACTTTAAAACTTAATGCGAGTTTAACGGAACTAAGTTTAACTGACATCCTAAGAATCAGCTCTAATTTTCGAATTTTTAATATATCAGGGAACTATATATGAGGAGCATAGGGCCACCACAAAATTTTTGAATCGTGTTCCGTTTGATGATAAACTTTAAATTTCGCTCCAGCTCTTTCCGCTTTTCTCAACGTCCTTTTTGAGCAGTCTTCTCCAAGTGTGCGCTGGACGACCCCTTCTACGGCTGCCCTGCGGATTCCACTCAATGACTTGCCTAGAGATGTCGTTTGGGTGTTTCCTCATAGTATGGCCTATCCAGTTCCACTTGCGTTCCATAATATAGTTCAGGGAACTATACTTTTGAGATATATTTATTTTCTATTAAAAGATTATCATAAACACATAAAAAAAAGTACTATTTCGGAAAAAAGGGAAATTGTTTATTTTTTTCCTTTAAGATGCTTTTTTTCGAAGAAAGAACTTGATTGACATTTTTCAGTGTAACTTTAGAATCAGAAGCGATAAATTAATAAATAAAATAGGAAATGAAAATATTTACAATTTATGCACTATTAAAAAATGACAGAACAACCCGACCTGCCCAAAAAAAACCAACAAATTTGGGAATAATTTACTTTATTTCTCAACATTATCTCCATATAGCTCGACGCACTTTTCCAAGCCTGTTTATAGTAAGAGCTGCCTAGCTCCTGAAAATAGTCATCAATCGCAGACCCCAACTCTTCATTATTACTATCGGACCATTTTTTAAAGTTTGGAAATAGAATAGAATAATCCAAGGGAGCTAAATCTGGCGAATAGGCTGCGTTATGGATCAATTCGAACCTTAATTCATGGATTTTTGGCCATCGCAATAGTGAATGAGTAAACTGTCTAGATAAAATAGCACTTTCTTTTTCGCCAAATGCGGCATTTTTTCCTTAATTTAATTAAATGTTTTTCCTTTTTAAAGAAAATCAATAGAAAATATCCCACAGCATCCCAAAAAACAGACGCCATAACCTTGCCTGCAGATGGAACTGTCTTCGTCTTCTTTGGAAACGATCTCCCATGAGATGAAGTAGTGGACCAATGTCTCATCCATGGTTACGAATTGACACATAATCTATTGAAACGTTTTCACGGCGCTGTTTTTGTTCTATTGTGGGTAAATGCGGCATCCATCTTGCGGACAGCCTTCTCATCTCCAATTTTTCTGTCAATATGCGATGTGTAGCACTTTTTGAAATGCCAACCATTTCAGCTAGCTCACGCACATTCAGCCGACGATCAACAATACCATTTTGTGGCTTTTCTTAACAGTTTTTGGTTTGGCCACTTCAATTTGAGGACCATTTCGGTGTTCGTCTTGGCAGCTCGTACGGCCTTCATTTGAACTCTGCCACCCAATATGTTATAGTAGTAAATGAAGGAGCAGACTCCCCAAGAGTAGAATTTAGCTCGGCTTTAATATTGGTTGGACTGAGACCTTTCAAATAAAAGTATTGAGTTATTTAACGAATATTTATACCCTATACCACTATGTGGTTTGGGTATAATGACTTTGTGCTGCTGTTTGTAACAACCAAAAATATTTGACCTAGACCCATCTTTAATTATACCGATCGAATCAGAATCACTTTTTGAGTTGATTTAACAATGTCCGTCCGTCCGTCCGTCCGTCCGTCCGTCCGTCTGTGTGTCCATGTAAACCTTTTAATCAAACTGCAGGTCGCAAATATGAATATATTTTGATGAAATTTGGTATATGAGCTTTTATCGGCCATGGAATGAACGCTATTGAAATTGGTGAGAATCGGTCCATGTTCAGACCTAGCCCCCATACAAATTACCCCTATGAAATCGACATAAATTGCCATAAGATCCAAATTGTCATATAGATCTTACTCAAATTGGGTTTGTATGCGTTCATTACATCCATTAATGAGTAGCCCAAAAATGATCCGATCTTCACTTAAATATACTAAAAACAAAAATAATGCACTGATTCTTCTCAAATTTTGTTTGTATATATTTTTGCAAGAGACTTTACCAAACATGATCAGGATTGGTCCATTTTTGGCCCTAGTCCCCATATAGATATAGCATCCGATATGAACTTTTTCATATCTGCAGCCAAAAAAATTAATAAAAATCCCACTCAAATTTGGTTTTTGCTTATTTTCTATGTCCAGTTAGTTGGGCCTAAGAGATAGGGTTTCTAAACGCATGGTATAGGGTATCATATAGTCGGTCTAGACCGACTATAATTTTCTTACTTGTTTATATTATTTTTGACGGATCAAAAAAAAAATATATTTATATTATCTATAATATTAATAGCCTACGCGATTTCTTGTGACCGATGTTTTGTTCTACCGTTTTATCCCGATTTTGACAAAACATATATTTTTTAAAATGTGTTTCTTTTTAACTCTTCACTAGACTTACAGATTTGAGTAAATTGCATTTAAAGTGGCCACTAACACATACATAAAATTATATAATGCTATGTGTGTGTTTATTAAATTTGTTAATGTGTTTGTAAGTTTGTTTTTTTCATTCACAATAATAATAAACCAAAAATGTGTTGGTTTGTGAATTGGCTAAATTGAAAAGAAAAGTTGCCTAATTTGCACTCGAATTTCGAGCGCTGGTATCTGCTAGTATATATTAAACAACGTGGCGTCTTGAATCTTTTTTCGCATTTCTATCGCCATCTCTACGTCACGCCGGGTTGTTCTGGGACTCCCTCGTATATTAGTAGAAATTTGGTAAAAAATTATCTCAAAAAACTTAAAGTCGATATGGACCAACTATATCAATATCATGATTTTAGGAACATGTCTTAGGTCCACTTAACAACATTAAAAGTTCATATCGGTTGCTATTTTTACATGGTGACTAGGTCGACTACCATATTAGGTAAAAAATAATTTTTGTGCAAAAACATATTTTTGTTTTTTGAGGATCGGGAAACAGTTTTATATGGGTACCATGACTACAAACGGTCCTACAGGGTTTATTTTCGGACTGCCGTTAAACATATATAATTAACACAGTAAACCAAATTTTACCGAAATCTATATGATAATTTCGTTTTTAGGCCAATTTTAGTGGATCTCATATGAGTAATTATATGAGGACTAGGTCTGAACAAGCACCGATTTTTTACCAATTTCAATACCGTTCATGCTATGGCCGACAAGAACTTGTTTACAAATTTATATTTTTATATTGACATTGGCGACCTGTAAATTGATTACAGATGGACGGATCTAAAAAGAAAATTATTCTGAGTCGAAAGGTATAATAAAAGTCGGGTCTTGGCCAGATATTTGTCGTAGTTACAAACATCAGCTCATCAGCATGACCACAGAGCGTTATAGGTTATAATAAGAAATCACTCCATGAGTGAATTGTGATTCACGCAAAAATAATTAAAATCCCTCCAACAAAAATTTTTTTGATAAATCATATTTCTTCACGGCTCAGATTAGTAGTCAATCTCGCCTTTTCATGACAAAATCATACTTCATGTTGATTTTCTAAAAGGTAGAAGTGAAATAACTTATAAAAATTTATTTTTTCAACTCACGTGAGTGAAAAATCATCTCAATCACTAAATCAATAAAATTTCGTGTCACTTATCCCATTTTTAGTTAAATGTGTACATAGTAAAGTGAGTCAAAACTTAGGAATTAAGTGATTTTTATATTTGCTGGAAAAATAAAAATCAAAAACGAAATTTTGACTTCTGGTCAAAAAATTAAAGTCAAAATTATAAAAAGCAAAGCTTTAGCTGAAAGACTGGAATAAAATAAGGAATAAAATCATATAATTGCATCAGCTCTCCGAGATTTACTTCTATAAAAAATTTATATACAAAATAACTGTAATTTTAGATTCCTGTCAAAAATATCAAAAAAATCATTTAACAGCTCATTTGTACATGTAGAAAAAGTATAATAGTTTTAACAGATAGTGATGTAGAATTTCATCTACTTTAAGTTTCAGTCGATTATTTTTATAAAAATTTAATTAAATATTTTCCATTAATCGCTAGATTTCGTACATTTCAACCTAATGCGCAACGTGCCTGTACTGCAGGTATGATTTCAATAAACAAGAGGACAGAATTCTTTAAGAATTTAATATATTTGAATTCATTCAATTTGTTGAATATTAATACAAAGTAAACGATAGAATTCTTCAGAAACTCTGGCTATTAGAGCTCTCAACATATAAACATATAAAAAGTTTGACGTTGATTCGACAATTTTTCTTTTAGTAGCGGACTAGTTGGTATGAATCGTCTAATACGTAATAAAAAATTTCTTCTTTGTGTGTACTCGTATAACGGTCATGGGACCAATCACATTTGCTGTTGTTGGGGGCTTGTTTTTTTATATATGTATGTATTTATATATATTATGCTTTTAATTTTTTTATTATGTTATTCTTGTGAAAACAAAACAATAACAATTTCAGTAAAAACGCTTCATACGCTTCAGAAATAATAATACATATTTATACGAGTACTTTGTAAACTGTGCGGTTTTTATGTGCTCTTTTTTATATGTACTCAAGTCGTATCTATTTCGAGTCTTTCTTTTTGCCTTATTTGAATATTGTGTGAGTACAGAAGTTTGTCATTTCTCAATCAAATTCTATCATCTTCTAGTGCCATTCGACGTTGATGTTTTCAATTTATTTAAAGAATTCTAAATTTAGTTGCTAAGTGATTTTTTTTCTTCTTCAGATTAAAGTAATTTTCCATGACACGAAAAAGAAATGCATGTCTGTATTTGAAAATACAAAATAATATTTGACAGCTTATCCAACAACTAAATTTGTGATTTGTGTACTCGTATGTAATTCCTTTGGGTAATTCTCACTTTTTTTCCTAAAAATTTTCATTTTAATTGTCATCAACTCCAAGCCAAACTCGGACACTCTTATAAACGTGAAATAATTTTGGTATAAGCTTTGTTAGATTTGCTGCGATTATATAGAAAAAATATTAAAGTCTGACAAATCTATAATATTAATAGGCTGGGCGATTTCTTGTGACTGTTGTTTTGTTCTACCGTTTTATCCCGATTTTGACCAAACGTATATTATTTGAAAGGTATTTCTTTTTAGCCGTTTTGCAATTTTACAGATTTTTAAAATTTTTCTTCTATTTTGAGTAAATTGAATTTAAAGTTGCTACTAACACATACATAAAATTTTACAATGCTATGTGTGTCTTTATTAAATTTGTTAATGTGTTTGTAATAAAATGAGTTTGTTTTTTGTGTTGATTTGTGAATTGGCTATAATTGATTAGCATACTTTAAGGGTCTTTATTTAAGGAAAGAATAAAATTTCCTAGAATTTGCGATCGAATTTCGAGGGCTGGAATCTGCTAGTTACAGGAAATATATTTAAAATGTTAGGGCCGTATGCAAAAAAATTAAAGTGTACTTCAAGTAGACTTTATCAATAAATTTTGTATGAAAAACGTACAATAGAGTCTAGTACACTTTAATTTTTTGCGTACGGTCCTAAAAGTTTATATCTTGGCTATATTTTTTACAATGATATTTAAAATTAATAAGACAATTATCAAAAATTTGTAGATATTTTCGAGCTATTTTAATTAAAAACAAATAATAAATACATACAATCACATTTTCGGTTGTTTGTTTATTAGCGGTGCATACACATTTTTTAGCTTGTTATTGTTTACATGTGCAAAAAAAAAAAAAAACAACGAAAGCTACAAGCAAGCAAAAATGTGTATGCGTGGCTGATATATATCTACGTATATGTACATGTACATGTACATGTTCTGTTGCCTATATATAAACATTTTTCACTATTTTTATCGGAGTATCTTCAATACCAAGTTGCTGCAGATTATGAAAAACATTTTAAGCCTAAGTAGTGCAACCTACTCGACCTACTACGGACAGTGATTAATTTTTATTTCCATTAAATTTAACTATTTATAGTTAATTAATTTTTTATAAATAACTAGGTAGGTACATTTTAAGAAAATGTACATTTTTATTATTATTTTTCTTTCATATTGGCGATTTTTTTGCATTTATTTAGAGATAACTGTGGCAATACCAGCCTCAACTAATATGACACGTTTAGTATAACGATACATATACACTCATTAAGTAAATGCCACAAACACCACGATAACAACAAAAACAATTACAGCTGTGGCACACAAATTACAAAATTTAGAATAACAACAATAACAAGAACATAGAAAAATCATATGTTTTCAAGAGCTTTTTTACATTTTCATAGAAATCTCGGTACATACTGAACCAATTTTGACGACATCACTGAATCATTTTCATCAAAAATAAGCAACTCAGCTGACTTATAGAGGGCGTGATCGTAATTTCCATAGACGGACAGACTGACATCGGATAATACAACAGAAACTTTTGACAAAATATAATTTTGACGACTTGATCGGTCAATGCCAAGAAATTGGATCATAAAATTAAGAAATCTTTTATTAATTTAAAAGTTTGTATATTTATTTATTTGAAAAAGATAAAAAATATTATCATAAAATAGCTCCGTTTTGTCCAGCCAGACGATTTTTCTCTGATGTCAGTGGTTTCTTTACAGGAAAATTACAACCAATATCAGCCACAATTGCTCGCCAGGAAACAATTAGAACAAATATTTTTAGTTTCAGATTGTTAATAAAATTTTTTAAACTCTCCTGCTATTAAATTATCCTGTCTTTGGCAGGGACTGCACCTAAATGTTAAGTCGTCAACGTACCTCTTTCACGATATTTCTTAATAATTTTTGAAATTATGGATTTACTCATAGAATATTTCTTATAATTAGAATATTTCTTTTAAGATTAAAAAATTGAAAAATACAATTGTGTTTAAAATACAGTTGCAAGAAAACGTCAGAAATTATAAATATTTAAATATCGCTTAAGATTTTATAAATTTCTTTCATAACATCTATTTTTATTGTTTTACTCAACTCTGGTACAGAAGCTTAAAAGAGTCCATTACTTCGTCATCACTAAAAAAATACCTTTGTCGTTTGTTTATTTTTTAGTTATATTTTCTGTAACAAATTTGTTATTTTCCGTTAGAGAACACACTAAAGAGTGATTTCGCAAAAATACATATTTTTAAGGCGAATATTAAAAAAAAAAATTGGCAAATTTAGAATTTTCAAAAGTTTCCAATATATTATTACGCGCTATATATATTCATATGTTTGTCCGCATAGAATATAAGCCAAATAGTCTCATGGGATCAAAAGTTATGAGTGAAAATATAAAGATATTTTTAAAATTTTGTAATAAAAATGAACAATTTAGAACGATTTCATATGAAGGTAACTACTGATAAAAAAAATTATGTGAGTCCGATCACAGGGGAGATGTGTAAATATCTATTAATTAAAGATTTTCTTATGGCATTTTTTTAAAATCAAAGACAAAGCGCCATCTATGTATCACTTATAGCAATCAACTGCAGGGGCCATGGTAATTAAAAATATTTATTATTATTTATTATTTCAACTAGCCAATTTTTATTTTTCGTTTTATATTTTTTATTTTTCGTTTTTTATTTTTAATTTCTTATTTTTTATTTTTCATTTTTAATTTTTTATTTTAATTTTTAATTTTTGATTTTTTATTTAATTTTTAATTTTTATTTTTTAATTTCTAATTTTTAATTTTTAATTTTTAATTTTTAATTTTTAATTTTTAATTTTTAATTTTTAATTTTTAATTTTTAATTTTTAATTTTTAATTTTTAATTTTTAATTTTTAATTATTAATTTTTAATTTTTAATTTTTAATTTTTAATTTTTAATTTTTAATTTTTAATTTTTAATTTTTAATTATTAATTTTTAATTTTTAATTTTTAATTTTTAATTTTTAATTTTTAATTTTCAATTTTTAATTTTTAATTTTTAATTTTTAATTTTTAATTTTTAATTTTTAATTTTTAATTTCTAATTTTTAATTTTTAATTTTTAATTTTTTAATTTTTAATTATTAATTATTAATTATTAATTTTTAATTTTTAATTTTTAATTTTTAATTATTAATTATTAATTTTTAATTTTTAATTTTTAATTTTCAATTTGTAATTTTTAATTTTTAATTATTATTTATTATTTATTATTTATTATTTATTAATTATTAATTATTAATTTTTAATTTTTAATTTTTAATTTTTAATTTTTAATTTTTAATTTTTAATTTTTAATTTTTAATTTTTAATTTTTATTTTTTAATTTTTAATTTTTAATTTTTAATTTTTAATTTTTAATTTTTAATTTTTAATTTTTAATTTTTAATTTTTAATTTTTAATTTTTAATTTTTAATTTTTAATTTTTAATTTTTAATTTTTAATTTTTAATTTTTAATTTTTAATTTTTAATTTTTAATTTTTAATTTTTAATTTTTAATTTTTAATTTTTAATTTTTAATTTTTAATTTTTAATTTTTAATTTTTAATTTTTAATTTTTAATTTTTAATTTTTAATTTTTAATTTTTAATTTTTAATTTTTAATTTTTAATTTTTAATTTTTAATTTTTAATTTTTAATTTTTAATTTTTAATTTTTAATTTTTAATTTTTAATTTTTAATTTTTAATTTTTAATTTTTAATTTTTAATTTTTAATTTTTAATTTTTAATTTTTAATTTTTAATTTTTAATTTTTAATTTTTAATTTTTAATTTTTAATTTTTAATTTTTAATTTTTAATTTTTAATTTTTAATTTTTAATTTTTAATTTTTAATTTTTAATTTTTAATTTTTAATTTTTAATTTTTAATTTTTAATTTTTAATTTTTAATTTTTAATTTTTAATTTTTAATTTTTAATTTTTAATTTTTAATTTTTAATTTTTAATTTTTAATTTTTAATTTTTAATTTTTAATTTTTAATTTTTAATTTTTAATTTTTAATTTTTAATTTTTAATTTTTAATTTTTAATTTTTAATTTTTAATTTTTAATTTTTAATTTTTAATTTTTAATTTTTAATTTTTAATTTTTAATTTTTAATTTTTAATTTTTAATTTTTAATTTTTAATTTTTAATTTTTAATTTTTAGTTTTTAATTTTTAATTTTTAATTTTTATTTTTTAATTTTTAATTTTTAATTTTTAATTTTTAATTTTTAATTTTTAATTTTTAATTTTTAATTTTTAATTTTTGATTTTTAATTTTTTTTTAAATTTTAATTTTTAATTTTTTATTTTTCATTTTTAATTTTTAATTTTTTATTTTTCTTTTTTATTTTTAATTTTTAATTTTTTATTTTTAATTTTTAATTTTTAATTTTTAGTTTTTAATTTTTAATTTTTAATTTTTAATTTTTAATTTTTAATTTTTAATTTTTGATTTTTAATTTTTTTTAAAATTTTAATTTTTAATTTTTAATTTTTTATTTTTCATTTTTAATTTTTAATTTTTTATTTTTAATTTTTATTTTTAATTTTTAATTTTTTATTTTTAATTTTTAATTTATAATTTTTTATTTTTAATTTTTCATCTTTAATTTTTAATTTTTAATTTTTTATTTTTCGTTTTTCATTTTTAATTTTTTATTTTTCTCTTTTCTCTTTTCATTTTTAATTTTTATTTTTCATTTTTTATTTTTCATTTTTCATTTAAAATTTTTCATTTTTTATTTTTCATTTTTCGTTTTTCTTTTCTCATTTTTCATTTTTATTTTTCATTTTTTATTTTTATTGTTCATTCGCAGAATGGTTATTACATATCATAATTTTTTCACCAGTACAATCATAAGTCACACCGATTTTGTCTTGCATTATGCAATAGATTTTTACTCCCCTGCGCGTATAGATGTTTACACATCAAAAATTTATTTAATATTATTTTCACATACGCGCTACATCGAGGTGATACTTTTTGTTGATATTTATTATTTCATTGTTTAATAATAATATAATTTAACGTTTTTATGTTTTTTTATTTCATTGCAGCGCAAGTTAAGAGCTCCTCCATTACTGAATTTAGTTTTTGCCAATAGAAAATTATCCTTTTATGATACCAGCAGTCATGCCCCATCACATGAGGAACAACTGGAAACAAAATGGTAAGATTCTGATTATATAAAACAAATACACAAATATTTAGAACAATTTAAAATTTTTGTCAAGTCTTTAATAACAAAATTTGGCATCAGCCCGTAATCGTATAATAATATTACTTAAGTACGATACTCTAATTAGTATATTTAATAATTATTATAATTAATAGTAATACAATTTGCACATTAGTACACTTAAGTGAGTTGTTATTTTTAGAAAATTTTGAAACACTTTTAAAAATTAACATTTATTTCACAAATTAAATATTTATAAAAAATTTACAATTTACTACTTAGACAATGCAATGCTCGTTGTAAATAGGTACGAAATGTGTTAATAACACAAATACATTAATTTTAATAAATTATAATTATACACATTACATTAAGTGATGTAGGGTATACAGGAGTTTGTTATACAGTTTGTAACGTTGCGTTATACATAAGTACTCGTATGTATAAGTCGATGGGCCTTATCAATCTAAAAAATGTGGTAGCTGACTAAATAGATCAAGAAGCTAACTTGATGTTTAAAATAATATGGTCAAAAAGACCACTAATATACACCGATTAGCATCGGGGTGTATACTTAATTCGCCTAAAACAAATTTTCACCTCAAAAATTTTGATAACACAAAAATAAATTTTATAAATATTGTTTTATTTCAAGTTTGATCACATTTTTATGCAATTTAAATTTTTTTTAAACTGATTTTTTTTGTAAATAAAATGAATTATAAAAATGTCCTTAACATCTAAGAGCTTTCAATCAGATCTAATGTTAATGTATCAGATAAAAATAAAAGAAATTGTAACTTTTATTCAAAAATTTATAAAAATTTGGAATTAGATCTTTTTGTACAAAAAGTTTCGATAACACTAGCCAACAAGGTTTTGGACTGGAGCAACCAAATATCTTTCCTAGGGTAATTTGGTGGGCTGAATTCGAATCTGTAATTGGTTGTTCTCTATCACGTCAGGGTTTCGATTTTATTAGTTTTTACATAAAAAATCATTAGTTTATTTAAAAATCAATGAATTTTCAAAAGTGAATGGCGTTATTTGAACGTCGTTTGTATTTTGTTGGTTCGGTTTCACGTACTAGAGCCCAGCAATAGTATCCCAGCATGCCTTTGTTGCAAAATTCTTGATAATTTCTTTCAATTTTCATTAAATCTTAGTGAGCACGCTCCCCTTGTTCGTCGCTCACTGCACCTAGGTTTTGTGGAAAAAAAATTTAAATCCGAATGGAGAAAATGCGTTTTGAGTGACACCCATGCAACTAATTCGTGATAATTTTTCAATAATTCAGCAACAATTTATCTGCAGTTTTCACTCTTATTGTTTCCAAGATAACTGTCTATGATGCTCTTGAAAGATTTCCAGGCTGCATATTCTGTCTTCAATAAACATTGTGAAAAATTGTCATCATTCAATATCTTCCTGATCTGAGGGCCAACAAATATGCCTTCTTTGATTTTAGCATATGAATCATTAATGAACGATATTGGTGGCCTTTAAATGAATTTCTAAATTGAGCACTGGGAAAACCTTAATGTTGTATAAAACTGATTTGGCAGGCTTTCTCTATGTTTATTAAGCAGCTTTGACAGTACTTTCTTTTTACAAAATATGAAATGTTTCTTAGGGTGTTCTTTTGAGGAGTCGAAGTTACCATAAGTTCAAATAAATTTATCCAAAATAATGCGTTTTACTAGAAGAAATTAAAACTGGTAAACACAATATTTAAGGTTTATAAAAGAGTATTTCAATGTAGCTTCAGAAAATGTTAACCATTAATAAAAAAAAATCCATAAAATATAAGTGTAAAGAATTCTGTATTCACAAGCATAAACTGCCTAAGTCGAAAATCATGCTTTCGAGAAAAATAATTTTTTATATAAATGTAATGTTGTTGTTTGTTAATATCAGCTAATATTTGTTTTACAGCTACTGCTGCATTACCAACCACTTGCCGACCGTTACTTTGTAACCAATCAAGTAAAGATACATAAGTACATATGTATGTATGTTTATAAGCCTGAGCGGAATAATCAAAATCATACAGATTTTTTTTAATTTTAAAATTACCATCACTATCATTTCAATATTATCTAAACCATGATCGAATTTAAATGTGTTTTATTTTTATTTTAATTTTTATTTTAAATTTTTAACTAATGTTTAACATTAAACATTTTAACAAATATTTAAAAGCTGCACCAGAAGAACATCATTTGGATCAATTAATGGTTTATTTGAAATGTTTTGTTTTCCTGGTGAATACTCAGTTCTTTTTGGCCACTCTGTTCTGACGTAATGATGACATGTAGCGCGGATATCCCATAGACAGGAAACAACAATATTTTGTGAAATCTTCTTGCATACCAGTCAACAAACCAATGACCTGAAACAGATTAATTTACAGTTATTTACGATGGTCTATACTATATACAAAGGAATTTAAATCACACACCTTAAGGTCACCACAGATCTTCCATTTATGATCGTTGTATTTGAGTAATGTTAAAATTTCAGTCATTGATTCGTAATTCATTTTTTGAAATAAACCATCAACATCAGTACAGTATACAATAGAGTGTTTCTTTCCAAAATATGCAACCAATTACAAGCTTCTATCTCTATAGATTGTTACTTTTGTCCCAATTGCAAGATGTTTCCACTGCTTCATGCGTGAAGCTCGTAATTCTGCATCTTGTTTCATTAAATGTAAATCCCGAATTAGATCATTCAGCTTAGCTTAAGTCACTAAATGGCGTTCATCATCAGCCTCATACAAACTACCACTGCTGGTGACAGATGTTTCGGACTCACTGCTCGTAGCACTGGAAATGACTGGTAATGGATCATTTGGTGGACGTTGAACTGATTTGGAAACCGATGGGACATTCGCATAAGTAATATTTTTTCGATTATTCATATTGAATCCAGCAACTTTCGTTAAACAGAAATAACAATCGGTTTGACTCTCTCCAAAGTACTGAAATTGAAAATTGAAATAGATCTACTTGTCATATGACCACTTGTTTTGCAACTATTGCAAGACATTGAAAGTTTCTAACAGCAAAACCAAAATAAAGTAAATATGCACATTCTAATGATTATGATATTGCATATCCTTTTTTTCGAACCAAATATTTACCACACGCAAAGCAAAAATAACTTGAATCAGTAACACACGATCTCCCTGACATGCTTAAACGCTACTATTAAGAAGATTTAGAATGAATGTGGTCTTCTGTGAAATTAATAATTGTGAAATTGTAGTGTCAGTATTGACTGTTTTACAGTATTGCCAGCATGCGATAAAAAATGAACAAGACGTGATAGCCCAATTCGAATTTAGCGCATCCAGATTCGAATTCAACGCATCCAGATTCGAATTCAGTGCATACAGATTAGTTAAAAAACACGCTTCGTTTCTGTAGTAAAATTTTTTTTAATTTGTAGACCAGTGTAATTAATTACAAATATTTATTAATTTATATATTTTCAAAGAATATTTTCAAAACAATTTCATGTGTAATATTAATGCACAAAATCACATTTCGACCACAGTCAATATAAAAAATCGAAAACAACCAAAAATTCTTTCCAATTTACTGACAAGTAACGACTAAGAATATTTTCACCCGCCTATTCCGCAACACCCAAACTTACTCTCTCTATTCTTAAAAATGAACTTTTCTTAAAACAGTATTTTTTCATAAAAAAGTTCCTGTCTTTACTTTTTTCTTAAAAAATTGCCTTTTCTTAAAAACGTACATTTTCTTAAAAAAGAATATTTTCTTAAAAAGATATTTTTTCAAGAAATAACTTTTCTTCGAAGAACTACAACAAAAAAAAATAAATAAAAAAAAAATTAAAAAAATCATTTAGTTTTTTATTTTAATAAAAAAAAAGTTAGGCAAAAAAAAATATAGTACCTTTATTAATAAAAAAAAACAATGTTTTTATTAAAAGTCTTTCTTTCCTTAAGCATATGAGTCCTGAATCTCTCCGTGACTGCGTGACTTTGCGTGACTATTTTAAAATTAATCTGTCTATGCACCAAGTTTCAGATTGATTGAATGAGGGGAAATGGGGTTTAAATCACTCCGTGACTGTGCGTGACTAAGACAAAGTTAATCTTTTTTTACAACAAGTGTATGGACCAAGTTTCAAATGGATTGAATGAGGGAAATGACATTTAGGTCACTCCATGACTGTGCGTGACTATGCGTGACTGTGCGTGACTACCCCAAAATTAATTTATAGTCACAACAAGACTGTGGACCAATTGTCAGATCGATCGGATGAAGGAAAATGATATTTAGATCACTCCGTGACTGTGCGTGACTATGCGTGACTGTGCGTGACTAAGTCAAAGTTAATCTTTTTTCCACAGCAAGTGTATGGACTAAGTTTCAGATCGATCGGATGAGGGGAAATGACATTTCGCGACTACGCGTGACTATGCGTGACTGTGCGTGACTACCCCAAAAATAATCTTTAGTCACAACAAGACTATGGGCCAAGTTTCAGATCAATTGGATGAGGGGGAATGGGGCCACCCACGACAGACAGACAGAGAGTATGAGTTAAAAGAAAGAGTTTAAAAATAAGTGCCTTTTTTTAAAAGCACCTCTTCTTTAAAAGTACGTTTTCTTAAAAAATACTTTTCTTTAAAAGCTATTTTTTCGTACAAAAAGAATACATTTTCTTAAAAAAGTTAATTTTCTTAAAAAGTACATTTTTTTAAAAAATTTATTTTCTTCAAGGGTACCTCTTTTAAAAAGTACCCGTTCTAAGAAAAATACTTTTTCTTAAGAAAGAGTGAAGAAAAAGTATTTTTTCTTCAAAAAGTGTTTTTTCTTCAAAAATTTTTCTTTTCTTCAAAAACTGTCTTTTCTTATAAAAGTTGTTTGTTTTTAAGTTTTCTTTTTTTGACTTCAAAAAGTATTTTTTTCTTCGAAAAGTGTTTTTTCTTCAAACACTTTTTTTTCTTGAAAAAATGTCTTTTCTTATAAAAGTTGTTCGTTTTTAAGGGCGCTATGAATATGGGCCCCAGGAAAATGAACCCCAAAGTAAAAAATGAAAGTGAGCCCCAAATTTGGGGTTCATTTTCATAATGAAAATCAACCCCATTTCTAGAAATGAAAATGAGCCCCAAAAAATGAACTAGGGCCCCAAACTACGAATGAAAACGGGCCCTAAACTATTCTAGGGCTCATTTGCATAAACACTATTTGGGGCTCATTTTCATTTAAAGGATGCGGTACGATGAAGTATATGAAAATGGGCCCCAAAATGTGAAAATGGACCCCAATTTTTTTCACTTGTTTTGTTGATTAACTTGTTTTGTCTGAAGAATTAGTGAAAAATTAGGTCGGCTCACTTAAATATAAAAGAACTGCATTTCTTAAAATTTTTTTTATATGCTTGGAAGTAGTATTTAAATTGAAAATAAAGATTTGTAAAACAATGTGACATTTGTTATACAAAAATATTTTTTTTAATTTTTAAACGAAAAAATTGCAATGAGATGTCGTAATGTGGTTTGAAAAATTTAACCGCTTGACTTAAATGATTCAGGAAATAGTAAAAAACGGTGGCATGACATAACGTCTAAGAGTGCCACTTTCATTTGTGACATAATGTCTATAGAAGCAATGACTTAAAGCCTACAGACATTATGGCACTTTTACGAGTGACATAATGTCTAAAGCATTTCAAATCTTGTAAACGTGGTAAAAGTGCCGTTATTTTCCCTTTTACAAAATGTTTAAATTAGATGTAAACATTCCGCAAAAGGGAATAATATTAATAATAATAATAACATTCTGTAATGTCTTCCCGGAGACACTTAAGTTAAGTATTGAAATCTGGCTTCGCATACAAAAGTTTTTCTGCGTGGCGGCCTGCGGCCGCGCTTAAGGGTTTTCTCCTCCAGTAGGACGCGGCAGGTGGCTTCGCTGAATAAAGTTTTCCTGCGTACGTCACAAGAATAAAAAAATGTCTTTTCCCTGCAAACATTTCAAAATTTGCTCAAGCTGTTTGGATATTTTGGAAAAAAAATCTCAAAGTAACAATTCGCCTTTGCTTTGTCCTTATTGCAAGCAAATTGTTGAAACAAATTTAAAAATATTTCAATAAATTGCTATTATTTGTATTCCATTTATAAAAATATTTTACTAAATTGTTATTATTTGCTCTAAAGTGTATTAAAGTTTAAAAAAATTTCAATAAATTGTTATTATTTGTATTCCATCCATAACAAAATGAATTGTTATTATTTCCATTGCATCAAATCAATATTTTAGAATTCTGAGCGTCATAGTGTCTATAGACATTATGTCCTTAGACGTTATATAACGCCACCGTAAAAAAGTAGTCCGGCTCACTAAAATTATATTGAAGAAATTTGTCCCTACTGCCGTGCAAAGGTTGAAGATACACTTCAGATATATTCTTAAATACATATGTACATATACATTTGAAAATATGAAACTGAATTTGATAAATGAATAATAATAAATACTAACGTTACTAAATAAAACTGAATTCAAAAAAGAAAATATGATTTTTTTACATCATGGAAGTTTATAAAAGTTTATTAAAAAAAAAAAAAAATGAAAATGAACCCCAAAATATGAAGTAAGGCCCCACCAATATATGATATTGGGCCCCAAAAATTATTTGGGGCCCTTTTTCATTTTCTTGTTTGGGGTCCATTTTCATTACGAAAATGCACCCCACATGAAGAAATGAAAAACGACCCCAAAATGGGAAAACAGGCCCCAAAATTTCGTGTTGTTGTTTTCCATACATTTTTTTGGGGCCCATTTTCATTTTTTTTGGGGCCCATTTTCCTGGGACCCATATTCATACCACCGTTTTTAAGTTCTCTTTTTTTTATTCGTAGCGTCTGCTTGTCTGCTTGTCGACAAAACTTTGGATAGATTTTTAACCCTTTTCCCGTGATCCAATCGAGCTGAAACTTTGCAGGCAGACTCTTGGCGATGACAAAAATGATCTAACAATTTTTTTGTAAATTTTTTTTTAACTTCTGACATAGATATTTTTAGGCAATCAATTATTTAATTACATGATGGTAAATTAATTTACAAATAAATTTAAAAATAAAGTGGTTTTTATTTTTTGCCTTTACATTGAACACTTTTAGACAAATTACTTATTTTTGTTTGTAAAACTATTTATCAATTTATCGTATTAGGTAAATAATTTTCTTAAAAAAAAAAACAAACAAGATAATAATGCTTATTGGCCTTTCTTACAAAACACGTTCCGTTTGAACTATTTTTGGTGGCAACCGTGTGAATTTAAATACTTCTTAAATATTTTTACTCATTTTCATAATTATACAAAAGTACGAGGGCGGTCCCAGAACAACTCGACCTGACAAAGAGAACACAACAGAATGGGTGAAAAATTTTCTTTATATCTCAACACTTGACACACTTTTCTCAGCGATATTCAATAGCTCCGATACCCTGTTTATAGTAAGAGCCTTATAGTAAGAGTCCTTAAAATAGCCATCAACCGCAGACTAACCTCTTCATTGTTGGCAAATCTTTTATCACCGAGCCATTTTTTCATGTTTGGAAATAGAAAATAAGCCGAGGGAGCTAAATCTGGTGAATAAAGTGTGTGATGAAGCAATTTGAACTTTAATTCATGGATTTTGGCCATCGCAATAGTGGATGGGTTAATTTGTGCATTGTCTTGATGAAACAACACTTTCTTTTTCGCAAAATGCAGCCCCTTTTCCTTAATTCCATCACTTAAATGCTGCAATAAGTTATCGTAATACTGTGTTTTTCTGGAATAACCGCGTATGTCCATTTTTGTCAGTTTTGAGTTAACGATGCCAAATATAATAATTTTTAACGCTCTTTACATGTGGTTAATTTTTTTTTTTTAATATTGACCATTTCTGAGTTTTTTCTTTAAATAACGACGTAACTTATATGTTTATTAAATTAATTTGATCGCTGACAAATTATTTTCTTAGAAAACGACACATAACGACATACGTTGTTATTAATGAAAAAAAAAATGCAAAATAATTTTGGATTATATTTCAGTTTATAACCACTTATAAAAACTTGTGTGTTTATTTCTGTTATTTGTTGTCACTATTATTCTTGATACGTTGTTATATTCTCAACCTAAGTCCCGCTAACTTTCTGTTGACGCAAAAAAAAATAAATTTTTCAAGCAACAACAACTTATGTCTTAATGTGTAGTTGCACTGGTAGTTTTCTTTTTCAAAGAAAACGACATTTGTCGACATAAGTTGTTTTATCTGCACACACTTTAAGTGTAATTTACATATTGTTTTTTTCGTCCTTCTCTAGGATCTATTCCTCTTAAGATTTTTAACTCAAAATTTTTTATAAAGTATTTATTGCCCATATCTACAGGACTGTTAAATAAAAAGTCCTGAAAACTTTATATCAAGCCAATAATTTTAAATATAACGTTTTTTGACTCTCCTACACATTTTGATTTTATGACATACGCGGTTATTCTAGAAAACCACAGAATAATCGTCGTTGCCTTTTGCCTTTTGGAAGATAATCAATAAAAATTATCCCACGCACATCTTAAAAAAGAGACGCCATAACCTTGCCAGCAGATGGAATTGTCTGCGCGTTCTTTGGGTGCGATTCTCCCATTTCAGTCCGCTGTTTTGTGTGTTCCTTTGTATCAGGTGTTAAGTGATAGACTCATATCTCATCCATCGGCGCAAAACTCGGCTTTATTGCGGTGAAACATAGCCGAACACTTTATTGAAAAATCTTCATGACGCTGTTTTTGTTCTATTGTGAGCAAACGCGGCACTCATTGAGCGGACAGCTTTCTTATCTCCAAATTTTCGATCATTATGCGATTTTGAAATGCCTACCATTTCAGCTAGCTCACGCACATTCAGCTGACGATCATCCAATACCAATTTGTGGAATTTCTTAACCATTTCCGGCGGGGTTACCTCAATTAGTCGATACCTACGGCCTTGTTTAAACTCTACCACCCAATATTTTATAGTCGTTAACGAAGGAGCAGACTCCTTCAAATGAAAGTATTTATTTACATAACGTTGATCAATTTTTTCTATGTTTACAAATTCACTGAGATCACTTATGATTTATCATATGTTTTATAAGGTTTCCACTCACTTTTCACCAAAGTATTTTTTTCAAACTACTGCCGCCATCTATACGTCAGGCCGGTCTGTTCTGGGACCAACCTCGTAGATAAATATATACCATATATGTACATATGTATGTATGTATTTCAAAAATTATTATATATTATGTATAACATATTTTTGTACATACATAAAATTGAATTTGTAACGAAATGAATTCTTGTGTTAATTGAAAATTAGCACTTATTTCGATAACTACTCGAACGAATTTAGGCAAAATATGAATTTTTGGGTTATAAATAAGAGAAATTTAAAAACGCAAATCTTAATATAAGAAAAAAGTCTGTTTCGTGTGGTTGATATTTTTTTTCTAAATTAAATTTACAAGAAAAAAGAAAAAAAAAAACGTTTTAAACAGTTGTTTGCGAAGTGAAATGAATTCGAAAAGTTTAAATATCCTAGATATGAACAATGATTTGGTGGTGTTGCCCGAGACACCGAATCAACGTGATCCTTGTGTTTTACGCGATATTGTTCATGAAAAAATTGTTAACGATTTGAAATTAATGTCAAGCGATGAATTAAATGATATTTTTCATAATTCCAATGATTCTAAACAACGTAACCGGTTACATTCCGAATCGAATTTGACACCAGATGAATTGGTTATCAATGAAATGGTTCAGGGACTATGTTCAACAAAGCAGAAATCGGTGTTTGTGAAAATAATAGCAAAATATATAAGGTAAATATTTAATGTATGAAAAAAGCGTAAAACTATTAGTTTGGAAATTTGGAAAATGCATTGTTAAAAGATAAAACATTAAAGTGATAATATGATAATAATGTTCAGATATACATATATATCAATTAGTTTAGTTAAATTTAAGAACAATTCATTTATGTAAATCACGTATTTTTTAGTTAAACCTATGCTACAAAAATATTCCCAAAATTCCAGTTAAGAATGTAATCTGTAGTTAAGAGCAGACAGATGGATAGACAATTGCTAATGGAGTCATAAAGTAATTACCTGTTGATCGATATAACTATCAACCTTGAAAATTACCGTCCAATTGTAATCTACTCTGCGCTCTCAAAGGTGATGGAGAGCATGGTTAATCACTATAAGGTTAGCTATCTATAGATCAACTCTCTTCTTTATGATCAGCAGTATGGCTTTCGTACAAGTCATTCCAAAAAATATATTTGAAATCGAACTTTAGCTGGAAAAAATGTGCACAAAGCACAAATCTTATTTTTTTTCTAAATTAACCAACATTCGGGGGATGCCCCCTACAGATGCAGTGCATTGTGTTGATCTCAGGAAAATAGGTTATGGCAAGGAGGAAAGAGAGAGTAGTGTTTGTGGATATTCGACTTAAATTTTATTACATTATAACTGTCGGGAAAGACCTCTGCTGGGAGTTTATTCCACATACGGCTAGTTCGACTGATAAAGGAATTCTCTCTGTAACGCGTTGTGCGGTTAACTGGACAATAGACTACAAGTGGATGTGATCTACTAGAGAAGCGGGTAGAGCGAACCGAAACTCGGGCACTTGGAATAAGTTCGTTAATCTCAGAAGAACATATCCCATGGTAATATCTATAGAACAGTGCTACACAACCCACATTCCGACGATGTTCCAATGAGTCAATAGAGTTGGATACCCTACTGTCATTGATAAGCATCAACGGTCCAGTAGCTCCAAAATAGACTTTGAAGTTCCTGCCCATATATGGGAGTTGTATTCCATATTCGTTCGGATGTAAGTGGTATAGATTTTAAGGAGATCAGAGGGAGTGAAGTAATTTTTGCACCGTTTTAGAAATCCAAGGCACTTGAATGCTTCTTTCGACACTTGAAAAACATGCTCGTTCCAACGAACAACACATTGAATTTTCATGCCTAGAACATCAAGAGTATCCGATTCCTCAATACCTATTCCACCCATATATACAGATGACATTGTTGAAACCAAACTGCCAAGAGGTTTGTCCTACAATTAATGGAAAATGAATGACAAATGCTGCTGTCATCTGCGTAAGAGTATATAGAGTTAAAAGTTTGAGCAAGAAGGTCGTTCAGAAAGATAAGGAAAAGAGAAGGATAAAGAACGGAACCTTGGGTACCCCTGAATTAAGCTGAAACTTATTAGATAAGACCCCATCAATAACAACACGTATTGTTCGGTCTCTGAAAAAACTACAAAATCGAGAGAAGTCATTACCGACGCCAAATGCAATAAGCTTTGATATCAATGAACCGTGCACACACGATCGCCTTGGAAATATCTAGAGCAACCACTTTAATTTTGCCAAAATTTCGAATAGATCGATGCCAGCGCTCAGAAAGTTGAGCTAACAGGTCTCCCGTGGAACGATTTCTACGGAAGCCACACTGTCGATCATTAAGAAGTGAGTAGTTGGCCTCTAAGTAGTTCACAATATGGAAACTGATCATGCTCTGATCTCACCTTTGAGAGCGCAGAGCAGATTGCAATTGGACGCTAATTTTCAGTGTAATCAGCCGCATCCTTTTTAGGGATTGGTTGGACATTAGCAACCTTCCAGCAAGATGGAAAAACTTCCGAACTGTGCACAAGGCTGAAAAGGTTGGCCAATGGACTGGCTAACGTCGAAGAGCACTGTTTCAGCACCAGTGCTGGTATAACATCCGGTCCCGGAGACTTATTAATGTTGAGATCCGAAAGAACCTTTTTAACTGCACGTGCTCGGAAGAATATTTTAGGCATAGTGCAAGATACTCTTTCGAGTTCGGGCAGTGGTTGATCGTTAGCCTTATCAACCGGGTCAGTGAATATTTGGTCATTCATTATAAGAGTTGGGATAGCAGAACTAGCATTATTCTTTACTCTTTTAACAAATGACCAAAAGCTCTTGCTGCCCCGAGGAGAAGAAAGAATTTTAGCACGAAGACGCATCGTGAAGAAACTTTTCACGCCTTAGTACTTTGGCACATTCGTTTCTCGCCTGTTTGCGTAGCAGTTCAGTGACGGAATTTTTATTTTCACGCTAATTTCTGAATGCTCCCTCACTGGATCTGACTGCATCTCTGGTTAAACCCAGATTTTTGATTAGGTTTAGCCGAAATGTAGTTTGATGGAATGAATAATCTCATACCAAGCACTATTATTTTTTCCACAATTATCGCTGCGGCGTCAACATTATTATCCAGGAAACAAAGTTTCCAGTTGAAATGCCTGAAGAAATCGTTGAGCTCGGCCCAACGAGCCTTTTCGTAAATAAAAACTGAGCGTTTCATAGCTGGTGTTGAAACACTATGAAGTACAGAGTACAAAAAAGATGCGGAAATGGTGCAGTGATCCGAATTACCGAGAGGTGCAAGTATTTTCACTTCATACTTGTCAGGTTGTGAAGTTGGAAAAAGGTCGAGAGTATTTTGTGAAATATGACGCGAAATATAGAATTTTTTTGTTTGCAGCCATCACCGAAAATAAGTATTTTAATTCTGATTACTTTAATGCAGTCTTATAGCCCTGGACTTGTAGCTGGCAGTGATATAAAAATCATTAACGTCGAACAAATAAATTATATTTGACAGTTTTTTTCGTTAAAATATGCCGGTACACTGTCGGTAAACTCCACTATCCAATGGAGTATAGGCCTTGTTTAGGAGGTTTTGATGGTGCAAATTTTAAATCAAAACTTACATATAAACTGTGTCCCAAAATTCTGACACGATTTGAATTTGCTCCAATTTATGCAGTGGAGTCTTGGCAATCAAAATACGACAGTTTGACGGTTGACAGTTTAGGGTTAGCAAAAATGAGCATTATACGATAGAACAATAGGTTTTCATTATTGAACAATATTTCGAAAATAATTAAAATTTCGGTGGCTACAGTTCGAAAATTTTGTACAAAATATAGTCGGAATATTAATCTAACTTCGTCAACTGTGAATAGCGTATATTAAAAATTCAGGCTGACTGGATCAATTGTCCATATCAAAGCAGTGTGCAGGAATGTTGGTAAAAGTTCAAGAACATCAATTCGGCACATTTTCACCTTGATGGCATCGTTAATCGTCAAAATTTCCGCATGTGGTATTCAGAGAACACATGTATTTGTAAAAAAAAAAATGTATCAACATCATGTTACTCTTTCGTGCGGATTTTGGTCTGGTCGTGCAAGAAAACGAACTTAAAATAAAGCTACACTCGATTCTGTGTGGTTTATGTGTGTTCGAAACAAAAAATACGTGATAAAAAAATGTTCGTGTAGATAATGAAATATTAAAACGAAACACAGTCATGATTGTGTTTGGCATGGTACAAAATTTAGAAACGCACATAATTGATATGAAAATAAAAATATGTGTTTGTTGGCCTGAGCTATGTTTGTTTACATATATGTACGAGTTTTTTATTCAGTGTGTGTTTTTTTCTGAACTCTGGTATCCATACATAACTTTATCCTGTGTACTTTATGTTTAAAGAAAAAAAATAATAACGTAAAGAAAAAAATAATGGCTGTTTAATTCAAATATTGCGAAAATATTGGGACACCCTTTATTAATTGTATTTCAGCTTGTTTTTATATTGAAACAAAAAATAAAACAAAATTACTTAAATTTATTTATAATTTTATTATATTATATATAATATTTAATAAATATAATGTACATTTTTGACAAAAAAAAAAAAAATTTGTGAGTCCGATCACAGGAGAGATGTGTAAGCATCTAGTAATTAAAGATTTTTTAAGTTGTGCATTCAGTATATTTTTTTCAATTTAGAGTGTTATACATTTGGCATAGTTTAATTAGCTGTTATAGTTCTATATTGTTATATTTCTGATTGTGTTATACTCTTTGGTTGTTGACTTAGCTTCTATTGTGAAATTTTTAACGTTGTCATACTTGAAGGTTGTTGAATTAGCTGCAATAATCTACACCAATACACTCATAACTCACACCGTTTTTGCCTTACTCTGTTTTTGTGATTGTATCGTGAAATAGATTTTTACCCACCTGAGAGCGCATAGATATTTACACATAAAAAAAAAATTAAAAACAAAAATATAAATTTCAGTACTTTATGAAAAAACACTACGTAAAAATATTATTTAAAACAAGATTTAAAAATAATTATTTTTATGGCTAATTCAGTGAATTAATTATATATTATATATTAATAATATTAATATTACTAGCAGATTCCAGCGCTCGAAATTCGAGTGCAATTTCTAGGCAACTTTATTTTTCAACTTCACAAACCAACACTTTTTTGGTTTATTATTATTGTGAATGAAGATAACAAACTCATTAACAAACACATTAACAAATTTAATAAAAACACACATAGCATATGAATAATTTTATGTATGTGTTAGTAGCAACTTTAAATACAATTTACTCAAAATAAAGAAACAAAATTGAAAATCTGTAAATCTGGTGAACAGCTAAAAAGAAATACCTTTCAAATAATATACGTTTAGTCAAAATTGGGATAAAACGGTAGAAAAAAACATCGGTCACAAGAAATCGCCTAGCCTATTAATATTATAGATTTTTGAGCGAACTCGGTATTTCCTTTTGATGGTTTCCGTATAGTTCAAATTATATTTTTTATATGAAAATAAGAGTAATTGAAAGAAAATGGCTAAGGAACTGTACATCCCTTTACAGATCTCCAAAAAGCTATTATAAAAATTGTATAGCAAACATTGTACAATATTGTACAAAGAAGTGAAAGAAAGCAGGATTGATAATTTTATTATATATTTAATAAGAAATCATATACTTAAAAGTACAGAAGACAATATTTTAATAATGGGCCCATATTAAACTAACCATAAGTATATCTAAAACCCTACAAACGGGTTACATTCTATATTGATATATCCAAAATGAAAGAGCCAACATAAAAGCCATAACAACCGAGAATATTAGATTCGACACTACTGTTTACCTAGCGGATAAGCACACGAGAGCAAATCTTAATACTGAAAAATTTTGGTGGCTTGCCAACTAATTTATTTTCCTTAATTTTATCACTGGACCATACTTTTTATTCCCTCATTATTTAAAATTAGATTTTTTTTTTACATTTTTTTCTCATGTTTGAACCTGTATAAATAAATACACTTTTGTATATTGAATTCTAAATATTACTAAAAATTAGGTTACATATTAATTTACAGTATACTTGAGAGCCCACATAAAGGGACGCACATGAAAAAAAATACCTCTCCCCTAATTTTATATGACTAGCAGATTCCAGCACTCGAAATTCGAGTGCAATTTCTAGGCAACTTTATTTCACAATTCACAAACCAACAATTTTTTGGTTTATTATTATTGTGAATGAAGATAACAAACTCAACTCATAGCATATGTATAATTTTATGTATGTGTTAGTAGCAACTTCAAATGCAATTTACTGAAAATAAAGGAAAAAATTTAAAAATCTGTAAATCTTGTGAACAGCTAAAAAGAAATTGCTTTCAAATAATATACATTTGGTCAAAATCGGGATAAAATAGTAGAACAAAACATCAGAAACAAAAACTCGCCTAGTCTATTAATATTATAGATGTCTAATTTGTATATGGTTTCTTTGGAACAAATGGAAAAATTTTGCAAAAAGACGAAAAAGGCCGTTTCTTGGTACATTTGGATTACCATTTTGATTACTTATTATTTCGTGTTCTATAACATATCCAAATTTCATCGCAATCTGTGGGTGTCACCCATGAACCTGCCTTGATAGTGTTAAAATTGTTTGGCCTTGACCGACTATAACTGTTTTATCGCTTTTCCATTTATTTTCATAAGATTACCATGCTATAAAATATGCATAACAATAACACTGAAGTAAAATTTAGTATCAGACCATCACAAACACGTGTTCGCAATATCTGAAAATCTAAAAATATGCAGTCAAATATTTTGTTATTAAAAATCTGCTCTATATGCTCTTTCATTATTATTCGCACATAATTTTTTTGCGTAATTCGTTGAAATTTATTACTCATTGTTGGCTGTTTGGTAATTTTCTAACAAATGTAGAGTGATAAGATAAATGAATTGTCATAATATATTTTATAACATTCTTCATTATTAGTTTAGTTATCATTACAGTTAATAAAATATTAAATTGTCGGTAATATACGCGCCTCCTGCCATAACTCCTGTACCTTATCAGAGTGAGACGTCTACGGTCTGCGTTTTTGTTTAGGAATTTATGAACTTTGTGTTATGAATAAGTCACAGAAATTTATTTAGATAACGTTTGTGAGGCAAGTGTTGAGAAATTACCAGAAATATTAAGTGTTGTGGTTCAGTAGTTACTATAGCTTTAATATCATCCATGAGTCTCTGTTCTATAATGTTCGATGCAGTTTGCTCACGTCATTCGCAATGAGTGAAATTAAAAATGTTTGTGAGAAAATGAGCGTCAGTCAAACTTTTTGTCGTTAAGTTTAAAACTGTGATTTTATATATATATATATATATATATATATATATATATATATATTGATTATTTATTTTTATTAGTTTATTTAATTTTATTAAATTTGTGTCGTGATGTCTAGTTTTTTTATCTTTAATTTTATTAAATAATAATAACCTGACAATCTAAGTTTGTATTACTCAAATTAATTATAAAAATTTTTTTACACTCCTGATGAAGTTGAAAAAACGTCAACGAAATTTAGAGTGAAGATGAAATATATTTTGTTTTAATTTATTTTATTTAAAACTTATAAGCTGACCATCATAGGCCAAAAGAAATATCAACACAAATTACAATAAATTTATTTTTGCTATATGTATTCCTATTAAAAAACAACAAATTTCAGACTACAGTTAGTGTAATCGAATTTAAACCGACATTTTCTTGAATTTCTTCATTAAATTTTTCAAACAGTTTTTACTAACCATGAATATTTTAATGACTGAAGTTTTTGCAAAATCATTTCTTATTAAATGAATTCATTGGACGTAGGTTTAGGTACTATAGTTAGCCAGCTATAAATCCAGTATACTCAAAAGAGACATGGCCCTTAGTGATACTCCTAGGTTCGAAAAACGGAAGTAAGAAGAAATATAATAATAAGAATAAAATGTGTTTATACCACCCGGATTTCCTTATAGAGACTGACAGATTTTCCAATGGGGCATCTAATATGTAGCCCAGTTTATCGACAATATTTATTCTAGAAACTTAAGATGGCATTCCTTCAAGCCTGGGAACTTACAAAGTAGGTGCAACACTGACTCCCATAGAAATCCAACCAATTTAACAGTGTCCAGTTGGAACTGATGGTCCCCATGCCAAAGACAAGGAACGTTCTGATCCTTCTTGGATAAGGCATGAGATCTGGTATATTCTATAAGAGGTTAGTTGCAACCACCTTAATCTTAATAAAGTCTCCACCACTTAGTCGCTGATATTCGACAATTCCGGTAAAGGGATTAAAATATTAGTGTTAACTGTCTCCCTCACCGACTCAGATCCAGTCCAAATATACTTGTCAGATAACTTGTTCTTCATAACCACACTGTGACCTGGCGTGGACATTAGTCTAAAATCATGTTGTAGATTGGCTTAAGAGACCTTACCAAGACTATGCACTACAGCAAGACTGCGCACGATTAATATCCCGTTCCAAAATATCTCAGTTTTTATGTGAATTGCATGAATTACCCTACGTTTGCCCGATAGTCCCGAAGTTAGTACTCGAATCATAAAATTGTCACCAAAGCTCGGTACTGGTGCTATATAATCAGTTTCCTGATTTATCTATTCACCTCCCACTGTCCATAAGACAGTGCTGCTCCAGGTTATTTGACTCTCTTAAACGTCGTGCTTCCGATGAATATATCTAGGATCATGAAATCCAGAATTACCTCTAGTCGCACTTGTGGTGTTGATTTGATAGCCCTTGTGGTGCTCTGGTAGTTCTGTTTTTCACATCCACAGCATTCCACTACAGGAGAATACCATATGCTAATATAGGTCTGATTATAACCATTTAGATCCAGTGGATGATTTACGGTTCAAGACTCCACTTCTTACCAAAATTCTTCATTCTCCCAGGTTTTCATCCAAATATGCCTTCCTCTAGATACTAGAGGCATCCTATACATCCTGGGTAGATAAAACTCTGGTATCTTAGTCTCCTTTGCAAAAAAGCCAGCTTGGTTGTGGTGGTATTAACCGCTAGACCATTTCATTCCCACTTGTACATATTCCTCACAGTCAATTTCATTAGATCACTGTTCGTTGATAAGAATCTAGCTCTGACCAGAAGCCAACATCATAGACAAAGACTTGAGGATATTATTGCCTATGAGGTGCCATAATAGAAGGTATATAACCCCTCCCTATGAAGTGCCCCTTCCTCGGTTTCCCATTTCCTATCTTCAAGGTAATAATTTTACTCCATAGCATAGGATTATCTATATACATATCTGTGCCCATATCTTCTAAAGCTCCCATGATCTATGAAATCTTTACGGTAGTAGTGAATTGCATTCTCGATTATGTCACCAACTTTATGTAGAGTAGTCTCCTTGAATGTATGCGTATTGAGCATTACAGGAGTTGTCTGATGTGAGTTTGTCCATCTCATAGATATCCACAAGTCATTTCAGTGTTTTCGATAAAAAACAATGAGACGCCAATATGTCCGTCTGATAGGGTTAAGAGAAATGTAAAACGACACTATTATCCCTTAACTGAGAAACTGCAAGCAGAAACTGTCAAAGCTACGCCACTCTCCGTGATTACTCTAGCATGGGCTTTTTACAGAAATTTTTACGACAGTAAACTGACAAAGAGAGATTCTGCTCTTCAAGCTTCTTCTGGCGTGTCACTCTAAAATATTCTGGAAACAATTTAGAGAGAAATCTTCATTTACTTTCTACTATCAGCAGAAAATGGATGAAAGATTATTGAAGATTGCAGGACTGAGAGGTAGATGTGTTCTGACTGTAATTTTAGACGAACCAAATCTCTCCTTAGTAAAACCAGAAGAGACATATCGAGGCTTACGGGCGTGTTAAAGGATCGAAAAATACTCAAGAAGACTCGGACTCCAGCTCAATGTATACTGCCATAGCTGCGGAATATCTAGAGAAGAGGAGGCAGTATATCTGCGAGTGTAAAGATATAGTCGTTGTCAGCTACAGAACTATAGACAGGCATATACTGGACGATCTATCGGACTTGTAACTGACTGATCTTGGCCACTGTATTTCTAGATGTATTTAGTAATTTTACAATATTCCTTTCGAATGGTGTGGTTTTCAAAATGGAGTCACTTAACGCTACTTGTTGTTTCATGGACGGTAAGCTTACACTTAGAGAAATATATGTGAAGGCGTTTGCAGATATAAATACCACTCTAACCTTCCATTATTCTGTTGATATGTACCATGAAGCCAGTCACCCAGAGATATATGGGAGTTTAGCTTCGCAATATCTATGGCTTGATTATTTCTATGCACTCTTGCACCATTGTATAGCCCATGCTACTCTGAATTCATCCACCATCGATTTTACACAACCACTTGTAGGAATTGGACTTGTGAGAATGAAATATTTGAAGAACCTCTTCTTATTATATCCCTGCATGGCGGGAAGTGAGTATTCATTGGATGATTTCCGTGAAACTGCTGTCAGGTTTCAATTGCAGCTTCGGTTGTTCTATCCAATTCCTCACAGAAACTAGACCATTCTTTCCTTTCGAGTTTCCTTTTTCAAAATATTGAAACTGTGTTGGTAGTTATTCCAGTCCTCAATTTTCTTTGTCTTTCTTCGCTTAATTGAAAAGCTTTCTGGTCCCTATTCTTAGTAGATTAAGCTATAGAGTCCACAATGGTTGGTTGGTTGCTTCATTTGACTCATTAATTAATTTTTTGATTTTACAGTTATAGCTCACTGAACAAATTCCTCCAACATAATTTAAATCACATATTTTAAGTCACAAAGTCAAAATTTTGATAAAATGTTAAAATTGTTCATTACTTTAATGAAATATCAGCAGATCGATGACATGCCTTAATATAAATATTTGTCATTTACATTTGTATAAAAAAAATATTTGATTAAGTTGCCCAAAGGTGCTATAATCCACAACTAGTACAAATATTTTTATATTTTTTAATATTTTCAAAAATCAAAACAAAAAAAAATCCAAAACAAAGGGAAGTGTTTTCAAAACAATTAAAATTTATATTAAGAAACTTGTTCAAATATAGGCTATTTTTTTTATAAGAAAACAACAACAACAAACGGTCTTTATACGAATGCATAAATATACAGATTTGAAATTTACAGTAACATGTTTTGAAAATTAACACCTTTTTCTAAAGACCAAATACAATAATATTTAATTGTTGAAAATAACGTTAAACTTTATTGGGAAAATACAAAAAAAAACGAGAATTGTACTTTAGCGAAAAATTGATATTTAACACTGTGCACAAAACATCCACACTAATACAAAGATAGAAAAGATTTGATGATTTGAATTTTAATCGAAGTATTAGTTAAATCCGAAAAGAAAATTTCTATAAATTCCAAAACCAATGTACAGTCGGTTAACAGTCGTTTGAAAGCAGTGACATTAATAACATTCAAATATTTTAGCCACAAAAAAAAAGAATAAAAATAAAAATAATAAATAGAATAATTAAATAAATTAAAAAAATAATTTAAAATTTAAATAGAAATTATCAGCATCATGGTGTTAACCGAAGAAATTGATCAATTAAAATTACAGCAACAAGAACAAGAGCTAAAATCAAAGGAAGAAAATCTGAAAACCGATAGAGATTTAAAGAATTCTGAAACTGCCCAAATTATTGAAGAAATTATTGAGGGTATCTCTTTGCAAAACCGCAGAGGTACTCTAGTGCGAACAATATCCGCTGTTCTAAGGTAAAGATCCATGAAAAAAAAAAATTAAATAGAGCTAGACAGTGTTAAAAAAATTTATTTTCAATTTGGAGTCTTATCATTTTTTGAATGTCTTCTTTAATCTTTTTGACCTCTTCGATTAATTGAAAAACAAAATTTGTGGAATGATTTTGATTGGTTTTTAAATTTTCTAAAAATAGTTCGGTAAATATAATAATAAATTTATATTTATAGGTAATAAAAATTTTTGGAAATACAATTTAGCAAAAAAAAAAAATAAATAAATAATAATAAACAAGAAATTCGGCCATGCCGAATCTTTGATACCCTTTTTTTTATCAAGTCTAGAGGAAATAAATTTTTTTGAACTTGTCTTAAGCTTGTCTTGTCTTGACCACTAAACGTGCTTATTAGGAAATATATTGAAAAAGCTTTAACTTTCTAATTTGAGTTTTTTTACAACGCAAATATTTTGAGTTCATCAAAAAATGATAAATTGAGTACAAAAAATCTGAAAGTAAAAAATTGGAAATATTTTTAAATGAAAAAATTTTTAATATAGAAATTTTTCTATAAGTTGCAAGCAATTTTTTTTAAGTGTTCCAAGAAAATTATGAAAATCTGATTAATTGTTATTTTTATAAAAATCTATAAACAGCTAAAGCCTGATAGAGCTTCACATTGTAAAACATAACACAAAATATTAAATTGTAATCAAAAAAAAATTATTTTATTCGAAAGATCGATGCATGGCATTAACATTTCAAAATGATCTCGGACATATGGTCACCGCGGCTGTTCTTGACGAGGCGCATTCTGGACGTCCAGTTTTGGGCCACTTTTTCGAGCAACGCTGGTCGTATATTATGAATAATACGAACAATGTTGGCCTCCAAGGCGGCAATTGTTGCTGGTTTATCAGCATAAACCAGTGATTTCATTTAGCCCCACAGGAAATAACCGAGCCAAATTTTGATTTCAATAAGCCGATGGTTGCGGTCGCCGTGTGGCACGTAGCATCATTCTGTTGAAACAACATCTAGCACGGATCACTGCCATCTAATTTTCAAACAAAAAATCATTGGTAATTTCATCTTTGAAGAAATAAGGCCTGATGATGCCGCTAAGGTGTAAACTGCACCGAACGGTGCATCTTTCTGCGTGTAATAGAGATTTGCGGAAAATTTTCCGAAAACAACTTCCCGAAAACAATTTACCGAAAACAATTTCCCGAAATTACAATTTCCCGAAATGACAATTTCCCGAAATTACAATTTACGGAACACAATTTCCCGAAATCACAATTTCCCGAAATTACAATTTCCCGAACACAATTTCCCGAAATTACTATTTCTTCAAAGAGCTTGTTGATGGCATTTCCGAAACAATACCATCAGAAATTCCGGCCGAAGCGCGAGCAATCAGTTCATGACCACCGGGCAGAATCTTTCAGCTCATTAATGATTTTTTCTTTAGCAACGAAAGCCGCTTCGGCACTGTGATTGTGAAGAGTCACTTTTTTTATAGTATCGTTTCAAGTTATGACCCTACCGGTACAATGTTTTCCTCGATAAAGGATACAACGCCAATAAACGCTATCAACGGACTGACCATCGTCATGATACAAGAAATCATTCAAAAGCAACCTCGGTTTACCTTTTTCGCTATCCACGAATTCGAGTGGCATAGTAACTGAGTATTACAACCCAAATAACTAAAAAACTTCGCTATGCAAGGTGGTAACGATTCCGTAGCAGCTACTGCATGGGCAGGATGTGATGGAGTGAGCGTTATCCGTGTTCAAAATCACAATGAAAAAATAAGCGTATGACACTCCAATAAATAGGTCCGGATGACGAGGGAGGGTGGAAGAGGAAGGGCGCGGTGCGGAGTGGGGGAATTGTTTTTTCGAGAAGTCGTATACTCGGGATATTGTTTTTTCGAGAAATCGTATGCAGCAAGTTTTTTTATGTTTTCGGGAAATTGTAATTTCGGGAAATTGTTTTCGGGAAATTGTAATTTCGGGAAATTGTTTTCGGGGAATTGTTTCTTCGGGGAATTGTTTTTTCGGGCAATTGTTTTCGGGAAATTGTATATGGGAAATTGTTTTCGGGAAATTGTTCTCGGGAAATTTTCCGCAGAGGTGTAATAGAGCCTGTGCGTCTGTTTTGGATTGATATCACTCCATATGCGGCAATTTCATTTATTAACACACTCGTCAAGCCAAAAATGAGTCTCAGCACAATTTTGCGCTGAACAACATTTTTAGTATACCGATCAACTTAGAATTACTTTTTGAGTCGATTTAGCTATGCCCGTCCGTCCATCCGTCCATCTTTCCGTTTGTTTGTCCATGTAAACCTTGTAATCAAATTACAGGTCGCAAATATGAATATATTTTGATGAGCTTCTATCGGCCATAGGAAGAAGGCTATTGAAACTAATGAAAATCAGTTCATGTTCAGACCTAGTCCACATACAAATGGCCCTTATGAGATCAACTTAAATTGCCCTAATATGTTTATTGCATCCATTAATCAGTAATCCTGAAATAAACCCTAGAGGGCAATTCTTAGTTATAGCCCCCATATCAAGCCGATTCCCGATCTTCACTTAAATCCAGCACTAAACAAGATTATTGCACAGATTTTTCTCAAATTTGGTTTATATATGTTTTTGAAAAAGTAAGCGACCTTACAAAATATGGTCAGGATCGGTATTTTTTTCGACCTAGTCCTCATATAAATACAGCATCCGATATGAACTTTTTCATATCCGAAGGCAAACAAATTAATAACAATGCCACTCAAATTTGTTTTCTGCTTATTTTCTATCAGCCCAATTCTCAATAACAATTCCCTAGGAATTTTTTCCTTATTCCCTGTTCCCCTATTCTTAATAAAATCTCCCCGGGAATTTTTTCTCTTTTCCCTTTACCCTTATTCTAAAAGAACTTCGAAAATGGGAAACTCTTCCCCGGGAAAAAGTATTTTTAAGAAAAATAGTAATATATATCATTTAAAATTTCGTATAATAATATTATTATGGCATTACTGTTGCTTTCAGGTCAAAAGCAACAAACAAAAGACAAATTCTTCAAATTCTTTTCAAATTCAAATTCTTTTGAACATGAAAATTTTTTGTATTTATTTTTAATTTATTAAAGATTTTAAAAAAAGTTTTACTTTTAATTTCCACAAAAATTTTTAAATTTGTAAAGAAAACAAAATAACTGCAGCAAAACAGCTGTCTTCGAATAATCGAAATTCTCTTTCCCATATTATTCTTTTCCCCGCCTGTTTAGAATAGGAGGATTTATTCTCGGGAAAAATGAATTCCCCGGAAACTCATTTCCCTGGGAATATTTAGAATTGGGCTGTATATCTAATTAGTTGAACATAAGAGATAGGATCTCTAAACCCATGGTATGGGGTATCGTCTAGACCGACTATAATTTTCTTACTTTTTATAAATAACTGGGGTCAAATCGTCGCATTCGTTATCGAAATTTTTGATCGAAATCATTTTTTTATTTTCCAAAATAAAATACTGAGTGTGATTTTATCTTTCATAGTTAAAGAATTATGGCCCCTAGTCTGACGTTTGTCCATCTTCTTTAAATAGTAAACCAAAATATGGAATTTCGATTGATTTTACTCGATATCGAATGCGGCGATTTGCCTCTTGTTTACTTTTTTAAGAAAATGTGCTTTTATATTATAATTTTTCTTCAATATTGTTTATTTGGTGTATTTATTTCGGGATAACGTTCAAAAATAAGTGTGCCAGTGCCGGGCGTTTTCCTTTTTAAGTGCTTTTAATTTTACTAGCAGATTCCAGCGCTCGAAATTCGGGTGCAATTTCTAGGCAGCTTTATTTTTCAACTTAGCCAATTCACAAACCAACACTTTTACGGTTTATTATTAACAAACACATTGACAAACACAATACTTTCAAATAATATACGTTTGGTCAAAATCGGGTTAAAACGGTAGAACAAAACATCAGTTACAAGAAATCGCTAGCCTATTAATATTATAGATATATTTGAACTATATCTTTAAATGTGATGTACTTGGGTAAGCCTTAATTTTAACAGACTTACAAACACTGTATACAAACACTGAAGTCGATAGAATGTTTAGTTTAATGAGGTTTTTGAAACTCTTTAATACGTATTAAATATGGACTAAACATGTCCAATTAATGATGTGCTAATTATAAAATTTCATAAAATATTCCTACTAAAATTAATTCACTTCAAACCTAAAATAAATCAATATTTTATAGAAAAACAATACTATGGCCTGAACATGAGGAAGAAAATGGTGTTTTTATTTAAAAAGTAATGTTTCGCATTTGCTTGATAAAAGGTGGTATCGCTGTTACACCTACATAAAAAACTTTATTTAGAATAACAACAATAATAAGAACAACATACAAAAATTATATTTTTTTCGAGTTTTTTTTTATTTTTTTATTGAAATCTCGGGATCTATTTAACCAATTTTTATGATTTTAAACAGCAAGTTACTCAGAATGTCAAAAAATTATTTTTATTAAAAATGAGCAACCTAACAACCTATTGAGGGCGTGATCGTCACAGACGGACAGGAGGACATCGTTATATCAACTACGCATGTTATAAGCATCATGAATAAATGTATGTATGTTATGTAGTCCAGATATTTTTTCTTCTAATTATTACAAACGGAATGACAAACTGACATATATATATATATTCTGCACACTAGTGTAGAGGGTGTAATTAATTAGCGCTAGACAGTGTTAATTTTAAGATTGCTTAATAGTGGTGTTAAAAAGAAAAATTGTTTTAAATTTTGTGTCTTATCATTTTTTTAACACTTCTACCCCAATCTTTTTGACCTCTTTTTTTAAATCATTTATTTTTTAAAAAATTTATTTTATTACTAGAAATAAATAAACAGTATAATTATCGAAATACAAATTATGGAAATACAAATAATTCGAACAACAAAATTTTTGTAGTGTATGTAGTCTGGAAAAAATTTGTTGTTTTTTTTTTGGGATAAAAGAAATTTATGTTATAAACCAATTTATGAAATGAAATAAAACATGTTAGATTCAATTTGTGGTGGAATCTTATTTTTGAGGTGAAAAGTAATTTTGAGGTGAAAACTTATTATGATGGTAAAACAATTCTAAAGTGAAATGTATTAGTGGCGAATATCTATTTTGAGGTGAAAACAAATTTCGTGGTTAAAAACACGTAAGAGGTAAAAAAATTTTAAGACGGTGTATACATTTTTTGAGCTAAAAAAATTTATGGTGGCAATAAAAACAAAGGTTTTTTTTTTGGAAAAATAAGAAATTTATGCAAAAAACAAATTGTTGAGATAAAATGAAACATGTTGGAGTTACATAAAACTTAATTTATTTTTTTTTTTTGGTGAAAACTAATTTTGAGATGAAAACTTATTTTGAGATAAAAACAATTATGAGGCGTTGAAAACAAATGTAGTCGATCAAAAATGTTTAAGAAATAAATTAAATTTAAGGAAGGTACATATGTACAGTAGAAACTCGATTCTTGCACGTAATGAAAACCGGGCTCGGTGCAAGTTTCGAGGTTGTCGCAAGTACCGAGTATTAATTTCTCATACAAAATAAAAGGCACATATGTACATCTGTTTAGAATTTAAGTTTAATATTTCAATTCACAACACTTAAGTTCAACGCATGCGTATAACAGTAGGTACATATTTTATGTGGTATTAAAGAAATTTAAAATTTTTGTTTGTTTTGTACAAATTCGCTTGTTCAGTACTACACTGCTTCTTAGTCTCTGGAGCATCATAATATCGTCTAATGAAGCATTGTTTTGCTCCGCCCATTCTAAGCAAATATTGAACGCTGATATAGTCTCCTCCGATGTAACTTGCTTCGTATTGAGTACCACGTCACCGGTTTCTTCACCATCAGTAAGGTCATCATCGGTACACTGCTCTTCATTTTGTGCGGTGAGCGCCAAATTAGGTTCAACAATCCAGTGCTCAATTTCAGAATGTGATATTTGCTGCAATGGTTCTACTTCTTGAAGCAAAGTTGCAATGGATTGAATATTGATTGCATCGTCAGCTAGCTGTAAACGTAACTCTGATAGAGGAATGACATCTTCATTATCCCAGTCGGATGATTTCTTAAACAGTTTTTGAAATGATGACCGAATTGAAGACTCATTAAGGGCATTCCACGCATTAGCTAAAAAACATATTCCGTCTTTTAAGGTGATGTTTCGCAAAGACTCTATTGTTTTTCCACGACGAACAATGTGACTTAATAGGCTTTTTTTGTAGTTCAGCTTCGTAAGCCTTATAACATTCTGGTCCATGGGCTGAATAAGAGCAGTACAGTTTGGAGGAAGGCACATTACCGAAATTTCACCATCATTACTCCTTAACTCGCCTTGTTTTGGATGACATGGAGCATTATCAATAAGTAAAAGAGCTCTTTTGGGAAGATTTTTTCCACGAAGGAACTCTTTCACCTACAGATTTAAGAAATTTTAAATTATGTATGTAATAAAGGAATAGGACCAACAATTGACTTACCTCTGGAACAAATGTTCTGTGAAACCATACTTCAAACAAGGCCATTGTCATCCAAGCACTTATATTACCTTTGTAGACAACAGGCATATCCGTAAAATTTTTGAATGAACGAGGATTTGATGATTTTCCAATAACCATTAATTTCACTCTATGATTTCCAGCAGCATTCGTACAAGCAAGAAAAGTTATTCTTTCTTTACTGATTTTATGTCCCGACGCCGAGGTTTCTTTAGAGCGCACAAGAGTTCTATCGGGCAAAAGCTTCCAAAATAGACCAGACTCATCAGCATTGTATATATGCTCCTTTTCCAAATTTAGATCGGCAATTTTTTCATTTAGTTTTTGCAAAAATGGGTTAATAGAATCACTCTTATTTGACAGTTTTTCCCCACATATTTTGAGTCTTCGGATTCCATGTCTTTTTTTAAAGTTTGCAACCCAACCATTGCTAGCGTGGAAGCCACCCGACTTCTCCTGAATTCTGGCATGGAATAACTTTGCCTTTTCCTTGAGCATATCAGATGTGATGGGTAAATTCTTTGCTCTTTGATTTGCAAACCATTTAAATAATGCTCTTTCCATTTTTAGAAACTCCGAAGGTTTAAGCCTTTTTCTCCTCCCAGGGCCGGATTCAGAATGCGCCACAAATTTCTTTATGGTGTTTTCATTTCATGTTTCATGTTGATCTATGCACATGAAAACTTTTGGCTAAGGAATTGGTTGAAAATCCAGGACTTAATTTCTTTAAAATCTCAGCTTTGTCTTTAATTGTCAGCAACGTAAATTTTTTCTTTGCCATTACGACAACGCACCTCTCAAAAGTCTGCTTAAAACTGATTCAAATTACAACATTTCAGCAGCAGCATAAAACGACGGGGATTTCCCGAAATGTATTCAGTCTAAGAAAACGTAAACAAAGCAGCACGCAAGAATAATACAAAAATGTTGCAAGTATCGAGTTCAAAATTTTCGGATGGCGCAAGCACTGAGTGCGAAATGAAAAATATTTCTATGTTGCAAGAATCGAGGTGTGCAAGTATCAAGTATGTGCAAGAATCGAGTTACTACTGTATATATTTCAGCTAAAAATAATTTATAATGAAAATTTCTTTTTGAGGTGAAAACATATTTTTGAGGGCAAAACAAATTTCGTAGTTCAAATACATTTTATTGTTGAAATAAAATTTGTGATGATGCATAAATTTTTGAGGAGAAAACTTTATTTTTGAAAGGAAAACCAAATTCGTGGTTAAAAACATTTTAATGTTGAAATTATTTTTTGAGGTGAAGATAAATTTTGAGGTGAAAAATAAAGAAACTCTTAACTTACACCAGATGCTACTACATATGGATTCGTATCACAATGTACTGTTTTGAATAAAGTTTTTGGAGGTCTATTCACAGTTATGTATACTAGCAGATTCCAGCGTTCGAAATTCGAGTGCAATTCCTAGACAGCTTTATTTTTCAATTTAGCCAACTTACAAACCAACACTTTTATGGTTTATTATTATTGTAAATGAAAATAACAAACTCATTAACAAACACATTAACAAATTTAATAAAACATACATAGCATATGTGTAATTTTATGTATGTGTTAGTAGCAATTTTAAATGCAATTTACTCAAAATAAAGGAAAAAATTTAAAAATCTGTTAATCTACAAAACGGCTAAAAAGAAATACCTTTCAAATAACATACGTTTGGTCAAAATCGGGATAAAACGGTAGAACAAAACATCGGTCACAAGAAATTGCCTAGCCTATTAATATTATAGATTTTTTTAAACTAAATCTATATTGATAACTTTCAAGATAAAAACAAATTTTTTGACCCGTAATTTCAACAGACAGCCAACTATATTTATATGAAATGGGCTTGCTATGACGATGAATAATATGTACACTTTATGAGGTCTCCGATGCACAGTAAGACGTTTCACCAAAGCTTTTTGATTTTTATTTTTGAAACCCTGAAAGCGGAATATGAGTTATTACGGCAGATTTCAGAGAATTTTTTCAGATTTTCTGAAGGTCAATATGGTATCGCGGATATCGATTTCATCCGTTTTCATTCTCTGGTCCTTTAGTTTCACAAAAACAGATAAATCACTTTTGAAGAGTGCATGATTTTAAAAGTAAAAATTCTGTATTTCCCATATGGACATGAAATTAAATATATTACAGCAAAAATCTTTTAGCCATAGGAATTCCTATTCTACTTAAAATATTGCAAAAATCAAAACAAAAAGTCTTTGGTGAAATGCCCTATTAATATTAACTAGCAGATTCCAGCGCTCGAAATTCGAGTGCAATTTCTACTCAATTTTATTTTTCAACTTAGCCAATTCACAAACCAACACTATTTTGGTTTATTATTATTGTGAATGAAGAAAACAAACTCATTAACAGATACATTAACAAATTTAATAAACACACACATAGCAATTTTAAATGCAATTTACTCAAAATAATGAAAAAAATTAAAAATCTGTGAACAGCTAAAAAGAAATACCTTTCAAATAATATACGTTTTGTCAAAATCGACATAAAACGGTAGAAGAAAACATCGGTAGCAAGAAATCGCCTAGCCTATTAATATTATAGAAACCCAATAAAATTATTTATTTTGCCACGAGGAGACGTTCGTTTTATAAGGAAATACAATTTTCTTCCCATGAGCCTCCAATATCAAACTAGCTCTTTTAGTTTAGTTTTTCGTGCCGCGCATTCAGTAGATAGAATGACGGAGAGACCTGACTAGACCTTGTATTAATCCAGAGTATACATTCAATTGTTATGGTTATGCAGATATCTGTACTTATTTGTTATAAACAGAATGACAATAAATTTAAGAAGTATATCTATTCATATTTTACGTAGACAGACACACAAGTCAGTTATACAAAAAGTAATAATTGATTGTTTGGGCACACAAACTGGAGTCAAAATATAATAAACATTTATATTAATAAAACATTAGCTACATGGTATATTTTTAAAAGTGTTATTTAAATTATTAAATTGTTTAACAAATTAACTTTAAAGTGTTTAATATGGCTATTGATTTACATAGATGAATAAATTATAAAAAATATTTTATTTTATTTTATATTTATAAATATGTCACTTATTATTTAAAATATCTACAATTTTTAATAATACTGAAATTTTTAAAAAACCCAAAAGCTTACAGAAGCGTTTCTACTCCATAAGACCGTGAGTAATATTGGTATTGTTTTTGTTTTGTCATCCTTACAAATTCGATTCTTGATGTAAAAACAAGTTTTCATTTTGTATTCATTTCATCATTATTAGTTCAATTAACGTATTGAATTAAGTTAAAAATTTATTTAAAAAAAATACCCCATAAATAAAATAATTTTTTGTTGTTACTTTAAATTAAACAAATTTTTGTTTTTATTTTATTTTTTTGCAAGCATAGTAATCATGTGATTTGTCCAAAGTCTTACAAAATGCACTCTATATTAAAATATTTTTTTTTCCTGGGAAGCTCTGTGGCGTGACTTTTTTATACCCTCTATACCACTATGTGGTTTGGGTATAATGACTTTGGGCTGCTGTTTATAACTACCAAAAATATTTGACCTAGACCCATCTTTTATTATACCGATGAACTCAGAATCACTTTCTGAGTTGATTTAACGATGTCCGTCCGTCTGTCCGTCTGTGTGTTCATGTAAACCTTGTAATCAAACTACAGGTCGCAAATATAAATATATTTTGATCAAATTTGGTATATAAGGCTTATAACGGTATTGATATTGGTAAAATTCGGTTCATGTTCAGACCTAAATTTTCATAAGGTCCAAATTATCATATAGATCTCAATCAAATTGGGTTTGTATGTGTTTATTATATCCATTAATCAGTTGTCCAAAAATAGTCCCTATAGGACAATTCTCAGTCTTAGGCCCCATATGGAGCTGCTTCCCGATCTTCATTTAAATCTATCAAACAACCAAAATATTGCACAGATTTTTCTCAAATTTGGTTTGTTTATATTTTTCAAAATATAAGTGACTTTACCACATACGGTCAGGATCGGTCCATTTTTCGACCTAGTCCCCATATAAATATAGCACCCGATATTAACTTTTTTTATATCTGCAGCCAAAAAAATTAATAACAATGGCACTCAATTTTTTTTTTTTGATTATTTTCTATATCTAATTAATTGAACCAAATAGATAGGGTCTCTAAACCATGGTATAGGGTATCGTATAGTCGATCTAGACCGACTATAATTTTCTTACTTATTTTGAACGTAAGTGACTTTTTTTTTGGTCTTGTAATATATTCAAAATATATTCTCAACGTGTAGACACTTTTTAAAAAAATAATAAACAAGTTTTAAAAAACAAACCTCTTTAGCTATGATAAAATATGGCAACAAATTTTTCAGTTTCTATTCGTATGAACTGACTTAGCTGTTCAAAAATTAATAATGGGCTCTTTTAAAAAAATTTATAGTTGGTCTAGGACTGGACATAGAAAATGAACGCAAACCGAATTCCTTTTTTTATAAATTTGTTGCCCGCCCATATAAACAAAGCTCATATTGGATGTTATTTATGCAAGGGGACTAGGTCGAAAAATGAACCGATCATAGCCATCTTTGCTAAAGTCACCTATTTTTTGCAAAAATATATATAACCAAATTTGAAAAATCTGTGAAATTTTTTTTTTTTTTTTAGAGATTTAAGTGAAGATCGGGTAGCAGCTCTATATGCAGGCTATGACTAAAGGCCCATTTACACGATACCACTCAGTAGTATGATTTTTCGAAATCAAAATCCAATGAAATTCATCGGACTGTCATAAAGTCGTACCGACATTATTTCTGCATACTTAGGCCATTTTAGAATAACAAGCAAATTTATTTTGAAATTTTTATTTCATTTCCACTTTCTATATTTTTGTTTAACTTTTTTTTTAATATTACCAAAAAAAAAAAAAAAATAACTCTGGTCCGATGAAAATGGCAAGTTTTTAGAAATAATTCTAAAACCAACGGACTTCGAAAGTAAAATCCTACAAACTGTCAATTTCATAACATAAGCTTTTTACATGATACGACTTTTTAATAATACTCGACTTTTGGAGAGGTCGTATTACAAAGTATGATAGTGTAAACTGGCCTTAAGAATGGTCCTGCATTGTTTATATTTGGGCAATTTATGTCAATATCACAGAGGTTATTGATATGGGGACTTGGTCTGAACATGGACCGATTTGCACTAATTTAGACAGTGGTCGTCCTATGGCCAACAAAAGCTTATATACCAAATTTCGTCAAAATATATTTATATTTGCGATCTGGAGTTTAATTACAATGTTTACATGGGTACGCAGAAGGTCATATCACACGATGTATTTTTTAGATATGTACTGTCATTTTTTATCCATATGTAATTCTGTATGTCTGTCAAAATTATTATTTTACATACGATTCATAATTTTTGCTATCACACGTGCATTGTTTTTCCGTATGACATAACCTCTAAGTGTAAACAACAGCTGATTTAATTTGTGAATTTACAAAAATTTATTGTTAAAAATATAATTATATGTTTTATATATTTTTTAATTGTTTATTAATATTTAACAATTTATTTTTCTTTCAATATTAATCTTTATAATTTACTCTGTTTTTCTTTCGCCACAAGCAGTGTTGTATTTTAATATGTTTGTCATACCAAAATAGAACCTGTTGAAAAATGTACATGTGACTTTCCTCATGTATTTTACGTAAACAATGTTTTATATGTATCACACGATGTATACAACTTTTGTTGTGGGAAAATTTGACAGTACATATGTAAAAAACACATTGTGTGATAGTACCTTAAGTTGACTCTTAAACTGATTCTGAGTCGATATGTATAGTTAAACGTGGATCTTGGCCACATATTTTTGATAGTTACAAACATCAGTATAAACTCATTGTACGTTGACCACAGAGTAGTATAGAGTATATAAATGTTGTAAAAATCGGGACAAATTGAATCATCACGTATAGCCTCTATCAAGAAATCAAAATATTACAAAAGGTTATATAGATTTCAAGATTTCTATGGATAAGTTCCGAAGTTATTGGCAATTATATAAAAATATGAAGTTTATTGCAAAGGGGGAGAGGCAGAGCTAAGTTCAAAAATGGTAGTGAGGTCACTTATTCGCACAAAACAAATTTTAATGAGGACGGTCTACGACTGCTAATCTATGTATACAAAATCTGGATTCTGCAAAAATAAACACATTGATGTTATATACTCAGCTCAGCTTTAGCTAAGCTTTTTATGACGCAATGTCAGCTAACGAAGCTGGATTCTCCGACAACTTCCTTAAATGGATTCAATCGTACCTAAAACATCGTAAGCAATGTGTAACCCTCAATAACTTTAAATCGAAATATATAGATGTTACTTCTGGTGTCCCTCAAGGGAGGACCTCTCCTATTTTTGCTGTTCGTTATTGATCTCCCAAAGTCTATTCGATATATTAATATCCTTATGATAGCCGACGATATAAAAATCTACTCAACCCTTATATACGTCTCCAGTCTGACCTAAATAGGTTCTAAAAATGGTGTAGTGTCTTAGATCTTAAAAAATGTTATTATATAAACATCTCTAGAAATTCGCCTCCTTCGAACGACTATGCCATCCATGGCATAAAACTTAACTCAATTGAGTTTATTTCGACAAAAGACTAAGTTTTAATTCTCATGTAACAATGACTATTTTATCTATACTAATATAATAAAGAGGTAATGTGTGTTTGTTTGTTTGTAGGAGGTAATCTCCGTAACTAGCCATCTGATCTTCCTAAAATTTTCACAGAGTCTTACTGCGAATATGGGAAATGCTATAGGCTATAATTTTTTTAATATTTTTAGTGGGCGCGGCACCTCCCACACAAAGTAAATTTTTAATATCATATATAGTACATATATTGAGTACTATGACAGGGAGAACTTTGCAAATATGTGTGAGGTCACCTATTGTTAATATTAGTAGCCACGCCTTAAATGGGCGGGATCGGAGAAGTGGGCGTGGTACCTCCCATGCAAGTAATAATTCAATGTTATATATCTCGAGTACTATGATAGAGATAGCTTTTCAAATTTGTCTGATGGCACCTATTATTAATGTGAGCAGTCGGACAAAAAATGGGCATTATCGGACCAATAGGCGTGGCACCCGCCATACAAATAAAATATAAAATGCCATATATCTGGAGTACTGTTATAGTGAGAGTCTTGGGACTTTGTGTGAACCCATAAGTTAATCATATGATAAGTTAGACAAAAAATGGGCGTGATCGGAGCAGTGGGCGTAGCACCGCCCATGCAAAGTAGATATCTAATATCATATAACTGGGAAAGACTCGACATTTTGCACGAGTCCATCAGATATTAATGTGAGTAGTCCAATAAAAATTGGGCGGGATGGGATAAGTGGGCGTTGGACCTCCTATATAAAAATATGATGTACTACGAAAGCAACAGTCTTTTGACAAGTACATTAGTTATCAATGTGATTTGTCGTGGAAAATATATCGTCAAAATCAAAAACCGCCAAACCCAAAAATCGCGAAAAATAAAAATTGCCAATTGATATTTTAAGTTCAAAGCGAATAGTTGAGTGGTGCCAGATCTAATTTGGAAAATCCATGTTCTTCTCATGGGCAGCTACATGTACCTCCAGGGCAGGAACGCCGATAAATCTGATAATTGTTGTACCGAATTAAAAAAAACAAAAAACATTTTATATCAGCAAGTATCAAAATAAAAGAATCTATATTAATAATCTATACTTAGCATAATAAAGAGGTAATGTGTTTGTTTGTGTGTAGGAGGTAATATCCGTAACGAATTATCTGATCTTCCTGAAATTTTATATTTATACCCTATACCACTATGTGGTTTGGGTATAATGACTTTGTGCTGCTGTTTGTAACAACCAAAAATATTTGACCTAGACCCATCTTTAATTATACCGATCGAATTAGAATCACTTTCTGAGTTGATTTAACAATGTCCGTCCGTCCGTCCGTCCGTCTGTGTGTCCATGTAAAGCTTGTAATCAAACTGCAGGTCGCAAATATGAATATATTTTGATGAGATTTGGTATATAAGCTTTTATCGGCCATGGGATGAACGCTATTGAAATTGGTGAGAATCGGTCCATGTTCAGACCTAGCCCCATACAAATTACCCATATGAAATCGACATAAATTGCCATAAGATCCAAATTGTCATATATATCTTACTCAAATTGGGTTTATATGCGTTCATTACATCCACTAATGAGTAGTCCAAAAATGATCCCTTTGACCCCATATAGAGCTGCTTCCCGATCTTCACTTAAATCTATTAAAAAACAAAAATATTGCACTGATTCTTCTCAAATTTTGTTTGTATATATTTTTGCAAAATACAAAAGACTTTACCAAACATGATCACGATCGGTCAATTTTTGGACCTAGTCCCTTTATAGATATAGCATCCGATATGAACTTTTTCATATCTGCAGCCAAAAAAATTAATAAAAATCCCACTCAAATTTGGTTTTTTGCTTATTGTCAATGTCCAGTTAGTTGGGCCTAAGAGATAGGGTTTCTAAACGCATGGTATAGGGTATCGCATAGTCGGTCTAGACCGACTATAATTTTCTTACTTGTTTTTTAAATATTTTTAGTGGGCGTTGCACCTCCCATACAAAGTAAATTTTTAATATCATATATATTAAGTACTATGATAGAGAGAGCTTTGAAAATTTATCTCAGGTCATCTATTATTAACGTGAGTAGTCAGACAAAAAAATGGGCGGGATTGGACAAATGCGCATGGCACCCCTATACAAACTTAATATTAAATGTGATATATCTGAATTACTGTATTAGTGAGAGCCTTGGGACTTTGCGTGAGCCCTTTCATAACGATTCGGTAGGGGGCGGGGGGAGGGGGAGGGTGTACCGAAGCACACCGGGTTACATGTAGTGTTTTATAAAACGTTGGGCAAAGGAATTTAATAATCCTTATATAACAAGAAATTTATACACGTCTTTGGTCAGGCCGCATCACTAATCTACGATCCACAGTACAATGTCTTCATCAAAAAACTTGAATCAGTTCAGTAACAATTCTTACTAAATATTTTGTCTTCGATATATTTGGTGGCATGCGGAATTAAATCTGTTCTGCAACTGTTCCGTTCAAATTACTCTATACCTCACACAGCTCAACTGTTTATACCCTATACCACTATGTGGTTTGGGTATAATGACTTTGTGCTGCTGTTTGTAACAACCAAAAATATTAGACCTACACCCATCTTTAATTATACCGATCGAATCAGAATCACTTTCTGATTCGATTTAACGATGTCCGTCCGTCCGTCCGTCCGTCCGTCTGTGTGTCCATGTAAAGCTTGTAATCAAACTGCAGGTCGCAAATATGAATATATTTTGACGAAATTTGGTATTTGATCTTTTATCGGCCATGGGATAAACGCTATTGAAATTGGTGAGAATCGGTCCATGTTCAGACCTAGCCCCCATACAAATGACCCCTATGAATTTAACATACATTGCCATAAGATCCAAATTATCATACAAATCTTAGTCAAATTGGGTTTGTATGTACATATTACATCCATTAATCAGTAGTCCAGAAATAATCCCTATTGGACAACTCTTAGTCATAGGCCCCATATAGAGCTGCCTTCACTTAAACTTATCAAAAAACAAAAATATTGCACTGATTCTTCTCAAATTTTGTTTGTATATATTCTTGCAAAATACAAGAGACTTTACCAAATATGGTCAGGATCGGTCCATTTTTGGGCCTAGTCCCCATATAGATATATCATCCGATATGAACTTTTTCATATCTGCAGCCGAAAAAATTAATAAAAATCCTACTCAAATTTGGTTTATGCTTCTTTTCTATATCCAGTTAGTTGGGCCTGAGAGATAGGGTCTCTAAACGTATGGTATAGGGTATCGTATAGTCGGTCTAGACCGACTCTAATTTTCTTACTTGTTTTTTTTTTAAATTTTCAGTTAAGAATCCTCGATGCGATAAATGATAAAAAAAACTGTCTGCGTGGAACTCCAAAAAACGGCCATAGTGTTCCAAAACTTTTCGTGGAGAAGCGATGTTTTTAATGGAAAATTATGCCCTTTTGAATAAAATTTGTTGAATAAAAAGTATTCAGAATCATTCATGGAACACTCAAAAAATTTTTCAGAATTTTTGGAGACATTTTTTTGACATTCCAAAAAATTTTTTTTAAATGTATGCAAAAATTCTGAAAAAAATAAAAAGTTTAAAATTTTTCTCCGCGGTTTTTTTTATTTATTAAACAACACTCAGGGGGTGCCCCCTACAGATGCAGTGCATTGTGTTGATCTCAGGAAAATATGTTATGGGAAGGAGGAAAGAGCTAGTAGTGTTTGTGGATATTTGACTTAAATTTTATTAGATTATATCTGTCAGGAAAGATCTCTGCGGTGAGTTTATTCCACATACGGCTAGTTCGACTGATAAACGAATTCTCTCTGTAATACGTTATTCCGCCCACTGGACACTAGACTACAAACGAATGTTATCTACTAGAGAAGCGGGTAGAGCGAACCGAAACTCGGGCACTTGGAATAAGTTCGCTAATCCCAGAAGAACATTTCCCATGGTAGTTTCTATAGAACAGTGCTACACAACCCACATTCCGACGATGTTTCAATGAGCCAATAGAGTTGGAAACCCTACTGTCATTGATGAGCATCAATGCCCTCCTTTGCACACGGTACAGTAGCCCCAAAATAAACTTTGAAGCTCCTGCCCATATATGGGAGCTGTATTCCATTTACGGTCGGATGTAAATGGTATAGATTTTAAGGAGATCAGAGGGAGTGAAGAGTGCACCGTTTTAGAAAACCAAGACACTTGAATGCTTCTTTCGACACTTGAAGAACGTGCTCGTTCCAACAAACATCACATTGAATTCTCATGCCTTGAACATCAAGAGTATCCGATTCGTCAATACCTATATCATCCATATATGCAGATGACATTGTTGCATCCATGGCCCTATTGGTCAACATACAACATTCAGTCTTCAGCGGATTAAAATCAACTCTATTTGCTTTGCTCCACTCGGATATTGTTAACAGGTCTTGACTGAGTACGTCATTCATTGTCCGCCTTTTGTCACCAACCTCCAAGAGGCTTGACCTACAATTAGAGGAAAATGAACGGCAAATGCTACTGTCATCTGCGAAAGAGTATATGGAGTTAAAAGTTTGACAAAGAAGGTCGTTCAGAAAGATAAAGAAGAGAGAAGGAAAAGGAACGCAATCTTGGGGTATCACTGAATTAAGCTGAAACTCATCTGATGAGACCCCATCAATAACAGCACGTTTTGTTCGGTCTCTGAGAAAACTCGATATAAATCGAGAGAAGTCATTACCGAACCCAAATACAATAAGCTTTGATATCAATGCACCGTGTCACACACGATCGAATGCCTTGGAAATATCTAGAGCAACCACTTTGCTTTCACCAAAATTGCGAATGAATCGACCCCAGCGCTCAGAAAGTAGAGCTAACTGGTCTCCCAAGAAACGATTTCTACGGAAGCCATTCTGTCGATCATTAAGAAGTGATGCAGACTTCTTTTAATATTAATCGAAACGAAGATTCTAAGCTGTAAAATATTTGCAACAAAAATCATTTTTTTTTCAAATTCAAGATGAACATTAAAAAATAAATCCCAGCTCAAACAGTTGAACTATGTGAGGTGTAGAGAAATTTGAACGAAACAGGTGCTAATCGTCCCACTGTGCACCGTATCGCAGTCGTTTGGCTCTAATAAAACTTTCAAATTTGAAAAGTAGAAGGATAATTTTTAATATAACATTCTTCCTCAACTTACATCATGGTAGTATTGATTCCGAATGCCTTCTTGGAAAGATATATGTATAAATGTTCCTAACAGACAACTTTGATCTTATGAACCTGTTTAACGGCATTTCCACAGATCAAATTTTATCAATTTAGATTCATTCCGAAGAATTTGCGCCGAAGTGAACAGACACTATGCTTTAATTGATTTACACGATGCTGTTGATGTTATTAAAAGAAGATTAACGACTTAGCCAGCAAAACATTGGTAATGATTAGTTATTACCGTTGCATTAAATGGTAATGTTAACCCCAACCTTTTGAATAACCCCAACCTTTTGAATAAAAGCTAAATGTAAGGACTTCCTGATAATGATTTATATAAATACTTACTGGTAATGACCACTGTTTGTAATAGTAAAAACTATAATGAGTTAAATTTAATGAAATAAAATATTTCGCGGCGATAGTCATTATTGGACAAAAAACACAGGAAAAGCTGTTAAATTTTACATTACATTATTTATAACATATTGTGCGATACCAATGTGTTGCTTTCACAGAAATTTACTTTACTCCCTACATGCAACAAATTACTCAAAACCCTTCTTGTTATCTATAAAGTAACTAGTTATTTGTATCATTACCTAGTAAGGTGCCGGTAAGGCCTTTCCTCCAATGACACCCCCAAAGTTAAAATAATGGGTTTGGTAATGGAAAGGTAAATACTGAACACTTTTGATTTCTTATTCTAAAACTCATTACATGTAATGGAAAGTTTTGCTGGGTATTTGAACTTCATCGATTATGTTTATAACTGTATTTAAAATTTGTTTTATTTTTGTAAAATATAAAAATTTTTTGCTCAGCTGAATTAAATAAATAAATAGAAATGTTATAGCGGTAAGTCATTAGATATATTTAGAATATTGGGAGGCTGCCCAGCAAAAAAAACTATTAAAAGATGTTGTGAAAATTTTGATCATAACCAATATATTTCACATGGGTTTGGTAGAGAATGGAAGTTATCTTTTATAGATGCTGTGAAGTACATTTAAAGTAGTGCTTTCTGAATCGGTTCCGTCCTTCCATCCGCCCGTACAGTTGTCTGTCTGTTGAAATCACGCACATTCAAAAAATAACATAGTTGTTATCATTTAGTAGTATGTTTATGAAATTGTTTACTTCTTCAAATATTTTGTTTACATTTGTTATAAGTGGTACAACAATTCCAGCTTGTATCAAAGATTCAGCATAGCCGAACTTAACACTTTTACTTGTTTTATACAAAATTTCAATTTCAATATATTTAATAATTTTTTTTTATTTCTTCATACATATACTCGTAAATTTTTTAATTCCCAATAATATTTTGGATACTCCAAATTTCTATTTCATACTGATTTAGGTTTCAAAATTCACTTTTCCTACAGCTTTTTTTTATTAACTTTGGAAGGCATTGAAATTGCGATTCTTTTAGAATTACTTCAGTTTTTTTCTGAGTGGCTTCTATGCTCCATATTATCAAACGTTCTTGGATTTAGTGGTAAATTTAAAAATAAAATCTTTATTCGGAGTCGAAAGACTCAGTTGCTAGCACTCCTTAAAAGCTTATATTAATAATTATAATTTAATTATAATATTAATACTTATAAATAAATAAATAAAAATCTTTATTAATTCTTTTATTAAAAGTTAATATTTTTTCAAGTTTGTTTCCATAATTTTCGCCTTTTGTTTTTGTGCAATTATTCTATTCCTGTATCAATCAAATTCTTTTAAAAATAAACGTCAAATTTCATGTTTTATGTCTTAATTAAGGCGCCTATCTATCATGAATTTATTCAAATTGATTTGTAACAAACACTTAATTGATATTAATTGATTGTAATATTGAACACTATATTGGAAAATTGTTGCACGATATTCAAGACAGTTGTCAAAGATCCGTTCTATTAAACGGTTGTGACTTAAGTCAATAAAAAAAAGAAAGTACAATTCTAATATTGAAATTTAGCTGAATAGTCCTTTAGAAGGAAATTTTCAAACAAGGAAATAGCAGCTAAGAGATGCTAGAACACTATTGTTTAAGGTGTTTGCCTGTGGTCAATCGGTAATAATAATATTTTTTTTAATTGAAAAACTTAAGCTTATAATAATCTTACCCATAAAACAAAGTTTTTATTAAAACTCTTTCTTTCCTTATGTGTATGTGTTTTGAATCTCTCCGTGACCGTGCGTGATTTTGCATGACTATTTGAAAATAAATCTTTGGTCACAAGTCTATGCACAAAGTTAAAGATCGATCGGATAAGGGGGAATGAGGTTTTAATCTCTCCGTGACTGTGCGTGACTATGCGTGACTGTGCGTGACTATGTTGAAGTTAATCTTTTTTCACAGCAAGTCTATCGATCAAGTTTCAGATCGATCGGATAAGGGGAAATGGGTTTAAAATCACTCCGTGACTGTGCGTGACTGTGCGTGTCCATGTCAAAGTTAATATTTTTTCACAGCAAGTCTATCGATCAAGTTTCAGATCGATCGGATAAGGGGAAATGGGTTTAAAATCACTCCGTGACTGTGCGTGACTATGCGTGACTGTGCGTGTCCATGTCAAAGTTAATATTTTTTCACAGCAAGTCTATCGACCAAGTTTCAGATCGACCGGTTAAGCGGAAATGCGTTTTAAGTCACTTCGTGACTGTGCGTGTCTATGGCAAAGTTAATCTTTTTTCACAGAAAGTCTGCGTGGCTATGCGTGACTGTGCGTGACTGTGCGTGTCTATGTCAAAGTTAATATTTTTTCACACCAAGTCTATCGCCCAAGTTTCAGATCGATCTGATAAGGGGAAATGGGTTTTAAATCACTCCGTGTCTGCGCGTGACTATGCGTGACTGTGCGTGACTAAGCCAAAGTTAATATTTTTTTACAGCAAGTGTATGGACCAAGTTTCAGATCGATCGAATGAGGAGAAATGACATTTAGATCACTCCGTGACTGTGTGTGACTATGCATGACTGTGCATGACTGTGCATGACTGTGCATAACTATGCGTGACTACTCCAAAATTAATCTATAGTTACAACAAAACTATGGGCCAAGTTTCAGATCAATTGGATAAGGTGGAATGGGGTTGCCCCACGACAGACAGACAGACAGACAGACAGGGAGTATGAGTTAAAGGAAAGAGTTTAAAAATAGCTCTGGAGAAAAATTCTTTTGGTTTTTATAAATTCTAAAAATTTCAAAAAACTAATTAAGATTAAAGTAAAAGTTAAAAAACTTTGCATTGAATTGGTCCGATTGCGATAAACTTTCACCACTAAGACCTGAATATGATTTAATGTACCGAATCCGAATCTGGTAGAATTTATCTAGCATGTCTAAAGTACAAAAGCAGATGTAAATATTGGAACATATCAGATATCAATTATATATCTAATGCCCTAGAGAAAATCTTGACGAATCCAAATTATTTATCATCTGACAATGTCGCAAAATAATAGTTTTTGCACTTCTAGATAAGAACATCTGAAGTGTTAGAAAAATTCTGGGGCCAGCTTTCGAAATTTAGCAAACCTGTGGTATTTTGAAGTAGCTCCTCTCACGCTTACAAGCAGCTTTTAAATTACTGATTGATTAAATAACATAGTCCAAGAGTACTTGTCACACATAATCCAGATAATATACTTCCCAAACTACAGATCAAATAAAGTAAAGCTGCCTTTATACTTTTCCAATTTATGCTCCTTCTAACATCCCGCTGATATCGATGTCAAATGAAAGAAGAGTATTTTGGCAATTTTATGAATTTTCCTATTTTACAATAACATGACAAAAAAAATTTTTTAAATATTTTGTGCAAATTTTATCCTTCAATATCCTTTAAAATTTGCAATAAATATTATCGAAAAAAAATTATGTTAAGACCAGAGTTCAGAAAAACACACACTGAATAAAAAACTCGTACATATATGTAAACAAACATAGCTCAAACCAACAAACACATATTTTTATTTTCATATCAATTATGTGTGTTTCTAAATTTTGTACGGTGCCGAACACTGTGTTTCGTCTTAATATTTCGTTCCCTACACGAACATTTTTCTATCACGTATTTTTTGTTTCGAACACACATAAACCACACAGATTCGAGTGTAGCTTTATTTTAAGTTCGTGTTCTTGCACATGTACTGCTAAAAAACAGAATTTCTTCTTGAACGCGTACATCTAAAAATTAAAACAGTATCCATTCGCGATCGAAAAAAAAAACGAAATTAAGTCATAAACAACATATAACATTTCTCTGTTTTCTATTTTATTACTATCTTTTTATTTTTATTTATTTTTTATTTTTATTATCTTTTTATTTTAGTTTTTTTAAAACTGCTAATGAATTATTTTAGATTTTTTTAATATATTTGGTTGAAACAATTGTTGTCGTTATTATAGGCGTGTTTCAGATTTTTCCGATCGCGAGTGGATAATATTTTAATTTTTAGATGTTCGATTTTTTTAAGCAGTACACGCGCAGGAACACGAACTTCAAATAAGGCTACACTCGAATCTGTGCGTTTATGTGTGTTCGAAACAAAAAATACGTGATAGAAAAGTGTTCGTGTAGATAACGAAATATTAAAACGAAACATGATTGTGTTCGGCACCGTACAATATTTAGAAACACACATAATTGATATGCAAATAAAAATATGTGTTGGCTGCTTTATGATGTGTGTATTTTCTGAACCTTGGTTAAGAATTCAGATTGACACATACCAAATTATCATACTTCTAGCTGTATTAGTTCAGAGTTAATAAAAATTTAAGTTTTCTATCGCAAAGAAAAATTTAATACATTTGGGTTCTTCAACTTATAAACAGCGAACGGGTCGGCTGAATTTTCACAGAATTCATTAAAAATTGTTACAAATATTAAACCTTACTCCACTAAGAAAAAAATCATTAAAAAATTCAAAAATTCACAAAGTCGACATTCTAATAATTATCTTTAAAAGTAGTTTACCTAAAAGTTCAGTTGAAGTTTCGTCTCAAAGGTATTAATATCATCTTTAATATCAAAAAATTATTTTCCACTTTTTTGTCATCTTTAGTGACTTTAGGAAATACTGACTGTAAACGGCATTAAACTCCTCATCAACCTTGAGTATAGATAGTTAGACACAAGCCAATGCAGATAAAAGGGAACAACTAACAAGAAACTAACGCAACGGGTATTTTAACTTTAACAACTGTTTTCTCGATAACTTGTTTTCCAACTTAAGGGGGCTCACCCCTTTTCATAGACTAGGTCATATACAAACGTGTTCGAAATAATAAGAACAGTTAGAGTAAAAGCCTAGTTAGCCACACGTAACCTTAACCAAACGTGTCAGCTGTTTTTTTCTGTTACATGAAAATCAATTAGAGCAGTTACTGTTCCACTGTTGCGTAACCGAAACGTCCCAATCTGTTGAAAATAGATTTTTGCTACGTTTGTACGTGATATTTGTGAACAGCTGATAAAATCTGGTTAATTTTACACAGCAACATGTTGGTTAGTTTTTTATGTTCTATAATTGCACTAAGTGCCAACGTTACATTTACGGTACGGATACATTTTAACAACGTGTGACTAACTAGGCCTTAAGATTAAAAGTATCGCTTCCTATTAATTTTATTGTACACATTTGAAGCTTTTTAAAGTGTTAGTAGTGTTATGGCAACAGCGATCTTAAAGTAGACTTGTTTTATTGTAATCTTTGGAAATTTCTATTTAAAATTTTGGGTTTTGTCATGCATCTTAGTGACGTTGTAATCACCATTTATTATTTATTTTTATGTGTAGTTTAGATTTTTTTAAAATTAGTTTAAAATTTATTTTATAAGCTCATTTGATAAAACGAAGCTTAATAGTGCGTTTACATCTAAGGAAAATCTAGTAGATTTTAGTTGAAATCTATTTCAAAATATTCAAAACAATAGGAAAATGGATTTTATTATTATATTATACATCAAGAATAAAAAAAAGCATAAGCTGAAATAGAAATTTTGCGAAAAAAAAAAACACATCAGCATTTGTTAAATGTATTGTTTGAACAACAAAAACAAATGCATTTTGCACAATTTTTATATAGCAGATGGGAATGGGCACATATAAGTATAAAAAATTATAACTTTTCAATTACTAAATATTTTTTTTATTATAGAATCGTTATTTTTATTATTAATTAATATTTTATTTCCTTTTTATTCAACTTGTTTGCTTTTGTATTTATTTTTAAATGTAAATTTTTCAGTCATTGCGTTGTAGTTTTCTACTACAATATTAAAAAAACACAGTAGTATCATTTGGTAGTTCCCAAGTTTGACAAGATTTTGTGAGATTTTACTAAAATCTAGTAACGTGCTAGATTTTGTTTTGTATGTGAAATCTACTAAAAATTAACTAGATTTTGCTCCAAATCTCGTACATACTAGATTTTGTTTAGATGTAAACGCACTATAAGGAAACTTTTGAAATTTGTATGAAACAAAAATATTTATTTTTCAAAATTTTCCATACAATTTTCGACTATTCCATAAGTTTAATTTTTCAAGAAGTAATCCCGTTAAATTGTATAATTTTAACAAAATATTATTTATTTTTATTTATAAATTAAAGCATGTTTTAAATTATTTTTTTGTTTCCCTTAAATTTAAATAATTTTGTATCTTCATTCTATTTTTTTTTTGTTACTTTAGTCACCGTGAACAGGAGCAAAGGAATGCCGAAGATGTCCTATTCGATATGTTCTACAATGAGGAGACGGGTCTCATATCCATGGGAAAATTCTTGGCTGCGCTTAAGACCACCGGTATAAGACGCAGCGATCCTCGTATCAAGGAGCTTATGGATAATTTGAAAAAGGTTCATAAATTATCCAATTATGAATCGGGCTCATCGGCTGAAACTCAAAATCTTAATCGAGAAACATTTAAGGCGTAAGTTTTATTTCGATATGATTTTTTTCTTTATTTTAAAGCAATTTTCTGTGCTTTCAGTGTGGTAGCCCAAAATATTGTCTTGATAGCTAAAGCTTTTCGTCAACAGTTCGTTATACCCGATTTTGTCGGCTTCGTCAAGGATGTTGAGGATATTTATTGGAAATGCAAAAGTAATACCGATGGCAAAAATGCCGATTATATACCCCAATTGGCCAGATATAGTCCAGAATCATGGGGTGTTAGCATTTGTACCATTGACGGTCAACGCTATTCGATTGGTGATGTGGAAGTGCCCTTCACTTTGCAAAGTTGCAGGTAAATTTATTTAATTTATTTGATTAATTAAGCTTTTTCATTAGCCTCAGGTTAGTTTTTATGGATCTTTTTTTTATCGAAAAAGATCATTTATCATACATTTTATTGTTTCGCTCATTAATTCAAATTATTGCAGTTATTCTGTTAGAGAAAGAGAAAGAGAAAAAGAAAGAGAGAGAGAGTGTGCATGATAGCCATTATATATGCAAAAGAGTTTTTGTGCAAAAGCTAAGCTTAAACACTTTTAATTTAAAAATTTCCCAAAATCTCACCTGTTGTTGTTGTTGTTGCATTAAAAAATAAAACAATCATTCATTTGAGTTCTCAATGAGTTCCAAGTTGTCATGATGTTGAATAAAAGGTCTGTTCTTGTAATACTGGTTTAACAAATTTTACTTTATAATTTTTCCCAAAAAAAAAAAAAAAAAAAAAAACAAAACTATAGCAAACCTTTGACATATGCCATTGCCTTGGAAAAACTGGGAGCCAATGTTGTACACTCGTATGTGGGCCAGGAACCAAGTGGCCGTAATTTTAATGAATTAATTTTGGATTACAACAGTAAGTTGAAAAAAACAACGAAATTTTGACCGAAATGAGAAAAAATATCTTGTCTCGTGCTTTCAGATAAACCCCATAATCCTATGATTAATGCTGGCGCCATATTGACGGGTTCTTTGATCCACGCTTTGGTTAAGCCCGAAATGACGGCTGCTGAGAAATTCGATTATGTTTTGTCTTGGTTTAAGCGTTTGTCAGGTGGCGAAAATATCGGTTTCAATAACGCTGTATTTTTATCGGAGCGCGAAGCAGCCGATCGTAATTATGCTTTGGGTTTTTATATGCGTGAAAATAAATGCTATCCGAAACGCACAAACTTAAAGGAGGTCATGGACTTTTATTTCCAGGTAAGCAAAGCTGATTCCCTCAGTACTTTTTACCTTAATTATAAACTTAAGAAAGTTTAAGAAAGTTAAGAAAGTTTAAGAAACTTAAGAAAGTTTATAATTAAAGAAAGTTTATAATTAAAGAAAGTTTATAATTGAATCTCTTTAAACTCCTTAAATTTCACCTTTCTCATCTGTTAGACCTGTTCCATGGAAACTACCTGTGAAGCTATGGGCGTAATAGCAGCTACATTGGCTAACGGTGGCATTTGCCCGACCACCGAAGAAAAAATATTCCGCCCCGAAGTTGTACGTGATGTTTTGTCGATTATGCACTCCTGTGGCACTTACGATTACTCGGGACAGTTTGCCTTTAAAGTTGGCCTACCCGCCAAGTCCGGTGTTAGTGGTGGCATGATGTTGGTCATACCAAATGTTATGGGCATCTTTACGTGGTCTCCGCCACTCGATCAACTTGGCAACTCTGTACGTGGTGTCCAGTTCTCTGAGGAGCTAGTAAATGTTTTCAACTTTCATCGTTACGATAACTTGAAGCATGCTACGAATAAGAAAGATCCACGCAAACATCGTTACGAGACCAAGGGTTTGTCTATAGTCAATTTGTTGTTCTCAGCCGCTAGTGGTGACGTGACAGCCTTGAGAAGACATCGTTTATCGGGCATGGATATTACGTTGGCCGATTATGATGGTCGTACGGCTCTACATTTGGCCGCTTCCGAAGGTCACTTGGACTGTGTGAAATTCTTGTTGGAACAATGCCATGTACCCCATAACCCTAAAGATCGTTGGGGCAATAAGCCTGTCGACGAGGCCGAGAATTTTGGCCATAGCAATATTGTAGAATATTTAAAGGATTGGGCTGAAAAATCTCAGACAACGGAAGATGTTCCAACGGAGGCTATTGTTTCGAAAACCGATGCTGATGAGGTAAGAATTTTAAAGTAGAATTGCCAGTGAAAATAGGTAGGAGTAAAAGGAATATATATATATAGTGTTTTGAACTTTTTCTATGATAATCTCTGTTTTCAATTGGATTCAAAATTTTTTTAAACAATTTTTTTTTTCCAATATTAATGAAATCAAAAAGTTCTCTTTTTCAATAACAATTGTACTTTTACTTAATTTTATATATATATATATATATATTTCATTAATATTGGAAAAAGAAAATTGTTTAACAAAATTTTGAATACCATTGAAAACAGAGATTAACATAGAAAAAGTTCAAAACACTAATAAATTAAAGGATTGTAAATAAGTCCATAAATAGTATCAAATAAAAAATGTTTATAATGTTTAGCATTGTATCTTCTGCAATAAGTTCAAACACAAAATACCAGGCGGTATAAAAATGGATTTTCAAACCATAAACTAGACTAAAACACTAGATTAAAAAAAGAAAATTTAATTTTTTTTTGAATTTGAGAAAATTAAAATTTGTTAAAATCAGGAAAGTGTTACTAAAATGTAAATTTAAAATCTGGATTGATTGGCAGATAAAGCCCAAAGTTCAGAAGAGGCACAATAACGAGCCCCTTAAAAAATAAACTTTTTATTTAATACTTTAAAAATTTGTATTGGGATATAGAAAATTTAAGTTTATAACATCTTTTACAATTTCAAAAAAAAGTGTTTTTTTTTTAACAAAAAATTATAATTTTTAAAATTTTATTATGGTCCTTCGAACCGGAACATACATTTTTTGAATTTCCTTTCTTTGACACTGAATCGTGATATTTCAAAAAAGATTTTTTCAACTGAAGCAAGATTGATTTCTATAACAATATTGTAGTTTTCTAAGCCAAACATATTTTTAAATTTTGTTTCTCTGAACCGTTTGTACAAGGCATTTGGAAAAAATTAGTTTAACACAAATTTACGTTAAAGAACGGAGCTTCCAATAAGCGCACTGATTGAGGAACTAAATTAAGTAACTCCTTATTAACCCACTTACATAACCCATGATTTTTTATATGGCAAATATCCACTTAAAAGCAGGGGCAAGTGTAAGGTCTAATAACGCTAGGCAATAACCAAAGTGTCCTTGCTAAACGCGAAAATCTCAATAAATTTTATACATGGACTTTTTAAAAAAAGAATTTTCTTTTTATTTTATTTTTTTTTCGGAAGTATTCTGAGTCGATGGGTGTAATAAAACATCAGCACAAACTATTTATATTCTGACCACATAGTGGTGTAGGGTATAAAAATTTAAATTTTTAAGAACTTCTTTTTAGTACCTGTATTTTTATTATATTGGAATTGAATTATATACAATGGGAAGATTTCAAAACTAATATTAATTTCCGAAAGCTTTAGTTTATGAGTAGTAACGAAAATAAATTAAAAAAAAAAATTGTTAAGATCATCACATTTGTTTACTTTTACGTAAACTATAGCCGGCACGACAAAACTAATAAATTTTAAAATTTTCTATCAACAATATCTCGTAAACTAATGATGAGATCAACTAACCTGACTTGCCCAAGATCGACAGTTTCTGGCTCAGTGTTGCATAATTTAGACTAACAAACCTGACGAAATAGATCTTTTGCGAAGTTTTTTATTTCAGAAACTAGTATCTTTTTTAAAAAGGTACCTTTTCTTCAAAAAGTACTTTTGCAACAGAGAAAAATTTTTAAGAACCTTTCCTTATAAAACTAAATTTTATTAAAAAGAACCATTTAAAAAAATACCGCTTTTTTTAAAAATATAAATTAAATTTTTTTAAAAAACTTTTTTTTAATACTTTTCTTTAAAAAATTTTCTTTTCTTATAAAAGTACTTTTCTTAAATAATTATCTCTATATAATGTATGTTTTTTTTTAAAAATACCTTTTCTTAAAAAAGTACCTTTTCTTACAAAAGCAACTTCTTGTAGTAAAATTACATTATTGTGCTTCAAATTATAATTTAAACATACATACATCCATATATACTTATGTACATATGTATAAATCCGAGCTATTGCTTAAAGCACAAAATAATATCACCGGTTCCAAAAAGTTTTCTTTTTACCGAATTAGTTATTTCTTCCCACAAAACATACAGCTTAAAGTGTATGAAGATGCTGTATTGCCTTAGCTAACTTACGTAATTTTTTTATGTGTAAACAACTAAATTTCTATTTCACAATACAATCACAAAAACACCATGTGACATGTTAAATGTGAGATGTAAGAGATGTTTGAAAATGAAAAATGAAAAATAAAAAATGAAAAATAAAAAATGAAAAATGAAAAATAAAAAATGAAAATGAAAAATAAAAAATGAAAAATTAGAAATAAAAAATGAAAAATTAGAAATAAAAAATTAAAAATTAAAAATTAAAAAAAAGAAAAACAAAAATGAAAAATGAAATATAAAAAATGAAAAATATAAAATGAAAAATAAAAAATGAAAAATGAAAAACGAAAAATAAAAATGAAAAATTTAAAAATAAAATATGAAAACCGAAAAATGCTAAATAAAAATTGAAAAATGAAAATTAAAAATTAAAAATAAAAAACGAAAACCGAAAAATGCTAAATAAAAAATGAAAATAAAAAATGAAGAATGAAAAATGAAAAATTAAAAATTAAAAACGTAAAATTAAAACTGAAAAACGAAAAATAAAAAATCAAAAATAAAAAATAAAAAATGATAAATGAAAAAAGAAAAAAGAAAACAAAAATGAAAAATGAAATATGAAAAATGAAAAATATAAAATGAAAAATAAAAAATGAAAAATGAAAAACGAAAAATAAAAACGAAAACCGAAAAATGCTAAATAAAAAATGAAAATAAAAAATGAGGAATGAAAAATGAAAAATTAAAAATGAAAAATGAAAAACGTAAAATTAAAAATGAAAAACGAAAAATAAAAAATCAAAAATAAAAAATAAAAAATGATAAATGAAGAATGAAAAAAGAAAAAAGAAAAACAAAAATGAAAAATGAAATATGAAAAATGAAAAATATAAAATGAAAAATAAAAAATGAAAAATGAAAAACGAAAAATAAAAAATGAAAAATGAAGAATAAAAATGAAAAATAAAAATGGAAAATAAAAAATGAAAAATAAAAACTGACAAATAAAAATTAAAAATAAAATTAAAAAATTAAATATGAAAAATTAAAAATAAAAAATGAAAAATGAAAAACGTAAAATTAAAAATGAAAAACGAAAAATAAAAAATCAAAAATAAAAAATAAAAAACAAAAAACATTTATTTTTGAAAAAAGAAAAAAGAAAAACAAAAATTAAAAATGAAATATGAAAAATGAAAAATATAAAATGAAAAATATAAAATGAAAAATAAAAAATGAAAAATGAAAAACGAAAACCGAAAAATGCTAAATAAAAAATGAAAAATGAAAAATAATAAACGAAAACCGAAAAATGCTAAATAAAAAATGAAAAATTAAAAATAATAAATAAAAAATAAAAAATAAAAGATGAAAAATTAAAAATGAAAAAAAAAAAATTAAAATGAAAAACGAAAAATTAATAATGAAAAAAAAAGAAATGAAAAATAAAAAATGAAAAATTAAGAATAAAAATTGAAAAATAAAAAATGGAAAAGAAGAAATGAAAAATGAAAAATAAAAAATGAAAAAAAAATTAAAGATAAAAAATGAAAAATAAAAAATAAAAAATGAAAAATAAAAAGTAAAAAATTAAAACTAAAAAATTAAATATGAAACATTAAAAATGAAAAATAAAATATAAAAAATAAAAAATGAAAAATGGAAAATGAAAAATAAAAAATGGAAAATGAAAAATAAAAAATGAAAAATGAAACGTGAAAAATGAAAAATAAAAAATGAAAAATAAAAAATGGAAAATTAAAAATAAAAAATTAAAAATAAAAAATGGCAAATACAAAATTAAAAATGAAAAATGAAAAATACAAAATGAAAAATAAAAAATAAAAAATGAAAAATAAAAAATAAAAAATTAAAACTGAAAAATTAAAAATGAAAAAGTAGAAATAAAAAATTAAATATAAAAAATTAAAAATGAAAAATAAAAAATGAAAAATAAAAAATAAAAAAATTAAAAATGAAAAATAAAAAATTAAAAATAAAAAATTAAAAATGAAAAATGAAAAATGAAAAATGAAACATGAGAAATGAAAAATAAAAAATGAAGAATAAAATATTAAAAATGAAAAATAAAAAATTAAAAATAAAAAATAATAAATGGAAAATAAAAATTAAAAATTAAAAAAACAAAATGAATAGTGAAAAATAGAAAATGAAAAATAAAAAATAAAAAATGAAAACCAAAAAAAAAATGAAAAATTAAAAATAAAAAATGAAAAATAAAAAATGAAAAATAAAAGATGAAAAATAAAAAATTAAAAATGAAAAAAAAAATTAAAAATTAAAAACGAAAAATTATAAATAAAAAATGAAAAATGAAAAACGAAAAACGATAAATTGAAAAATTAAAAATAAAAAAATATAAATAAAAAATGAAAAACGAAAAATGAAAAATAAAAAACGAAAAATTAAAAATTAACCAGTTGAAATTATAAATGTTAATAAATATTTTTTTATTAGTGATACATAGATGACGCTTTCTGTTTGATTTTAAAAAAGTGCCATAAAAAAATGTTTAATTACTAGATGTTTACACATATCCCCTGTGATCGGACTCACATGATTTTTTTTTTGTATTCATCTTAATAAAGTTGTATTATGACTTTTGTTTCCAAACAAAAACTAGCCTCAGCTGAGCTCAGATGATTCAATACCATAAAATTGCGGCTAATAGTTTTATTTTTATTAATTTTCTTAATGCTGTATCGATTTTATTATGTCATTCATTTCTGATCAGCCATTTTATTCGGATCATAAAATAGGATATCATAAAATCGATCATCTATTAGCTATTACCAATTCTTTAAAATCAATGCTTAAAGCTCTACTTAATTTAAAAAAATAATAATAATATTCATATTAATGAGCTGATCTCATACATAGTAATTTTATCCTCTTACTTTAAGTCTTCTGTTATAAAAACTAAAAAAAAAAAATAATACATGTTTTGCGAAAGTTTTTGCCTCCATCTTTAAACAACGTTAATAAAATTGCAAATTAATTATAAAAATTGTTATTTAATATTTAAGTAGGAAAGGAAAATGTTTCCTAAACTCTTAAAATTTATTGTAAAATTTTTCTATAAATTAACGCTAAATAGAGAACCCAATTGAATTGTATTAAATTTAAAAATAAGGCAGAAGAAAAAGTATTGCCTTAGCTGACTTAGGTGATGTTTTTTTTTTTTTGTAGAAAACTTAAACACATTTTTCTTATCTAAGCCAGTTAATCGATACCATGTAAATGAATAATATTAATAAGTTTAAGGCAAAATTAACTCAATTATTTAAAATTGAGAATTTTACCTCGAACATTAACGATAGTACTTAGGCATTCATACTATATATAAAAGTATTGCCTTAGCTGACTTAGGTGATGTTTTTTTTTGTAGAAAACTTAAACACATTTTTATTATCTAAGCCAGTTAATTGATACCATGTAAATGAATAATATTAATTAGTTTAAGGCAAAATTAACTCAATTATTTAAAATAGAGAATTTTGCCTCGAACATTAACGATAGTACTTAGGCATTCATACTATATTTTATTGATTATATTGACTTAAATTTCAACCATTGTACTAAGATATTTTACTATTATTTCGGTCAATATTACCTCTATTTGGAATTGCCAAATGATAAAACATATCTAGTATTGTAAATAATTTTTAATATTTATTTTTCGTTTTCAGGAAATCGTTACAAGTGAAATCATTACAAATTATGATCGCAGTGCCACCGCTAGTCCTATGCCTTCGGAATCTGGCAGCAGCAGTACCGGACCCGATGATACTACCCGCCCTGGCCTATAAAGACTTTAAGATATGGAAGAGAATTATATAGAAAGGAATCTCTGAGTAGAATATATATGTTTTTATTTTTTAAATACTTATTTAACTTTAGAAATTGTGTATTTATTTTATAAGAAAAACCAAACTTAATTTTAGCCGTAAGACGTTTCAAAAAAGTTTTAAAAATCTTTAACTCGAATTGAAAAAGTATCGAAGCATTTGTCTTAGAATATTCCGTTTGAAAAACCAAGTCCATGCTACTCAGAAAACAGTACTTAAGTAGAAATTATTTAATAGTAGTAACAAATAAGTCGATTCCAAAGATATTTAATCCAGTGGTGAAATTTCAATTACAAAATACTATATACAATGACAATAATGTTATACATCTTAAAAAATATTTCAAATTATTATTTTAAATTATGCAAGATTCCCTCCTCCCACTCTTACCATCATTATGATTAATATATTATTTAGTAGTCAATTTTGAAGAATCCTTAATTTACTATTTTAGCATCAGTTAAACAATAAGAATACATACATACTTAAATCATTTAGGTTTAGATTTCGAAACTTTTGTGTGTGAATAGTTTATCTAATTTTAAACTTTTTTGTATTTAATTACTTTGTAGAAGTTTGTATTATTGTTTTATTAAAATTTGTATTTAGTTTAAGATATCACTGGTTTTTGATTCCTGTTTTTTTTTTTTTGCTAATATTTTGGCCATATTTCGTCATATTTTATAGTTACATTAAACTATTTACATTTCATTACAAAACAGTGTTTAGATTAAGTTGTATTTTGACAATTTATTTAAAACTTTACAAACATAAATTATGTTCAATTAAGTCCAATATTAAATATAATCAATTATACAACATTAATATTGATGCTCTACAAACATACATATACTATATAGATGTGTTAAAATCGTAATAAAAATGCATACTTGCATATAAAGCGATAAAAAAACTGAATTGTTTTTATTTTTCAAAAATTCATACTTGGCGCCGGAATCATTTATCAATTGAGAACTATAGCTTTAGGCAAACGGTCTTAGGTTCAAGTAATTGAATATAGAAAAAAAGCATAAACCGAGCTCGATTAACTATGATATAAACTCCCTGCCTACCGATGTATCGATGTTAAAAAGTACATATCTGATGTTATTTTTATATGGGGACCAGTGCGAAAAATGGACCGATCATGATCATATTTGGTAAAGTCCCTTATGTTTCACAAAAACAAATACAAACCAAATTTGAGAAAAATCTATGCATTATTTTTGTTTTTCAGAAACTTTAATGTAATGGGTGTAATAAACACACATAACCCAAATTTGCCCGAGATCTATACTATAATTTGGCTATAAGGGCAACTTAAGTTGATATCATAGGGGCCATTTGCTTGGGGACTAGATCTGAATATGTACCAATTTTTAGTGCTGTTTAAGCTATGGCCGACAGAAACTTATATACCAAATTTCATCGAAATATATTTTTATTTACGACCTGCAGTTTGATTAAAAAGTTTACAGACAGACAGAAATTTACTCTGATTCGATTGGTAGAATAAAAGGTGACTCTATGTCCAATATTTTGGTTAGTTATGAACATCAGCACAAACTCATGATAGCCTGACCACAGAATGGTATAGGGTATAACAACAAAATAGAAAAGTTATGGTGAATCTGGGCTTACCATGAGTTTCTTAAGATTTGGATATACATGGATATATATGAGGTTATAAATGGGCATAAAAAATAAATTTAACCGACATTTTCATGTATTATTTGCAAGTAAATACGTAAAAGTTCACATCGTATGTGATTGTTATGCCTGGTTTTCATTATGTCATTTCCAATGGCAATTGTTGTCAATTATTGTCAGTTGTATGAAAACGGGTTTTAATGTCTTGCCATTTACAACCCCTGGCAACATTTGAGATCTGAAATGAAATTGCCAGCATGTTGGCAATTTGTTTGTGTTTGACAGCCGGATTTTTTGTTCGTTTATAAGATGTAATGAATACGTAATGAATAGAAAATTACGAGATGTCAGTTGAGGCAATTGTTTGTTGTCGGCTTATATGACATAGTGAAAACCAGGCATTACTCGTATATGGAGACATGATCACATTTATTGAGGTCACTTAATATTCTAAAAGTATAAACAAACCCAATTTCAATGATTGAGTTTGAAATTTATCAGGCTCAAGAACACGTGTTTTTACTTTAAATAAAGCAAAAAACATTGGCACATTTGACTATGGAATAGTTGTACGTCGCACAGTGGGTTGAATGATAGTCAAAATTAGGATTAATTCAAAAAAAAATTTTTTTTTAACAAATCTATAATATTAATAGGCAAGGCGATTTCTTGTTACGATGCTACTGCGTCAGTTTTAATCTTATTTTGACAACATATACCTCATTTGAAAGGTATTCCGTTTTAGTTGTCCACCAGATTTACAGATTTTAAAATTTAAAATTTTTTTTTGGAGTAAACTGCATTTAAAGTTGCTACTAACACATACATAAAATTATACAATGCTATGTGTATATTTATTAAATTTGTTAATGTGTTTGTATAGGTAATAAAAATGAGTTTGTTTTTTATGTTGATTTGTGAATTGGCTATAATTGATTAGCATTCCTTTAGGGTCTTTATTTAATGAAAAAATAAAATTTCCTATTGTTTGCACTCGAATTTCGAGCGCTGGAATCTGCTAGTTAATATTAATGCATTAAAAACTACCATTTGAAAAAAAATAATTTTTAAAATTTTTTTAAACCTATCAAGCGCTTTTTTGTTTTTCGGAAAAAATTACCTTGGTTCACAATTTTCGGTGTAACTTTGGTTTCTAAAAAGATAAAAATAATGAATTAAATTGCAAACTATAGTGTACTTAATGCTCTATTAAAAAAAAATAAAAATAAGCAAATAAATATGTTTTTATATAATGGGGGGTTTCATGTCAAGTGCACCAACTTTTGAAACCGATGTCTTCCGATCGGGATGAAATTTGCACCAAGGTTAGTCCTATTGGATAGTAGTTTAGACACAATTTTTCAATAAGATCGGTCCAGATCTCTCTGAGTTAGAGGGGATCAAAATTTGACATTTGGGCCAAACAGGTGTTTTTTCTCATCCATGTAACTTATTACCTATTGTTCTTAGAAAAATTTCTCCCAAAGATTTTAGATAGCTATTTCTTCAATATGTCGGAAAAAAATACTTAAAAAAAAAAAATTTAGACTTTTTTTTTTGCTAAATTAAAGCATTTTTTGCCTTTTTTTCAAAGAGGGCATTTTTTTTTTTCATAAGAAAGCTTAGGATTTTTCCTTTAAGAGCTTTTTGGTCGCTTAGTGGGATGGGAGTGGGATATATATCAAAATAAATGCTTTGTAACTCAAGACAACGGTTTTTCAATTTTTCACAAATGCACTATTTTTAATTTTTTCCTATTTGTATGTAAAACCTTACAAATAAAACTTATACTGAGAAACTAGACAAATTAACCTTTCCGAAGGTATGTAACATACCTTCATAACATAGCAGAAGAGAATGGTTATCTGTAACCTGAAAGAGTTATTTGCAACATTTCAATCTGAACACGAGGATGTTAGAATTGGCTTCACGAAATTAACCCAAATGAGGCCAAAACATTACGTTTTGGCAGAAAGCAGCGGAACTCACACAGTATGCGTTTGCATTTACCATGAAAATGTTAAACTGATGTTGAAGGAAATCAACTTAAAGTATTTAATAGATGATTCGGCAGAAGATTTACACGATTACCGCGATTGCCTCAAATTGACTATGTGTCCTAATGCAACACTTCTTGCCACTTAGGTGAATGTACCAATTGCTCGAAAACCACATGCATCAAAGAAAATTTAATCAACTCTTTAGATCGAGAATATATAGAGGAGGTCAAATTTGATTCTTGGATTCAGACTGACAGATGCACATTGAAAACAATCATTTTAAATGTGGATGATTTTGTGGAAGAAATGTGTACAGGATTGCTAAACTTGAGAAACCATGACTTTTTAGTCAAAGAGCAATGGTCATTCTTCAAAGATTTGAAGATACATTTGAAGTCTGGTGAATTCGTTATTTCATATGATTTCGCAGAAAACTATAAATATGTTCTTCAGGATGCCATACAAGCATTCCACTTCAATAACGACCAAGCAACTATATTCACAGTAGTTATTTACTACATGAAAGATGAAAAACTGGAACACAAAAGTATGGCAATCATATCCGACGATTTAAAACATGATACCGTTGCAGTTTATGAGTACCAGAAGAGAATACTAAAATTTCTAAAATCTAAATTTACAGTAAAGAAGGTATACTACGTTTCGGACGGAGCTCGTCAACATTTTTAAAACAAAAGTAGCTTGGCAAATCTTATGGCCCATGAAAAAGATTTTGGTATGCCACCTGAGTGGCATTTTCATCCTACTGCTCATGTGATGGTATTGGAGCAAACTTTAAAAGAAATGCAGCGAAGTATAGCCTCCAGTGCTCTCATCAAGATCGCATCTTAGATGCGACTGCTTTATTCCATTGGGCAAAGAATTATTGTAAAGAAACCAAAATAGTTTTTAGTAGCAAAGAGGATCATCAAGAAACATTGAAAACACTGAAGAGCAGATTCGATGCTGCGGTAACAATTGATGGCACCGCTCAATACCATGCTTTTATACCGCTTGTCGATGGAAGACTCAAGTTGAAAAAGTTTTCTGCCTCTATTCAATGCGATTTCTTTCCAAAGACAACAAATAAACTAGCAGCGAAATCAACAGCTGAACCTTGTAACGTCAAGAAAGGATTGACAAAAAAACGCAGTAAATAAAGGCGACAAAAAAGCTGGATGAAGGACTGGGTATTTAAAAATTTACAACACTTAAATACTTCATCAGCTACAATAAATTAAGTATAAAAATAGTTATGATATAAATGGATCTAATGCAATTAAGATTAAATTTTAATAAATTATTTATCTTTTTATTTGTAATATTATTATTATTATTATTATACATTAATTTAATTATTATTAAAAATAAATAAAAAATAATAATTTTTCAACATTTCTATAGAAAAAAAACGATTTTTTTCCTGAGGTTAACATATTCTGAGTATTACAGTATCGAGGGTATAAAATTTTAGTTAGGTATATTATATACCTTCGGAAAGTTTAGTTTGTCTAGTTTCTCAGTATAAGTTTTATTTGTAAGGTTTTACACACAAATAGGAAAAAATTCAAAATAGTGCATTTGTAAAAAATTGAAAAACCGTTGTCTTGAGTTACAAAACATTTATTTTGATAGATATCCCACTCCCATCCCACTAAGCGACCAAAAAGCTCTTAAAGGAAAAATCCTAAGCTTTCTTATGAAAAAAAAAATGCCCTTTTTGAAAAAAAAGGCAAAAAATGCTTTAATTTAGCAAAAAAAAAGTCTACAAATTTTTTTTTTTTAAAGTATTTTTTCCGAAATATTGAAGAAATAGCTATCTAAACTCTTTGGGAGAAAATTTTCTAAGAACAATAGGTAATAAGTTACATGGATGAGAAAAAACACCTGTTTGGCCAAAATGTCAAATTTTGATCCCCTCTAACTCAGAGAGATCTGGACCGATCTTGTTGAAAAATTGTGTCTAAACTACTATCCAATAGGACTAATCTTGGTGCAAATTTCATCCCGATCGGAAGACATCGGTTTCAAAAGTTGGTGCACTTGACATGAAATCCCCCTTACTAAATTTGAATTTTTATTTATTTTTTTGTATTAATTGCGCTCCATATCAACAAAATATCCATTCTTTTAATCACCATTACATCATATTTCACACTCATCATAATCATCATAGTCATCATCTTTATATTCATCATCATTAACCTCTTCTTCACCTGTTGTGATTTGCAAAATCCCGTGCCATCTGTGGTATATGATGAATTTTTTTTTTATAACTTACTTTTGGCGGTAAGTAATGGATCTGAACTAAGTAGAAACCTATAAAATATGTCTTCATTTGACTTCTTCCGACTGCATTTACGCGCATAGTGTTTTCTATAATTTTTAAAACTTTCGTTTCGTGCTTTTTGAGCTGCCTCAAAGAATAAAGAATAAAGAATTTATGTAATGTGGGAGGCATATAAAATACGGGTAGAGCTTAAGGGGGGGTAAGGTTTTAAAACCTTTTTTTGCATTTCTCTTTCTGAATGTACAAAATGTCGAGAATGTTGTGCGAAAATTTCAAGTAAATCGGAGCAAAAATTAAGAATATACAGCGTTTCCAGCGACCGGCCTCATACGATATATCGTTTATAAATTAGTTTTTAAAAAACTTTAAATCGATTTTCTCGCAAATAAATGTTCGAAGTCCGTGAACATCATAACTCAAAATCTACTTGACTTTTTACACACTATATCTACACATAACTTATCAGTAACCACGAAGAGTTTTTTTTTTATCATTTTCCATTCTATTCCCCATTTTTTAACAACAAATTCCCGAAATTTTATAGCAAAAATCGTGTTTTCAGTTCAAAATGCTGCAAAAAAAAAAAGAAATAAAAAAATTTAAGAAAACTCTTCGTGACTGCCTCAGGAAACATGTCTCCTTTTAAACCCATTTAAATTTTTTTATTTCACATGATCCAGTAACGAGTTATGAAAATTTGTAATTGAAATTTTTTTTCAAAGATTCTTCAAATTTCATGCTATAACGTGTCTATTAAATAAATAATCCAACATTATTCATATCTTCCAAAAAGAATTATGAAAATACGACTTTTTTAACTTTTAAAACCTTACCCCCCTTAACAAAATGTCTGGCCGTGTTGTGAGTAAAGTTTCTAAACTTTCGCTCTATCAATTCTTTCTCCAATTTTGTAGTTTGTGCAGAAACAATGGCATTCAAAAGAATCGTCCGGCAGTGTTTCCATCGTTAGAGTTTGGAAAGCCTGGCTTCGGTTGGTCAACGATCAGTCCAGTTTTCTCTCTAAACTCTTTCTGAATCCGTAATTTTATAGCTGAAACAATTTTCTTATCATCATTTGATCTAGCCTACCATTTTTCTTATTTGTCTTAAGTGAAGAAGACATTCAAAAAATCGTATCCAGCCATGAAGGATAGATATACCAAACTGTAAAGATTCTATTTTTACTTCTTTACAAATCATACTATACTAAATTAAAATCTTTACTTGTTGCACCACATATCTATATGGGGACTAGGTCCAAAAATGGACCGATCCTGACCATGGTTGGTAAAGTCTCTTGTATTTTGCGAAAATATATACAAACAAAATTTGAGAAGAATCAATATTTTTATTTTTTAATAGATTTAAGTGAAGATCGGGAAGCAGCTCTATATGGGGCCAAAGGGATCATTGTTGGACTACTCATTAATGGATGTAATGAACGCATACAAACCCAATTTGAGTAAGATCTATATGATAATTTGGATCTTATGGCAATTTATGTCGATTTCATAGGGGTAATTTGTATGGGGGCTAGGTCTGAACATGGACCGATTCTCACCAATTTCAATAGCGTTCATCCCATGGACGATAAAAGCTTATATACCAAATTTCATCAAAATATACTCATATTTGCGACCTGCAGTTTGATTACAAGCTTTACATGGACACACAGACGGACGGACGGACGGACGGACGGACGGACATTGTTAAATCAACTCAGAAAGTGATTCTGATTCGATCGGTATAATTAAAGATGGGTCTAGGTCAAATATTTTTGGTTGTTACAAACAGCAGCACAAAGTCATTATACCCAAACCACATAGTGGTATAGGGTATAAAAATCACAATAAAGAAAAGACAAAACAAAAAGGCAAAACAATGAACAAGCGTTAGCTAATGCGTTTGCAGCATATTTTGATTTGCAACTGGGGATTTCTAAAAGACAGTTAAATATTTTGCGTAATTGCAAATATACGCAAAATGTTTTTTTGGAATCCATAAGCTGAAACCTTATATTAATTTACTATGTTTTACCCAGTTTTATCTCAGCCAATAACAATTTGAAACTCTATATTTATTTCAAAAATACTCAGTTTTTGGGATAATATTCAAAAAAATTTTAAAAATATTTCTACAAGATTTTTCTAAAAAAAATTTATGAAGAAGATAGTCCAATACCTGAAGTTGAAGCTTCCATTTAGAAAAAAGTTTTGATTTTAGAACAAACAACCAAAAAAATATACTTGAGATTCATAGTTTTGTACTTAATTAGCGAAAATTATTATTAGAATGATGTTGCATGATTATAAATATAAATGATACTCATCATGCGATCATCAAAACATTACACACGACTTTCATACCGGCCGATTATATTTTAAAGAGACTTAGATGGAATTTTACTACCAAGCTACTTTAGACAGGTAAGTAGTAAATAATTCCATTTACACCTCAATGAAATCGATCGCTCAGTCAATAATCATTTCATTCAACAGAATGTTAAAAATTGTAAACATGTAAAATCCAAAAAATAAAAACTTAAAAACATAATTTTTTAACATAATGATTAATTAACTAGCAGGTTCCAGCGCTCGAAATTCGAGTGCAATTTCTAGGCAGCTTTATCTTTCAACTTAGCCAATTCACAAACCAACACTTTTATGGTTTATTATTGTGAATGAAGATAACAAACTCATTAACAAACACATTAACAAATTTAATAAACACACACATTGCATATGTATAATTTAATGTATGTGTTAGTAGCGACTTCAAATGCAATTTACTCAAAATAAAAGAAAAAATTTAAAAATCTGTAAATATGCAAAACGGCTAAAAAGAAATACCTTTCAAACAATATACGTTTGGTCAAAATCGGGATAAAACGGTAGAACAAAACATCGGTCCCAAAAAATCGCCTAGCCTATTAATATTATAGATGTAGGAAAGGATTAAATAATGCTACAAATAAAGCGTCCAGAACAGAAACTTTACAGCTACCACACACAAATTAAAAAATTTTGAATAACAACAAGAACAAGAAAAACGTGGAAAAATCGTACTTTTCAAGAATTTGTTTATATTTCTATTGAAATATTGGGACCTATTAAACCGATATGGATGATTTTATATAACAACCTGTTCTTTCGCTAAGAAAGAACAACCCAGCTTACCTATTGAAGGCGTGAACGTGATTTTAATAGACGCACATCGCTATATGAACTCCTCTTGTATAAGGATCAAGCATATCTATATATATATATATATTTTATGGTGTCTGAATTTTTTTTTTTCAAGTTATTAAAATCGGAATGACAAACTAATTTTTATACCCCGTTTGCACACTGGTGTAGAGTATATTAAAAGTGAATCTCTCATTACAGAATTCTTCTCGAAAATATACGGATAGTAAAATAATTCCAAAATCATTGACGAGCTCTGTGCCTCAAGCACCTATATAACAAAGACCAGCTTTACATCACAATAGAAGATTAGCTTCCCTCTTAACGTTATCGTCGAACGCTAATAATATCTCTACTTCTAATATCGGGCTACAAAGCCGCAAAACGCTTCACCATCACTAAAAGTATGGTGAGTTCACAAAAGGCAAATTTTTGTCCAATAAACGAAAATCTAGACAGGTTAGCTGTGGCAGAGAAGCAGAAGAGACCTTAACATAGCTTTTATTACGGGTGTTTTTATTTATTTTTAATTCAACACTTTATTATATTTGGCAGTCCTAAGAAGTTGAATGAAACCGAAATTGTAAGAATGGCGAAGAATATTCCAGCAGGTCGTATCTAAAGCAGTGGGCACTAACTTAAGTGCCAGTAAAATCAGTAGAACACTGTATGCTAACGGGTACATGGGCGAGTGCCAAGGAAGAAGATTATGACTTCAATAAAGAATCAAAACCAACGTCTAAATTTTGCGAAAATGTATGTAAATAAAAATCATTCGTTCTAGAAAAACGTTCTTTTTTTTAGTGACGAGAGCAAATTTGAAACTTTCTGTAAAATAAGCGGGACAAAATTTGGAAAATAACATCGTAATGACGGCAGGCGGTGTAGGAATATTGGTCTTTATTGAAAATACAATGAACAGAACCGATTAACTTAACATTTTAAAAGACAATTTGTAACCCAGCGTAGAAAAGCAGTATTTGGATCAGTCTTGGATCTTTCAACAAGATAATGATCCCAAGCATACTGCAAAAATTGTTATAGAACGGTTGCCAAAACAGCTGGGTTACCCGCCCCAATCATCGGACATCAACTACTAGCAGAATTATGTTTAAATCTGTTTTAATGGTTGAATGTCGCACAAAATTGCTCCGGGAGTTACATCAAAACTAGTGGAATCGATTAAAGCTAAAGGAAAACAAACAAAATATTAAAATTATTAATTCCATTTAAAATTAAATGTAGTATTTAACTGTATCCTCTCCTATGGCTCGTTTTTTTTTATTGGAAGAATCTGATTTTTTTCTTCTAGATTGAGAGAGACTAAAATTCCATTTACAAGAAACACATACACTAGTAATAATAGCTGGAATGTAAAAAAAATATGAATTTTTATTGCGAAATCACACTTTGGTGTGTTCTCTATCGAAAGATAACAAATTTGTAAAAAAAAAAAAATACTATCTATAATATTTATAGGCTAGGCCATTTCTTGTGACCGATGTTTTTTCTACCATTATATCCCGATTTTGATAAAGCGTATATTGTTTGAAAGGTATTTCTTTTTAGCCGTTTTGCAGATTTACAGATTTAAAAATTTTTTCCTTTATTTTAAGTAAATTACTTTTAAAGTTGCTACTAACACATACATACAATTATAAAATGCTATGTGTGTGTTTATTAAATTTGTTAATGTGTTTCTTAGTTTGTTTTCTTCATTCACAATAATAATAAACCAAAAAAGTGATGGTTTGAGAATTGGCTAAGTTGAAAAAAAAGTTGCCTAGAATTTGCACTGGAATTTCGAGCGTTAGAATCTGCTAGTATAAATAAATAAACGATAAAAAAAAGTAATTTGTTAGTGATGACAAAACAATGGGCTCTTATAAAGTTATGCACCAGAGTTGATTAAAACAATAAAAGTAGAAGATGGTAAGAAAATGTATAAAATCTTAACCGTTACTTAAATATTTACAGTTTCTGAAGTTTTCTTACAACTGTTTTTTAAACATAATTGTATTTTGGAATATTTTAATCTAATGATTAATTATTTTAAAATTATGGCAAGAATAAAATTTTTTTGACGAGTTAAAACCAGGAGTCGAATCGTCGCATTAAAATACTAAGAATAATTTTACTCTGTCATAGTTAACGAGATATGGTCCATAGTTAATAGTAAAAGTAAAACGAGGTGTGACGATTGTCCGTCTTCTTTAAATAATAAACCAAAATATAAAATTTCGATTGATTTTGCTCGATATCGAATGCGACGATTTGACCCCAGAATAATAGATGATTTTACTGCTGGTCTTAAGGAAAAGAAAATTTGTGAGAAATATTTTATGAATAAATCCATAATTTCAGAAAATTATCAACAAATATCGTGAAAGAGGTACGGTAAAACAAGTCGCAGGCAGGATAATTTAATAGCAAGAGTTTAAAAATGTCAAATAATGCTACCTTAACATTCTATAACAAAATATATGTGCTTTAACTGTTTCCCGACGAGCAATTGATGCTGATCGTAGTTGTGCTGTAAAGAAACCACGGGTATCAGAGAAAAATCGTCTGGCTCGCATAAATTTTACTAAAAAAACACATCTTTTCAGATGAGTTCAAGTTTAATTTAAGAGGCCATAATGTAAGAATGTTTGTATGACGACCAAGGGAGAAAGACTAAACCCAAAATATACAAATAAAACTGTTAAGTTTCAATTTTATGGAAACGATCCAAGACAAGACCCAAAATATGCAAATAAAACTGTTAGGTTGCAATAATATGGAGTCGCTTTTCTGGCCAAGGAAACGGTCTAATTCATGTAGTAAGAGATACTCTTACTGGAATTGGATACAGGCAAAGTCTCAATGATGTAATATATCCATACGCAGATGAAAATATGTCTCTGGTCTGGAAGATCTAACATGACGGTGACCCAAAACTCACCTCCAAAGTTGTAAGCAAATGGCAACAATCTAATGCAGTTCGTGTTTTGGAATGGCCAGCCCAATCCCATAGAAAATCTATGGTAAATTGTGGATCAAAAAATACGGACGCGAAATTACACAAACAAGACAGATCTCATAGAGGCATTTAATTCAGATGGCAAACAATTGCAATGGATGTCATTAACAACTTAATAGACTCCTTGCCGCGGTCTTGTCAAGCAGTACTGAAAAATAATGAATACCAAACAAAATATTGAAACCAAAAATAGAGGGAATATTTTCAATTATTATATAGTAAAGGTTTCCAATGTTTTGTCAGCAGCATTAAAATTAATACTTTTAAGTTTTGTTATTTTTTTCTGATGTTGAGCTATTTTATGATATTTTTTTTTATTTTAAATAAATTAAACTTACACATTTTTAAATCAATAAGAGGCTTTTAATTTTGGGATCCAATTTTTTGGTCGTCAAAAATATATTTTGTTAAAAGTTTCAATTGTATTGTCACTCACTGTAAGTAACATTCCCATTAGTTAGTTGTAATTTTTATTAAAAGCAGTTAATTCGTTTAAAAGTTTTTGCGATTTGTTTATCTTACACTTTTTATATGCACAAGCCTGATACTAAGGGAAAAATTACTAACGAAAAAAAAATTAAAATATTTCTGATGTCTTCCTACACTTAAAGTTAGTCTTGTCGATATTATTTATAAAAATTTAAGCAAACGTTGGTTTCTGTCTTGGCTTATTTCATACAAAAGCTTTTTCTCTGTTACTTTGCAGAAACTTATGGGAAAAGCACCCTTTCCATTTAAATATACCAACACTTTAAAACTCCAAAACTGTTAATTACAACACAAACTACAAACAAACACAATGATATGTATACCCTCTTATTTTGATTATACACTATTATTGTTGTTGTAGTTTATATTGCAATCACAGCCATTTAAAACAACACTAAAGCTTCAATTACTTTGCGTACTGGCTGGTATCTATAAGTTTATTTTTTTGTATACATTTTGAAACAGTACACAAACGTAACGATTCGCACGAAGAACAGTATCAGTAAAATAAGCGCGGAAAAAACTAAAAAAAAAAAAAAATATTTTGAGAATTAATAAATAAAATTCGCTTTAAAGTAAAATGATATAATATAATAAATAAATAAAAATAAACAGTGAAATAACAAAAATAATTTTAAAGGAAATATGTAAAACTTAGAAACATTTGAAATTAAAAGAGAAAAAAAAAAACAACAAGAAGAAAATTGCTCCAAATTTTAGTTTTGCCGGTTTATCGAAGAATTTTCTTATTGGGGTAGGTTAAGTTTTGTCGGTTTGTATATTGTTGTTGTTGTTTTTGGCCAGCATTACAGCAGCAGCAGCAGCATCTCTCGGTCTTTTCGCAGCATAGAAATATTCAACAACATCCTAACCATAATGATTTTCTCATAACGTAAGGGTGTCAACGTATAGATAGATATTTTCAACATTATTTTATATATCTACATACATATAGATATACATATGTAAATATATACGAGTACAGAATAAGCATTAGAGTGGCATTTAGTTTTCAATAAGTGTTTATTGAGCAGCGACTACTGTCAATGCGGGACCTTGGCCAGAAAATTTAATATCCCATAATTAATGGAACGTAAATTATGTTTCTGTTTAAAGTTTATATGTAAAAATAAATTCAATTTCTCAAGGGCGACTCTTGCATACACGCGTACCGGTTTATTTCCTGTTAAATTGTCTCTCATCTAAATATAAATTTTTTATGCCAAATTCGAGGTAATGAGCTTTTTCAGTAATACATTTATTCCAAAAGGCAAAAGATATGCTAAAGAAAAAATTATTCCAAGTCTGCGGTAGTTTGAGAAAAAAAAGAAAAATGTCAGCGATTGAAGCCATTAAATGTTAATTTTTTAAATCAACAAAGTTCTTAAAATCTCGAAGTTTTTCTATTCTAAATACTCTAAGGGATTTTAAGAGAAAATAAACATACATACATACGATAAGCTGATGAAAATTGACCAAAATGACCATTCAAACATGTTTAGTAAACTAAAAAACAGTTTAAAATCACACAGACTTTAGATATGAACATTACACTGGTGAGCAGGCTCCTCTTGTTCGTCGCTCACCACACCTAGGTTTTGTGGAAAAAAATCTAAATGCGAATGAAGAAAATGCATTTTGAGTGACATTTATGCACCTAATTCGTGATCATTGTTCAATAATTCAGCAAAAATTTGTCTGTAGTTTTCTTTCTTATTGTTTCCAAGATAACTGTCCACGATGCTCTTGAAAGATTTCCAGGCTGTATATTCTTTCTCCAATAAACATTGTGAAAAATTGTCATCATTCATCATCATCAATAGCTTCCTGATCTGAGGGCCAACAAATTTGCCTTCTTTGATTTTAGCATATGAAATTTTGGGTAAAACCGGTAACAAATACTTAAATGCTGCACCATCTTTGTCCAGCGCCTTGACAAAGTTCTTAAAAAGTCCCAATTTTATGTGCAGCGGCGGAAGAAGAACGTCATTTGGATCAATTAATGGTTTATTTGAAATGTTTTGTTTTCCTGGTGAATACTCAGTTCATTTTGGCCACTCTGTTCTGACGTAATGATGACATGTAGCGCGACTATCGCATAGACAAAGGAAACAACAATATTTTGTGAAACCTTCTTGCATACCAGTCAACAAACCAATAGCCTGAAACAGATTAATTTACAGTTATTTACGATGGTCTATACTATACATACAAATAAATTTAAATCACACACCTAAAGGTCACCACAGATCTTCCATCTATGATCGTTGTATTTGAGTAATGACAAAATTTCAGTCATTGATTCCAAATTTTTCTTTGCATTAATGGCAGAAGCAATTGATATGGATGGTTTTTCATTCCCAATATGGAAAAGAAGAGCCTTTAAACTGTACTTAGTTCTATCAATAAATAATTTCCATTCAGTTTTGTCATATGGCTGGTTCATTTGTTGAAATAAACCATCAACATCAGTACGGTATACAATAGAGTGTTTCTTTTCAAATATGCAGCCAATTCCAAGTTTCTATCTCAATAGATTGTTACTTTGTTCCAACTGCAAGATGCTTCCACTGTTGCATGCCTTAAGCTAGTAATTCTGCATCTTGTTTCTTTAAATGTAAATTCCAAATTAGATCATTCAGCTCAGCTTGAGTCACTAAACGGCGTTCATCATCAGCCTCATGCAAACTACCACTGCTGGTGAAAGATATTTCGGACTCACTGCTTGTAGCACTGGGAATGACTGGTAATGGATCATTTGGTGAACGTTGAACTGGTTTCGAAACCGATGGGACATTTGCGTAAGTAATATTTTTTCGATTTTTCATATTGAATCCAGCAACTTTTGTTAAACAGAAATAACAATCGATTTGGTGGTTACTTGACTCTATCCAAAGTACTGAAATTGAAAAATTGAAATAGATCTTCTTGCCATTTGACCACTTGTATAAAACAGTTCAGCAACTATTGCAAAACATTGTCGGTGTCCACGGTTTGTCCAAGTTTCTGACAGCAAAACCAAAATAATGTAAATATGCATATTTTATTGATTCTGATATTGCAAATCCGTTTGTTCCAAACAAATATTCACCACACACAAAGCAAAAATAGCTTGAATCAGTAACACACGATCTCCTTGACATGCTTAAACGCTACTATTATGAAGATATAGAATGAATGTGGGCTTATGTCAAATTAATAATTGTGAAATTGTAGTGCCAGTATTGACTGTTTTACAGAATTGCCAGCATGTGATAAAAAATTAACAAGACAATTTTTAACCCAGATTCGAATTCACCGCACCCAGATCAGTTAAAAACAGAAATTAAATGTAATTGGAACGTTTTTAGAATCAGTTCACTCTCATAAAGAGATCGATGCAGAAAACAACTTTCATGTTGAAGTCGATACTTGTTTCTCTAGATTTTTGGAAGGAAAAAAAATCAATATGAATGCAATAAAGCAACCATTACCACAATTCGAACATATAAAAAGGCCAATGATTTTACCAAATCTCTCATAAATAATTATTTTATTTCTAGGGATAAAATTATGTACTACAGTAATCCTCCGATTTACGAACGGGATACGTTCTGTGAAAGTGTACGTATATCGAATATTCGCATAGCGAGCCCAATATTAGTATTCCAATCTATTGAAAATAAATAGATATGTTCCAGAGATTGATAATATTCGTAAAACTAAATCCATATAAGTATGTTTGTATTAAAAATACATAGATGCGTACCCCAAATATTCGTTATGGAAAACCCTATTTTTAGAAACATTTAAAACATTTAAAAATAGAAGAAAATAAAAGAAAAATAATTTATTCATTTTAAAAATTAAATAAAAATTATATTCGTTGAAGAAGAAATATGACTTCTCGTCTAAGGTAGTAGATGATCGTTCATCTGAACTGGCACCTGATATAGATTCAACAGGTTCTTGAATATTAGGAGCTGCAGAACTTTTTTTTGTTAGAAAAATTAGAAACTAATGAAGTTTGCTTTGCAGATTTATTTTATCATTGTATAATTACCTAGATTTTCGATTTCTCTAGAAACCTGAAGACTTATTTCTGGAGAAGGATTGTTTTACAAAAGTATATTTATAGCTTCCTAGATAAAAGAAAATTCGAGAACTCTCACAATGCGTAACGCTTTTCGAATTTTTTGCATCTGTGCATCCTTCAAGTATCGTTATTAATTCTCAATTGAAACATCTTCTTGATCCGATCCAAGCACTTTTACCTCATCATCCTTGCTTACTTCATCCATACTGACTTCATGTGCCATAGCTGCAATTTCATTATGAATTTCTTGAATGTTTTGTAATGAACTACTGAAAGCATTAGTGCATTCGGGCCATAAGTTCTTCCAAATTATATTCATAGCTGTTTCTTGAACTTTATCCCAAGATTTTTCAATAATTATCATCAGCATTCATTACATTAAATTGCTTCCAAAATTCTGTAATTGTTATCTGATTTGGACCATAAACAACTTGGATAAGATTCTTAAAAACGCGACGCAAAAATAAGCCTTAAAATTGGGAATAACCCCCTGATCCATTGGTTGAAGTATAGGAGTAGGAATACGATTTTGATGTTGCCAGGTATGTCATTTAGTTTAGGCATTGCCAATTATTAGCAATGTCTTGTTTCAAATATTTTGTTCGTAATTAAATTTTGTCACAGAATTTGAAAAAAATCCTTACCCCAGTCTTGAAAAAGATGTGCTGTCATCCACACTTTTTTATTGGAGCGCCGGATAAAACTAAGTTTTAATTTGTTTTGAAGGCTCGTGAACTTTCAGCATGATAAATAAGCATCGTCTTTAACTTATTGTCACCCGCAGCATTCCCTTCTAACAAAACCGCTATACGGTCTTTAGCTGCCTTAAATCCTGACGCAGACTTTTGTTGTTTGCAAATGAATGTTCTAGATGGCATTCTTTTTCAAAACAGACCCGTTTCATTATATACTTGTTGTGGCGTATAGCCACCGGTGTCAACAATTTTTTTAAATTCTGCTCGATAATTCTGCCGCATCAACATCTGCACTTGCTGCTTCTCCAGATATTTTTATATTATGTAGTGAATCGATCAAACTAACTTTTGCTAGATATAAATTTTTCTACTGAGATCCTTCGCCATTTTTCATTATGAAATACTGGTGAAGGCTCCTGCCTTTTTCTTGGTTAATGCTTGTGCTTATCGCAATATTTTAAGGTGAATTCCCAAATTAAAAAACATTGTTCGCAATAGCGAATTTTTAATTCGTAAAACGAATTTTGTACTTTACGAATGATGTTTGCAACTCCGAAATTTCGTAAAACGAGCCTTTGTGAATCGGGGGATTACTGTATATATATTTTAAAAAATTTAAGAAAAAAATTGTCTTCAAGTGTTGATAGTATTGCTAACATTGTATTAAAAAATATTACAGATAAAATTATCTTAGAGCCTTGCAACACGTACTTTCCTCATGCATGGAAAATAGGCAAAGTGGTTGTCTTACCTAAGAAAGAAAAAGACTCAAGTAATCCAAGAAACTTGCGAGCAATTAGCATACTTCCAAACAAAGCAAAGTTGTTGAGGTTTGCATCATTAACAACATAATAAAAGAGTGTAAAGAAACGAGTTTAATAAGTGATAGGCAATTCGGTTTTAAGTTCAAACATTCTACAGTCCATGCGATACATTTACATATTAGTTTCAAATATACAATAGAACTTAAATAAATCCTTTGGTACCGAAGCTTGCTTAACAATTCTTTTCAGTCTCTCTGTGAGGAAATATAAAAACAACATAAAACGGAATTGGAAATCCTTTGGTGTTAAATCTCTTAATAATACACTTATCCCAAACAAACAAATTGTTAAGTTCCGAGGTATTCATTTAGATGCATTTTTATATTTTAATGATCACAACTTAGAACAGTCCAACTTAGAACAGTCCAAAAAATCATTTATTTTATATGAATTTTTTTTTTCAAAATATATCATAGAATGAGCTAATAAATTATTTGCGGTTGCCAAATTTGGTACAAAATAGGAGTATCCGCATGAAAATGCCTAAGGAACTGTACATCCCTTGACATGTCTCCAAAATAGCGATTATAAAAAGTTTATAGCAATCAAAATATTGTACAATGAAGCGAAAGTAAGCAGAATTGATAACTTTATTATATGTTTAATAAAAAATAATATTCTTAAAAGAAGAGAATCTTATCTGTGAAGAAACCAGGCACTACTGCACTAAATTTCTTGATCATTTAGTTTCTAATTCTGTGGTTTTCTAGAATAACCGCGTATGTCATAAAATCAAAATGTTCAGGGGAGCCAAAAAACGTTATATTTGAAATTATGGGCTCGATATAAAGTTTTTAAAGCTTTTTATTTAACAGTCCTTTAGATATGGGCAATAAATACTTTATATAAAATTTTGAGTCAAAAATCTTCAGAGGAATAGATCCTAGAGAAGGACGATAAAAACAATATGTAAATAACACTTAAAGTGTGTGCAGATAAAACAACTTATGTCGACAAACGTCGTTTTCTTTGAAAAATAAAACTACCAATGCAACCACCCATGTAGACATAAGTTGATGATGCTTGAAAAATGGATTTTTTTGTTCGTCAACAAAAAGTTAACGGGACTTAGGATGAGAATATAACAACGTATCAAGAATAATAGTGACAACAAATAACAGAAATAAACACAGAAGTTTTTATAAGTGGTTATAAACTGAAAAATAATCCATAATAATTTTGATTTTTTTATTCATTAATAACAACATATGTCGCTATGTGTTGTTTTCTGAGAAAATAATATGTCAGCGATCAAACGTAGGTTGACTTACGTCGATAGCGCTGCAAATTAATGTAATAAACATTTAAGTTACGTCGTTATTTAAAGAAAAAACTTAAAAATTGTCAATATTTAAAAAGAAAAAAATGTTACATGTGTTACAATTAATGAGCGTTAAAAATTAATGTATTTGGCATCGTTAACTCAAAACTGACAAAAATGGACATACGCGGTTATTCCAGAAAAACACAGAATTTGCATAACCTATACCACTTCTCTCTTGGCGGGTTATAATGAGTTTTCAGTGACCAAGACCACTTTTTATTATAACTATCGTTTAAAAATAATTTTCTGAGTCCATTTAGCGATGTCCATCCGACCGTCCGTCTGTCCGTCCATGTAAACTTTGCAACCAATCTACAGGTCGCAAATATGAGTATATTTTGATGAAATTTGGTATATAAGCTTTCATCGGACGAGCTCTATTGAAACTGATGAAAATTGGTTCATGTTAAGATCTAGTCCCCATACAAATGTCTCCTATAAGATCGACTTAAATTGCCATAAAATCCAAATTCTCATATAGATCCCGCACAAATTTGATTTGTGGTGTTTATTACACCGATTAATTAGTAGTACAAAAATAAACTCTAAAGGACAATTCTTAGTCGTCATAGCCCTTATTTCATTTAAATCTATTAAAAAAACAAAAATATTGCACAGATTTTTCTCAAATTTGTTTGTGTATGTTTTTTCAAAAAACAATTATCTTTACCAAATATGGTCGGGATCGGTCCATTTTTCGCCATGGTCTCCATATGAAAAGAACAATCGATATGAACTTTTTCATATCGCCAGGTAAAAAAAATGGATAACAATGCCACTCAATTTTGAATTATGCTTATTTTCTATATCCAGTTAGTGGGAAGACCCTATCTCTAAATACATGTTTATAAATTCAATTAGTTGGACCTAAAACCCCTATAATTTTCTTACATGTTTTATTAAATGAATACCAATCTATGCCACGATTTACACCAAGTATTCCATATTAAACACAAAACAAAAAACCTTGAAAAATAAATGACACCCTAATATTCATATAAAATAAATACCTATACAATTTTAAACGGAAATACAAGTTCTAAAGTTAAAACTGTAACTAAAAGAGTGACAAAGTTTACAAGTGCAAATGAAAAATGAAAAGTGGTGTATCCTTTTAAAAAGTGTTTTGCAAAATCCAGTCGTTAAAACTTGATTATGAACATACGAATATATGTATGTATAAACAATCATTTACATAGCGCAAACTAATGATTTTTATACTCGCATAACTGCCAAAAAAAAAAGAAAAGTTGCCGCCCTTTTTTTCACCGATTAACATAAAAAATAAATTATACATATAAAGAAAATAATTACAAATAGTTTATTTAATATCTCATACTATCTAACTAAGGGTAAGTTTTTTTTTAGTACAATAACGTTTTTTTTTTTTTGTTTTGCAATATTGTATGGTAAAAATAGCTTACTTATTTTTAGTTTTAATCAGTTAAACCCCGCATCAGAGCTTGTTGGCTGTACATCCGATGTATGTGTGTGTTTTTTTTTTTTTAAAGAATTTACGAATGTCCAGCAGATTTCCTGGTATAGCGACAAATGTCAATATGAGTAAAACATATAAAACAAACACAGAAAAAAATTATGGCCATAAATGAATGAATTCTAAGTAATATATGTGCCTAAATACTTACAATAACATACAGTACATACTCTTGCTAGAAAAAGTATGCGTCCACTTGAGGATGAAAATTTATTGATTAATAAAAATTTATTAATAGGCTAGGCAATATCTTGTGACCGATGTTTTGTTCTACCATTTTATCCCGATTTTGACCAAAAGTATATTATTTGAAAGGTATTTCTTTTTAGCTGTTTTCCAGATTTCCAGACTTTAAAATTTTTTCCTTTATTTTGAGTAAATTGCATTGAAAGTTGCTACTAACACATACATAAAATTATACATATGCTATGTGTGTGTTTATTAAATTTGTTAATATGTTTGTTAATGAGTTTGTTATCTTCATTCACAATAATAATAAACCAAAAAAGTGTTGGTTTGTGTATTGGCTAAGTTTAAAAATAAAGTTGCCCATAAATTGTACTCGAATTTCGAGCGCTGGAATCTGCTAGTTAATATAAATTTGTATAGAATATTTTGAATAAGGAACTTTTTACCACTGACACATTGGGAATATTACTTGTTAAAAAAACGGAACAAGTTCCAGAAAAAGTTTTCGTATGTTTACAATAGGGGAATCCCATGAATTATGCAATGACGTACAGTTCTGTTACATCGATTTTATTTTAGTAGAACACAAACTTGTTTGTATAAAGTTGATTTAGCTTAATTTTTGAAAACTGTATTTTGGAATGAGTTCCAAAATCAAAGAAATCGGTGCTGACGAGGTACAAATTATAAAGCTTAGAAGTGAAGGTAAATCTTTTCTTGAAATAACTCTTTCAAAACTACAAATTCAATTTGTTCAAACTTCGTTCCTATCGCTCCTCCAAACCAGATGAGCGCGAAAAGCGTAACTATTTTGACGTCAGTAAAACAGCAAATTAAATTTTTTCTAAAATTATAGAAACCTTCGGCACAGACATCCATGAAGATACAGTTCGCAAAATATTAAAAAATTTGACTATCACGGTCGTGTATCACGTAAAAAGCCAGTCATTTCCGATGCCAATTAAAAAAGTGTATGGACTTTGCAAATGAGTATGTATGTAAGCAAGGCTTCAGAATTTTGGGAACGTGTTTTATTTTCAGATGAAAAGAAGTTTTACATTTTTGTTATTAGAGGAAAAAAGTTAGTTTGAAGAAAAAGTGGAACTGCATTAAATAAAGAAATTTTTGGTATGTAAACATCTATACGCGCAGGAGGGTAAAAATCTATTTCACAATACAATCACAATTTCGGTGTGACTTATGATTGCATTGGTGAAAATATTACAAAATACAAAATGCAAAATTAAAAATTAAAAATCAAAGATGAAAAATGAAATATAAAAAATGAAAAACGAAAAACAAAAAATAAAAAAATGAAAAATAAGAAATGAAAACCGAAAAATAAATAACGAAAAAAAAGAATTGAAAATGAAAAATGAAAAATAAATAATGAATAAATGAAAACTGAAAATTGAAAAATGAAAAATATAAAATTAAAAATGAAAAATGAAAAATAAAATACGAAAAATGAAAATTGGAAAATAAAAAATGAAAAATCAAAAATTAAAAATGAAAATTAAAAATAAAAAATAAAAAATTAAAAACGAAAATAAAAAATTCAAAATAAAAAACGAAAAATGAAAAATAAAGAGTATAAAAAGAAAAATCGAAAATTAGATATGAAAAATGAAAAATTAAAAATAAAATATTAAAAATTAAGAACTAAAATAAAAAATGTAAAATAAAAAATCAAAAAAAAAAAAAGAAAATTAATAAAAATGAAAAATGAAAATTAAGAATTAAAAATTAAAAAATGAAAAAAAAAAATTAAAATGAAAAATTAAAAATGAAAATTAAAAGAAAATTAATAAAAATGAAAAATGAAAAATGCAAAATAAGAATTGAAAATTAAAAAATTAAAAATAGAAAAAGAAAAATGAAAAATTAAAAATGAAAAATAAAAGAAAATAAATAAAAATGAAAAAAAGAATTGAAAAATAAGAATTGAAAATCAAAAAATGAAAAATAAAAAATTAAAAATGAAAAATAAAAGAAAATAAATAAAAATGAAAAAAAGAATTGAAAAATAAGAATTGAAAATCAAAAAATGAAAAATAAAAAATTAAAAATGAAAGAATGAAAAATAAAAACTGAAGAATGAAAAATGTAAAATGAAAAATAAACAAGTAAGAAAATTATAGTCGGTCTAGACCGACTATACGATACCCTATACCATGCGTTTAGAAACTCTATCTCTTAGGACCAAATAACTGGACATAGAAAATAAGCAAAAACCAAATTTGAGAGGGATTTTTATTCATTTTTTTGGCTGCAGATATGAAAAAGTTCATATCGGATGATATATCTATATGGGGACTAGGTCCAAAAATGGACCGATCCTGATCATGTTTGGTAAAGTCTCTTGTATTTTGCAAAAATATACACAAACAAAATTTGAGAAGAATCAGTGCAATATTTTTGTTTTTTAATAGATTTAAGTGAAGATGGGGAAGCAGCTCTATATGGGGCCAAAGATACCATTTTTGGACTACTCATTAACGGATGTAATGAACGCATACAAACCCAATTTGAGTAAGATCTATATGACAATTTGGATCTTATGGCAATTTATGTCGATTTCATAGGGCTAATTTGTATGGGGGCTAGGTCTGAACATGGACCGATTCTCACCAATTTCAATAGCGTTCATCCCATGGCTGATAAAAGCTGACATACCAAATTTCATCAAAATATATTCATATTTGCGACCTGCAGTTTGATTACAAGGTTTACATGGACACACAGACAGACGGACGGACGGACGGACATTGTTAAATCAACTCAGAAAGTGATTCTGATTCGATCGGTATAATTAAAGATGGGTCTAGGTCAAATATTTTTGGTTGTTACAAACAGCAGCACAAAGTCATTATACCCAAACCACATAGTGGTATAGGGTATAAAAAGAAAAAATGAAATATAAAGAAGAAAAAATGAAAAATAAAAACGAATAATGAAAAATGAAAAGCGAAAAATTATAAATGAAAAATAAAAAATAAAAAACGAAAAATTAAAAATTAAAAAATAAAAATTAAAAAATAAAAATTAAAAATTAAAAATTAAAAATTAAAACTTAAAAATTAAAAATTAAAAATTAAAAATTAAAAATTAAAAATTAAAAATTAAAAATTAAAAATTAAAAATTAAAAATTAAAAATTAAAAATTAAAAATTAAAAATTAAAAATTAAAAATTAAAAATTAAAAATTAAAAATTAAAAATTAAAAATTAAAAATTAAAAATTAAAAATTAAAAATTAAAAATTAAAAATTAAAAATTAAAAATTAAAAATTAAAAATTAAAAATTAAAAATTAAAAATTAAAAATTAAAAATTAAAAATTAAAAATTAAAAATTAAAAATTAAAAATTAAAAATTAAAAATTAAAAATTAAAAATTAAAAATTAAAAATTAAAAATTAAAAATTAAAAATTAAAAATTAAAAATTAAAAATTAAAAATTAAAAATTAAAAATTAAAAATTAAAAATTAAAAATTAAAAATTAAAAATTAAAAATTAAAAATTAAAAATTAAAAATTAAAAATTAAAAATTAAAAATTAAAAATTAAAAATTAAAAATTAAAAATTAAATTTTAAAAATTAAAAATTAAAAATTAAAAATTAAAAATTAAAAATTAAAAATTAAAAATTAAAAATTAAAAATTAAAAATTAAAAATTAAAATTAAAAATTAAAAATTAAAAATTAAAAATTAAAAATTAAAAATTAAAAATTAAAAATTAAAAATTAAAAATTAAAAATTAAAAATTAAAAATTAAAAATTAAAAATTAAAAATTAAAAATTAAAAATTAAAAATTAAAAATTAAAAATTAAAAATTGAAAATTAAAAATTAAAAATTAAAAATTAAAAATTAAAAATTAAAAATTAAAATTAAAAATTAAAAATTAAAAATTAAAAATTAAAAATTAAAAATTAAAAATTAAAAATTAAAAATTAAAAATTAAAAATTAAAAATTAAAAATTAAAAATTAAAAATTAAAAATTAAAAATTAAAAATTAAAAATTAAACATAAAAATGAGAAATAAAAATGAAAATTAAAAATGAAAAATAAAAAATTAAAAATAAAAAAATTAAAAAGAATGAAAAATTAGGTATAAAAAGTAAAAATGAAAAATCAAAAATTAAATATGAAAAATGAAAAATAAGAGATGAAAAACGAAAAATTAAAAATTAACTGATTGAATTAATAAATAATAGTAAATATTTTTATATTAATTGATTCCTATTTGATTTTAAAAAAGTGCTGTAAAAATATCTTTAATTACTACATCTCCCCTGTGATCAGACTCACATGACTTTTTTTTTACCAACTGTTGAACACGGTGAGGTGGCATTATGGTTTGGGGGTTGTGTACGACTGGCAACGAGTTTGATATACTCATATCAATTGAATCTATAATGGATCAAATTGAATATATAAATATTTTAAACCAAAATTTAAAATAAAGCGCACAATAGCTGGGCCTTTTAGAAGATTTTTGGTTCCAACACGATAATGATCCAAAATATAAGGTGCATAATATCAAGCTGTGGCTGCTCTGCAATACTAAAAATCAGTTGAAATCACCACTTCATCACCTGATCTTCATCCTATAAAGCATTTGTAGGATTTAGTGAAGCGTAGAATCCGTCAGCATAAAATGACGCCAAAGGAAATGTTAAAAGGCGTCATTTTGGATGAGTGAGGTAAACTAGGTAATGAGGAAAGTTTTTTTTTTATAAATGGTTCTTTATTTACAATCTGTCCTAGGACAATAAGCAAATTAGTTAACAACATATACAATAACATGTGTTATGTAATTCCATTAAACTACATAACTTTATACAATGAACTATTAGTTATGAAATGAATTTACTAAATATAAATAATGAAATGTATGCTATATTAAATATATACAATAATGATTGTAACATTAATGAAATGTGTGAAGTATTTAATATGTAAAATAATGATATTAACGATAATCCATATTAAACAAATTAGAAATTAGCTTCAAGGGTGCATTTGTAATTAACCTAAGCATATTTGACTGAAACCTTTCAAAAATGTGTGCATTTGATTTGTTGGTAGTGCCCCAGATTCGTATACCGGTTTGTTGTTTAAACTGAGTTGGGATTATGGTGCAATAAAGCAAATAAAGTTTTTTAGATCTTATTTTTAGATATGATAATGTTTAGCTTTTAAATGTTATTTCCATGTGAGACTCCTGTCCATTGTTAGTCCCAAATATTTTACTGTTTAGTATTTAGGTATTTCTTCTTGATAAGTGGTAATATCAGGGTAATCTTTGCGCCTTAACAAAAATGTAGTAGGAGTCGACTTTTCAGAATTGACTTTAATATTCCATTTTAAAAAGCATTTTTCAAGTACTAAGTGCATTTTGAACAAATAAAGAAAGATGCTGCGGTTTCTGAGTCACTGGTAGCAACCGTAATATTTGGTATTGTTGGCATATCAGCTGTATATATTGTGTATGTTTAACTGTTTAATTTAAATTTTAACTTCATAGGTGGAATGTATCTTACAGGAAAGTCCATTTGATAAGGTGATTCCAAAAAGTTGTGTATTTCTTCCTGATCAGTAATTGTGTTAAGTTGAAATGGTTAAAATATATTTTCTAAATGTTTAGCAAACGCTTCTGATAAAGCTTTGTCCGTTCGACACCACGAACCATCTGTGTTTCTGAGGATTACATTGCTCTTAGTTGGTCATTTTAAAAATTTTTTTTGCTTTCCATAAAAGATGCTCACCGCACTTGGATTTGTTAATTTCATTGATGAACTGAGCTGTTGATTGATCTTTTTGATCGTAAAGTAAGTTTTTGTTTGAGGTCTTTGCAAGCTTTGTTAAATAATCTATTGATATATGGGGTTCTCTAAGCGCCCCGGTAGGTGAGTAGGTAGCGTGCTCGCCTATCATGCGGGGGTCGTGGGTTCGATTCCAACCAGAGGCTTTGGTCTGTCGCTGCAAAAATCCAGCCAAATGGTCTTTGTCACCCGGCTTATCCCTGGACCCAAATTAGAATACAAATTTAATTTGTATTGTAATTAATATAAATAAATAAATATTAAATATGGGGTTCTATTTTGTTGCCACCATTTTCTCAGTCTTCTTTGCTCTCTGATAAGCTCTTTAATTTCCATCGATATTTTGAATTGGTTGGTTTTGTTGTTGTGGGTGATCGGCATATACCCTGTTTCATGTAAAAGTTGAGTAAAATTTTCGACTGTTTCATCAACCTCATTTTCGCTTTTTAATCTTATATTTAGGTTTATATTTTGGTCGATCCACGATTGGAAGCGTTTTTTTTTATCAGATTGTGGTGTAAGTATATCTTGATTAGGTGTTTTAAAATTAGCAGCAGTTTGAAACGGTATGTGATCGGAACTCGTTTTGCGTTCAGTTGGCCAATACGTTGGTCACCAGTAAATAATGTTGTGCAGTTATTTGTTCTTAAGCACTTGTAGAGTTCGTTTTCCGTGAATTCGGTAGCCTGCAACCCCACCATGGATGTTTAATGTTTTAATCACCACCCACAACAAATTTATGACCTAGATATTTAAAAAATTGTTCGTAGTGCCTAAATTCTAAAATGTGCCTCGGGGGAAAATATATACAAGGCACAACACAGTCACCCTCGTCGAATTTTTTTGATGTGTAAACATCTATACTCGCGGGGGTAAAAATCTATTTCACAATACAATCACAAAAACAGCGTAACATGTAAGACGTAAGACAAAAACGGTGTGACTTATGATTGTATTGGTGAAAAAGTTATGGCTTCTCCGAGAAAAGGGACCTAGTGTGTGCAAATTAAGTGTGAGAAAAATAAACGCATTTAAAGTTTCTACACCCTTTTAGGTACCAGAATCCACCGTTTTTGACACAACCCGTTTTTTGACACACTAGGTCCCTTTTCTCGGAGAAGGTCACATATGTAATAACCTTTTTGTCGCTGTTGAAAAAAAAAATGGATAATGAAAAATGAATAATAAAAAATGGAAAATTAAATATGAAAAATGAAAAATAAAAAAATGAAAAATAAAAAATGAAAAATGAAAAATAAAAAATAAAAAATAGAAATGAAAAATAAAAAATTAAAAATATAAAAAGAAAAATCAAAAATTAAAAATTAAAAATTAAAAATTAAAAATTAAAAATTAAAAATTAAAAATTAAAAATTAAAAATTAAAAATTAAAAATTAAAAATTAAAAATTAAAAATTAAAAATTAAAAATTAAAAATTAAAAATTAAAAATTAAAAATTAAAAATTAAAAATTAAAAATTAAAAATTAAAAATTAAAAATTAAAAATTTAAAATTGAAAATTAAAAAGTAAAAGTTAAATATTTAAAATTTAAAATTAAAAATTAAAATTTAAAAATTAAAAATTAAAAATTAAACATTAAAAATTAAAAATTCAAAATTCAAAATTAAAAATTAAAAATTAAAAATTAAAAATTAAAAATTAAAAATTAAAAATTAAAAATTAAAAATTAAAAATTAAAAATTAAAAATTAAAAATTAAAAATTAAAAATTAAAAATTAAAAATTAAAAATTAAAAATTAAAAATTAAAAATTAAAAATTAAAAATTAAAAATTAAAAATTAAAAATTAAAAATTAAAAATTAAAAATTAAAAATTAAAAATTAAAAATTAAAAATTAAAAATTAAAAATTAAAAATTAAAAATTAAAAATTAAAAATTAAAAATTAAAAATTAAAAATTAAAAATTAAAAATTAAAAATTAAAAATTAAAAATTAAAAATAAAAAATGAAAAAAGAAATATAAAAAATTAAAAATTAAAAATGAAAAATTAAAAACGAAAAATTAAAAATAAAAATGAAAAATAAATAATGAAAAATAAAAATGAAAAATGAAAAATAAAAAATGAATAATGAAAAATATAAAATGAAAATTGAAAATTGAAAAATGAAAAATGAAAGATGAAAAATGAAAATTATAAAATTAACAAGTAAGAAAATTATAGTCGGTCTAGACCGACTATACGATACCCTATGCCATGCGTTTAGAGACCTTATCTCTCAGGCCCAACTAACTGGATATAGAAAATAAGCATAAACCAAATTTGAGTGGGATTTTTATTAATTTTTTCGGCTGCATATATGAAAAAGTTCATATCGGATGCTATATCTATATGGGGACTAGGCCCAAAAATGGGCCGATCCTGACCATGTTTGGTAAAGTCTCTTGTATTTTGCAAAAATATATACAAACACAATTTGAAAAGAATGAGTGCAATATTTCTGTTTTTTGATAGATTTAAGTGAAGATCGGGAAGCAGCTCTATATGGGGCCTATTACTAAGAGTTGTCCAATAGGGATCATTTTTGGACTACTGATTAATGGATGTAATATATACACACAAACCCAATTTGACTAAGATTTGTATGATAATTTGGATCTTATGGCAATATATGTTGATTTCATAGGGGTCATTTGTATGGGGGCTAGGTCTGAACATGGACCGATTCTCACCACTTTCAACAGCGTTCATCCCATGGGCGATAAAAGATCAAATACCAAATTTCATCGAAATATATTCATATTTGCGACCTGCAGTTTGATTACAAGCTTTACATGGACACACAGACGGACGGACGGACGGACGGACATCGTTAAATCGAATCAGATAGTGATTCTGATTCGATCGGTATAATTAAATATGGGTGTAGGTCAAATATTTTTGGTTGTTACAAACAGCAGCACAAAGTCATTATACCCAAACCACATAGTGGTATAGGGTATAAAAATGAAGAATTAAAAATCACAATTAAAAATTAATTGCAATATGTCTGGAAAATGACTACAAATCTAACAAATGAAAAATTAAAAATTAACCAGTTGAAATAAATAATAATAAATATTTTTATATTAGCAGAGCCCCTGCAGTTGTTTGCTATAAGTGATACATAAATGACGCTTTCTGTTTGATTTTAAAAAAGTGCTATAAAAAAATCTTTAATTACTAGATGTTTACACATCTCCCCTGTGATCGGACTCACATGATTTTTTTTTTGTTGATATTTGTAAATATGGTTCTTGGACTGGAGATAATATTTTGTATTTTAAAGTATTTTTAATTAAGATACATGATCCAGCGTGAGCTTTAGTGACCGGATAATATAAAAATAGGATTTGCTGGTAAAGTGGTTTTCGAATATCAATATTATATTGATATAATGTATATTTAAAAAATCTTCGATTTCTCGTATGTGATTGGAAAGCCCGTTTGCGTTCCATATTGCTATTCGGAGACTTAGTTACATAGTTTAGTAATAAGAATATTCATCATATTTACTATAGTATCTCCTTGTTGGGTGTAATTATTTTTTTTTATAACATCTGCGTAAGAAAACTGATTCGAATTTTGGTTGTTGGCATTATTATTTGTCTTATTCTCATCGTATTCTGTTTGTACATCATTATGTGTTGACTGTCTTTTGATCAAATGTTATCTTTGCAACAATTACTTGTATAATTTGCAGCCTTTATAAATTTGCAGGTTTAGTACAAAGGACAATTGAATGACTCAAACCACATTTAATGGTTTCTACAATATTGTTGAAACCTAAAACATTAAACAATATCATATAATTTTAATGGAGCTTCTATTCTAATCACTGTATTATACAAATATCTGATGTTAAATATTTCTATGTTAGTTTTGTTTGGCTCAAAATCGAGATAAAACATTGTCAGAGGGTTTTTTGAAATTTTACTTTTCATTTTTCATATATTTCTGACTTTGTGACCTTTTTTCTCAATTTCATCTTCTATCAAAACAGTTGGTGTTGAAAAATTTTAATTTTTGACGACTACCCTGTATGCCCTTTCCTTTACTTTACCAGTGAACGGTATTCATCAGTTATTTTTGCCCTTATTCTGACATTACCATTTCTCATTGATTTATAAGAAAATCCATTTGGGTCAATTACCTTGGAAAAGTTATTTACTATAGTTTTTATGTCTGCAACGTGAGGAATCATAATGGGTGGAGGTTTTGGTTCCGACTTTTCATTATCTTCATTATCTTTACTTTCTCTAACATTATTGTTTTGACTGTCATTAATATTTTCAAGTATTGAAAAAGTGTTGTTGCTAGTAGAGGGACCGTCATCTAAATGCATTTGTGGCGATCGTCGTTAATGTCTTTTTTTGGCATTGCTAATTGCCATGTTGTATCACTATTATCGCTGCCGTCTTCACTTAATTCGCTGCCACTAGCCATGCTGCTAATATAGCTGTGGATTAGTGGGGAAGATTAAGTTTGTTGTCGTTAAACAAAAATTTGTTGACTTAACAAACAAAGGGATTAACTTTGCTGTTTGTTGTTGTACTGTTTATGAAATTTATATTTGTTAAAAATAAAGGGATTAATTTGTTCTTGTATGGTTTAGAAAATAAAAATAATTGTAATGTTTATCACAACGCAAAAAGCACTATACGTCTTTACAGAATCGCGACCGAGGAATCTTTAAAGCCGATTAAGTCAATGCCAAATCGGCTCACAGAGGTGCTAAAGCGCAAATGATACCCGCAAGTAATTTGAATTTCGATGTAATTGTAGCTATTTTTGTATTAATATTTAAATTTTCCAATGCATTTTTTTTTAATTTTTCACTCACATAAAATTTGCTAAATAAATTTAAAGAACTAATAATTATCTTAATAATTTATTGGAAAAATTTAGTTTTTTTTTACTTATTTTTTTCGTAGTATGACAGTTTTAATTTTAAGTGTACGGATACTTTTTATAGCAAGTGTATGTACAATAAAAATGCTCTTAAAGTTTTTTTTTTTTAATTTTTCTAATATTCAACAAGAGATTCTTCAAATTGATTTTTTTGGTAAAAAAATGTGTCATTTAAAACCCGCGCGATGAAGATTAAATTCAAAATGATTATGCTTGAACACGATCAGTCAGGCAATTTTTACGAGGACCAACAAGTCCGTGATTTATAGTTTAATAAAATCAACAGTGCTCTCGTCAACTATCATCTTTTACTTCTGCCAAATTTTGGGCAAACTCATTCATTAAGTTTTTGCAAAACAGAAAAAAGTGAATTTCGAGGGCTCCCAAAACATTAATTTTTCCGAAAAACAAACTATCGCTCAAACCTAGGAAAAGCTTGTTAACTACAATGGAAACTCTGGCCATCTATTTTAAAGTTTACATAAAAAATCGCTTAGCGTCACCGCATTGCAATGAAACTTACCTCATTTCATGGCGGTTTTCTCATATTCTCATTTTTTAACTGTCTCTCCCTCCCTCTCTCTCTAACTTTGCCACATTTTTCCAAACTTGCTGTGGTGAATACCAATTTTGTAAACAAAAAACATATTTTTGATGTTTATGAAATTTAAATCTCATTTGAATTTCAGTTATTAGCTCTGTTCGTTTACGTGATAACTTGTAATAATTTGTACAAATTATCACAAAATTTACTAGATCCTGTTCGTTTACTTCAAAAACCCAGTAAAAGAGAACAAATGAGAGCGTAAAGTGACAGTTCATTTTTTGAGAACTTGTTAGTTTTTACTGGATATATTTTTGCCAGTAAGAATTAGCAAGCAAGAAAAAACATTTATATTTGAAAAACATATGATTGAGTTTTGTGGTAAATAAAGCAAAAATACTACAATTTTATTTTTGCGCAAAAATTTTATATAATAATTCTGAGGAAATTAATGATAGAAGAAGTAAGTAAATATTCACATAACCAGGTTTCATTAATTTTAATCTTTTAAAACCGGTTCCTGCCAAAAAATTATGTGTATCTGCCAATTTCTTTCATAATAAATGTTTATTTCAAAAGCAATAGATAATATTAGTTTCAATGAATATTTTTACATGTTCTTTTTTTAATTTAGAGTTTCACATCTTCACTTTCAAATGTGTTTACAATCAGCTGTTTCTATGAATTTGCAAATTGTTACAAATTGCTGTTCGTTTACTATTTTGGATATTTTTGTTTTTGAGAACTAATTTTTCTTACTCACTGAAATTTCGCTTTTTACGGGTTTTTACTGGGAAACTAAACGAACTGAGCTATTATCCAATAGATATTATCGACGAAAAAAGATGAGACATTTATTCTTTAACCAATTAAGCGAAAACTATAAAAAAAATAAGGAAGAAAATTATAATTTTCTAGACCGATATACGATACCCTAGAGAAAAGGTCTTAGGTTCAACTAATTCGATATAGGAAATAAGCATACACCAAATATGAGTGGCATTGTTGTAAGATTGTGGCCTGTCGATATGAAAAAGTTCATATCGGATGATATATTTATATGGGGTCTAGGTAGAAAAATGAACCTGTTTAAAAAATGTAAATGGTATTAGCAATTAAAGGATAAGAATCGGCACTGTATTAGTGGTGGTTATAATATTGAGTTTAAGGCACAAGTGAAGGATATCAAAATTTCGGCATAGCTGAGTTTAACACTCTTGCTTTTTTTCCCTTTGCGCTGAGATATGAAAAAAGAATTAATGAATTTTTAACTCCTTAAATGTAAGATTGGACAGCTACAAAAGAATCCAGACCTCTTGTTTTTCGAAATCATTTAGAGGTTTTACTACACTATCCCTGTACAATCGTCCAATACCAAAATTACCCATAGTGTTATTAGAAATTAATAAAAATTTATTCAAAAATATTATTCTCAATTTTTTGTTTTGTTAAATTATACGTAATATTATAAACACCCATTCACGAAACCCAATTACAAAATATTCCAAGTGTAGAAATTTAGAGAAGAGCTGCTTTAAAAAAAAACTCACAATTTTTTTATTCTTTCATATATGTATATTAAGTATTCGTGTAATTATTAGCACGCTTTTCCGAAATCGTGTAACATAATATTCTAAGTGTTGAGATTTTCTGTTCCTTTTAGCACTTGTCAGTGCTTCGGTTTTTTTTCAATTAATTCTTAAAATTGCGCCAATTTTGTGTGTGCATATGTTGGGTTTTCTAGGTAGCAATCGAATTTAGTGTAAGATTCTGTATTTTTTTTAAATATAAATATTTTTTCCTGCTGACAGGGACACTTTTTTAATTTTTTTCATTTTTGTAGAAATTGCTGCATATTAAAAAGTTTAATGCGGCGACACACGATAAAAAAAAACATACATACATACATATGTACGTGTTTTTATGTACAATATTGAATGCATGGGTGAGGTCAATAAACGAAAATACAACATGAACAATAAACAACAACACAACAACGACAGCAAGAACATTGACGAAGTATCTTATATTTACTGTAGCAGAGATTTAATATAATTTGTTGTAAAAATCATTTATGGAGAATGAGGATCAGTACTAACTCCTCTCTCTATGTAGTTAGCATAAAGTCGTGTATTAAAAAAAACATAATTTCAAGCTGGTCAGCCGTGTTAAAAGACAAAATATTCTTAAATATCCGGAAATCAATCAGAAGATATGTCAAAAGTAATACAGTATATGACAACCACAGCTACAAATTCTACCATCGAAAAGCGTGAAGGAAAGATCATAAAAAAAGAATTGACTTCTTGGAAGAATAAAAAATTATTGGAACAAATGTAATGCGAAGACAAGGAAATAGTCAAGTTCAAAATAGATTGAGGAGACCTGTAGCGCGATTCAGTTACTTCTTTTAACGATAATCGAATCGTTAAAAAAAGAAAACAAAATTATCGATTTAGGTTTTTAAACGATATTCGCTATTGTTAAAGTCAGCTGTTGTTGTTATCTAGACGACAACCATTTTTGTGTTGTTTATTCAATCGATAAACATTTAAAATAGTGAAAATATTTCGCTTTTATTATAAAAAAAATTTATATAAATAAAACATTAAATAACATTCAATTCATTATTTTATTTTCAAATAAATAAACAGAAATATTAATAAAAAAAATGAGGAAATTAAACATAAACATAAAACTATCCTGTCAAACACGAAGTAATTTTTTTTCTATTCTTTGTGTTTTTCGCTTATTTTGACAGAGATGCCACTCATTTACAATTTATATAAATAGAAAAATAGATTTGTCGACTGTTGTTAAAGGCCAGTTTACACTATCACACTTTGTAATACGACCTGTCAAAAAGTCGAGTATTATGAAAAAGTCGTATCATGTAAAAAGCTTATGTTATCAAATTGACAGTAATATTAAAAAAAAGGTAAACAAAAACAAAGAAAGTGGAAATAAAATATAAATTTTAAAATAAATTTGTTTGTTATTCTAAACAGCTGTTTTCATAAGACTTGAGTGTGATGGTGTAAATGGCCAAAGTATGCAGAAATAATGTCGGTACGACTTTATGACAGTCTGATGAATTTCATCGGATTTTATTATTTATTTTATTTATTTATTTATATTATTACAATACAAAGTAAATTTGTATTCTAATTTGGGTCCAGGGATAAGCCGGGTGACAAAGACCATTTGGCTAGTTTTTTGCAGCGATAGACCAAAGCCTCTGGTGGGAATCGAACCCACGACCCCCGCATGATAGGCGAGCACGCTACCTACTCACCTACCGGGGCGCTTAATCGGATTTTTATTTCGAAATATCATACGACTGAATGGTATCGTGCAAATGGGCCTTAATGTGCACTTAGTCATTTAATCGTTAGTGCAAACAACAATAGCTGTCGATATATTTTGCTATTGTCGGATCGTTAAAATTTACAGAATCGCACTGGTGGTGTTATTAGAAAAGCTTAGAGAGAATGTATGAATAACTGGATGCCACAATTGCCAAATCGATTAACTCCACTTTTCGATTTATGAAAATTTTTATTTCAAAGCTCTTATATGCAAAACAAATTTCTCTAAAAAAACAGTTAGCAGGCGGTCTCAAATACCGGATAATGCATGTTATTATTGATGATACCTAAACCAATGAGTTTCAGCTAAATTCATGGGTACCTTATCTTTTTGAATGACCTTTTTTATTTTTTTTTATTTATTTAAAGTCTATGGAGTTACAAATGTCCTCACAGACTAATATATTTGGTGTATAAAATACATATAACAAATAAAATAATGACGATTTAATTATTTAGATATTGAATAATTTTACGTTTCACAAATTCTATATTGTCGGACAAATCTATGACGTGGTAAATTCCATTAAATTGGTCACATAACCGGCGAAATGGATCATTTTTAGAATATTTAAATCGAAAATAATTAATATTTAAGAGCTTAAAGTTTCTTATCGGTCTTGATGGTATATTAATTTGAATTCTACTTAACAAGTAATTGGAGTCAATGTCGCCATGGAATAAACTGAGTAGAAAGGAAATACTAAGCATTGTTCTACGACTTTTCAGTGTCGGTAACTTTATAAAGAGCAACTCTGGATTCATAAGAGGGTAAGGCACGGGAGTTCCTACCAAGTCCACGTAGACAGAATAAAAGAAATTGTTTCTGGACAGATTCGACGAAATTTATATGAATAATGTAACACGGATCCCATATTATAGAGCCATATTCCAGGATGGGACGAACCAGGGATGTATATAGCTGTTTGGTTACATATGGATCAGAAAATTTTTTACTCCATCGCTTCATAAATCCAAGAACGCCATAAGCTTTGTTTATTGTTGAAGATATATGCGGACGAAAGCTAAATCTATGATCTAATAAAATGCCAAGATCTGAGAATGTATCAACGGATTCCAATTCACTTTCATTCACAAAATAAGTAGTATGTAGATTATTACATCTGTAAAAGGACATATGCTTGCATTTTTTTATACATTGCACCATCCACAAAAATTATTTAAATGGGATTGTAGCAAAAAGTGTTGAAAGTAATTTTGAAGAGAGGAAAATAGTTTGACATCATCAGGGTATAAGAGAATTTTAGAGTGTTGAATAACAGAAGGGAGATCATTGATAAATAAAGTAAAAAGTACTGGACCAAGATGACTTCCTTGTGTAAGACCAGAAAACAATTCGAATTTTTTATAGACAGCGTTTCTAAATTTAACCCGCTGAAATCTGTTCGTTAAATAAGATTTTAACCTATATCCTCTTAAGCAGATGCTAGTAACATTTTAATGCCATTTATTGTGGACCCATAGGGCCTTAGATTCAATAATGTCATCTGCATATATTGGTGGTATAGGTATTGAGAAATCGGATACTCTTGATGTCACAGTGAATTCTCATGCCCTGAATTCACTGTAACATCCGTTGGAACGAACAAGTATTTCGAGTGTCGAAAGAAGCATTCAGGTGTCTTGGTTTTCTAAAACGGTGCAAAAATTACTTCACTAATTCCGATCTTCTTAAAATCTATAACACTAACAACCGAACGAAAATTTAGTAAAACTCCCAAATATGGGCAGGAGCTTCAAATTATATTTTGGAGCTACTGCATCGTGTACAAAATATAGCGTTGGTGCTCATTCCAGATATATAGATACCACCATGGGAAATGTTCTTCTGAGATTAGTGAACTCATTCCAAGTACCCGCGTTTCAGTTCTATCTGCCCGCTTCTCTAGTAGATCACATCCGTTTGTAGTCTATTGTCCAGTTGATCGCACACAAGTCTTTCCTGACAATTCCAATCTAATTAAATTTATGGCAAATATTCACAAACACTATTCCCTCTTTCCTCCTTCCCATAGTCTATTTTCCTGAAATCAACACAATGCACTGCATTTGTAGAGGGAATCCCCTGAGTGTTGGTTGATAATAAAAAAATCAAGCGTTTTGATATTAAAATTATCAAAAATCAGAAAGTGCAGTTAATCAATTTGGCAAGTGAGCCATTTTACTAATGCTATGATAAATCAAATTCAACGAGATCCAAAATTAAGTTGGCAATTTTTGAACGAAAACCTTGGTTGAAACCGAAACGCCGCAGTAAAAATATGTGATGCTAATTGAAGCTACAAATTGAATTCTAACCTGGTAATTCATGTAATAATCTAAGAACTCGAGACCGCTGTCAAAGTAAATTTAAATTTTTCGCTACAATCGATTTTGAAATTACTGATATTATTGCGATGTTTTTCGCCAAAAATTTATTTCAGTGCAAATATATTATTTCTCCTTAGAGTATTTTGAGGTATTGACGAGTTGTAAAAAATAAATGGGGAAAATTCCACTTTTTTTTTTGAGATTTCATTCGATAAAAATAGCCCAACTTGATTTTTTACATGGATATGGTAAAAGTAATTATTTATTTAAGTCTTAACTTCAATTTTGCTGAGGAATGAACTTAGAAATCATCAATGGTTCTTGAGTTACAGCTGAAAAACTAAACTAACAAAAACATTAAGATAAGGAAGAAATAAAAACGGTCATAAAAAAGTTTGGCCTGAGAACGTCAAACCCTTTGGAGGTTTTATTATACTGAGCTAGTACTTTCACTTGGACTTGGAATTTCTCACCATGACCACGAAGAACTACTTGCATGTCGATGGACCAAATAGAGAAAAAAAACACAATTTTTTAGTATATATGTGAACGATTTATTTGAAATTATAAAAAAAGAAACCTTTACTATATAATAATTGAAAACTTTTTCTCTATTGTTGGTTTTAATATTTTGTTGGGTACCCATTATTTTTCAGTACTGCTTAGCAACGCCGAGCATTTAATTGTTGATAGTACCCGCTGAAATGTTTGCCACTCTGAATTAACTGTCTCCATTGAGACCTGTCTTGTTTGTGTAATTTCGTGTCCGTATATTTTGATTTACAATTTCCAATAGAATTTCTATGGAATTGAGATCTGGTGATGGGGCTGGCCATTCCAAAACACTAACTGTATTAGATTTTAGCCATTCGGTTAGAATTTTGGATATGTGTTTTGGTTCATTGTCATGTTGCAACTTCCAGACCAAGGCACATAGGGCCAGATTCAATTTTTTTTGGCATAAAGTCTAATAATAAAGCTAGAGAGCTGAATTTTGGTGGAATTGATTATATTGGCACTTGCAGTAAGTGAGAACAATTTCAAGTCAATCCGACCACGCCCTCCTATACCGCCCATATGAGGACACATTGCAGAGGAGTAAATTTTTTTTTATTATTTGATGTTTCGATTTAAACCAACTTAAATACTGATTTCTTAAAGGTATTAGGTATCCTAGTTGCTATCATCGCTGACTAAAAACTGTTCCTGGTTATTATATTCTACATTTGGTGCTTCTAAAAGTTCAATAACTTCCTTTGGTAACGAGGTTTTTTTATTTTGAGCTAATCTTTTTTTTATATTAAGGCTTGAAAGAAAAGGGTCCGATGAAACCATTGATCGGTGGAACACATCCGATAAATTGTTGATACGAGAATGACAGTTTCTTTCTCCGAGAATGACAGTTTCTTTCTAATCTCACTTTATGAACTAGAAGTAGAAAGAGTATTCTTTAATACAAACGCAGTATCGCTCATTTTGGCCTTTTTCGCTGAAACTGATGCTACATGAATAAGGAGACTTGTAATATTTTCTTCATTATCTGCCAGTTCCTTTGCCATTTTTCTTTTTAGCCGTGATCCTGCATCACTGTAAGACAGTCGTGGTCGTCCTATTTGATTTTCTGAAGCAACTTGGTCGTTGATTTTCTCCACGACAACAGTCATGCTTGACAAAAGCCAACTGGAATGTTTCCTTTTAAATGTCGTAATTGTACGATTATATTTAGGTAGATTTTTCAGAATATAAAGGTGAAAACTCCTTATTTTCTTAGTGATTTCGGCCTTTAAGTCAACTGACACATCATTTAAATGAAATTTATCAACAAGCCAGTCAAATAACGCTTTTTCATTTCGGTTTTCGTTGATCCACACATCCAGTAGGACAGAATGGCTTACCTCAAACTTGGCTAAAAATGCAAAATATGCGCGAATGGGCAAAAATGGGCATAAAATGTTAGCAACAAGTTTAAAAACACAGTTTAGAGTAAACATTTGCATAATCACTTTTTGGCACAAATTGGCAGAAATTAGTTTTTTACTCCACGATACACGAATACTTCGGTTAGATTTTTTCTAAAATAAGACATATCAAAGACAATCCACAACTAAAAAATATAACTCATAATTCGAAAACATTTAATAACAATTATATTTGGCATACCTTGACCTTTATTTTACATTTTGCCAAAAAAGATTTGGATACCTGGTGTTGCTACAGCAAAAGCGCAAAGTTGAGTAAAAGACTCCCACCAATTTTGACAAAACAAACAGCTAACCAGACAGCTGATTTTGTTAGCGCTGCAAAAATGCAGCGTTGCCACTGAAATGTTTTTATTTGCGAATTCGATGTACATAATGTATGCCCTTTCTAAATATTCAGTTAAATTCAAAATATATTTTACAAAAATTTACGACTTTATGCCAAAAAAAATTGAATCTGGCCCTATGTGCAAGGGAATATTTTCGTCCGCGAATGGATACATTACGTTATTTAGAATTTGCATGTATCCAGTTCTAGTTAGAGTATCTTTTACTTTAATTTTACCTATTCATTAGCCCAAAAAGGTAACCCCATATCATAATATTGCCACCGCTAAACTTAACAGTTTAATTTTTATATTTTGGATCTAATGCTTTTCCCTTTGGTCGTCGTACAAATGTTCTTCCATCATGGCCTCTTAAATTAAACTTGGACTCATCTGAAAAGACAACAGTATTCCAATTCGGTCTTGATCAGTTCATGTGTTCTTTAGCAAAGTTTAGGCACGCTAGAAGATTTTTCTATAATATCAGTCGTTTCTTCACAGGACGATAACAACCAAGATCAGTCTCAACTGCTCCTGTCTTTGACTCATTTTATGGGGCCTGCCGAAAAGTTTGAGTCGTCTCCACGATATTTGTTGATAATATATGAAATTATGGATGTATTCATGGAATGTTTATAATATTAATATTTATCATATTAATTATAAGATTAAAACATTGAAAATACAATTGTAAAAAAAACAGTTGAAAGAAAACGTCGGAAACTATAAAAATTTAAATAACGGTTAAAATTTTATACAGTTTCTTTCATACCATTTTCTATTTTTATTGTTTTGAGCTATTCAGGTACAGAAGTTTTAAAGTTTCCATTGTTTTGTCATCACTAAGAAAATACATTTTTTATCGTTCATTTATTTTCTTTTTAATTGAATTTCTTGTTACAAATTTTTTTATCTTTCGATAGGGAACACGGCAAAGTGTGATTTCGCAAAAAAATCATAATATTAGGACTTAAGGCGAATTTTGTAAAAGTTTCAAATGTATTGTCACACATTGTATTTTAGGATCTTTTTAAAAATTTAATTATTTTTAAATTGTTTTAGTTTACTACGTTTTTTTTCTGTACTTTTATGTTATTGACATTGTTGGTCGAAATATTAGTTAATAAACTATTTAAAATATAAAAATATTTCATAGTCTCTTTTTATTTTTTAATGACCTTACGACAAACAATAAAATGAGCAACAAATAAAGAGGTCAACAATTCATAATTTCAAAATATCTAAAAATAAAACTAATAATTTACCAATCGCTTATTCAGAGTAACTTAAATTATTTGGCTATTATTCATGGTGGTGCAATGAAAGCACTACAAAGATATCCAAATAAAGCTTTAAAACTGTTATCAATCTTCCACTGACTTTTTCTATATTACTCGTATCTCTTTATAAAACTGTATTGAATACAAGGAATACGATGAATTAGAGGATTGTGAGAAGTCGTTTGGAAACAATAACCTTTCAGAAACTATAAGAATATTTAAGAGTTTTTCTTTTTCTTTCTTTTAACTCATACTCTCTGCGTGGGGCAACCCCATTCCCTCTTATCCAATTAATCTGAAACTTGGGTTATAGTGTTGTTGTGACTACAGATTAATTTTGGGGTAGTCACGTACAGTCACGCATAGTCACGCACAGTCACGGAGTGATCTAAATGTCATTTCCCCTCATCCGATCGATTTGAAAATTAGTTCATACCCTTGCTGTGAAAAAAGATTAACTTTGACTTAGTCACGCTCTGTCACGCATGTTCACGCACAGTCACGGAAAGATTTAAAACGGATTTCCCCTCATCCAAGCAATCTGAAACTTGGTCAATATACTTGCTGTTAAGAAAGATTAACTTCGACATAGTCACGCACAGTCACGTATAGTCACGGCCAGTCACGGAGTGATTTAAACTCCATTTCCCCTTATCCGATCGATCTGAAACTTGGTCGATAGACTTGCTGTGAAAAGGGATTAACTTTGACATAGTCACGCACAGTCACACACAGTCACGCACAGTCACGGAGATATTAAAAACTCATATGCGTAAGAAAAGAAAGAGTTTTAAGAAAAACTTTGTTTTTATGGGTTAGATTATTTTAAATACAAATATTAATATATATTGGAAAATCTCGAAATGCTTCTACTATGGAATAATCCTCCTTTTTTTTTAGAAATGTGCGAAATGTGCGAATATCAAAAAAACTAAGTTTTGTATTATTTGGTTTTATTTCCCAACCCATAGTAAGGGTTTCATCCAGTTTACTAGAACAATTAATCTATAATATTAATAGGCTATGCGATTTCTTGTGACTGATGTTTTGTTCTACCGTTTTTTCCCGATTTTGACCAAGCGTATATTATTTGAAAGGTATTTCTTTTAAGCTGTTTTCCAGATTTCCAAATTTTAAAATTTTTTCTTTTTATATTGAGTAAATTGCATTAAAAGTTGCTACTAACACATAGATAATATTATACAATGATATGTGTGTGTTTAGTAAATTTGTTAATGTGTTTGTATTAAAAATGAGTTTGGTTTTGTGTTGATTTGTGAATAGGCTATAATTGATTAGCATACTTTTAGGATCTTAATTTAATGAAAAAAAAAATTTTTTCTTAGTATTTCCGATCGAATTTCGAGGGCTCGAAACTGCTAGTATATTTAAATATGCCAAAATTCATAGTTTGGCCTCGGCAAGGAATGGGTTAACATTGTTCGATTTATTCCAAATTTTTTGCACGGAAGACTTGCACATTTGGTTATTATATTTTAGGCGTTACATCTAAAAACTCAACAGCACTTACAAAATATTTGATTTTTTTGAATAAATTGTCTTTCATTGGCTTGAGGTCATATGCAACCCCAAGTCCAAAAGGGTTAATGGGGTCTTATTAATTTTTTTTCAGAAACCCTAGGCTATTAAGATAAAATATAACATTTAAAAGTAGAATATTGATAAATTTTTGATAAAAAGTATTTAGAAAGAGTACATTTACTAAATATTTCACAAAAAACTAATATTTCTCGAAATCCGCAAAAAAAATTCTTTGTAAAAAAAAAAATCTGGCAGCGGAATTTACTTAAAAATTCACACAATTAATCTCTAACATATATTTAACAAAACCTTAGAGTGCCAGATCCATTTTTTAAAATTTTGTTTAAGAAAAGTTTTTAAAACTTAATAAAGGAGTTTTCAAAATTGTATCAAAAAAATTTTCCATCTTTGGTCTCATTTCGCTATTGTTTAACAACGTGGTAATAAAACAATACTTCATATCTGAGTACTTTTAGGTATAGAGACCAAAAAAAAATATGGTTTTAATCAATTTGTTAAAGTTGAAAAATGTTCATTCCATTTTATGACCTAGAGTTTTTGGCACAAAAGTAGTCTGGGGCATTTGTCATTTCTTGACGAGTTTTTTTTCGATTTTGAAGTTATACAGGTTTTTGGAAAGACTATTTAGTATTGATATCGATTCATATAACAACTTGTCGAGGAAATTAAACTATAGAACGAAATTTTCGTAAAATCTGAAAAAAATCATATTTTCCCCACATAAACATACTTGAAATTTTCAGTCGCGTTGAGGCACCCCTAAATTTTTTTTTAATTGACCCAAAACTTTGTATTTCTCAGCTTATCTGCTCTTCGCATATTTCGAGCGGGCGAGACTTTAAATTTGAACATTTTTTCCCCTCCATGTAATGAAGGGCCACCCTAATATATATCTGTGGTCACAAGCATTAATCATTAGTCGAAAATCATGCTTTCGAGAAAAATAACTTTTTATATAAATGCAATCGGGCTTCATTACGACTTAGGTCAGTATGTTTTCATTAATAACTTTTTAATAAACAGTGTTAGGGAAATGGGGATTTCACAGAAATATAAAGCGTTTTTGGTAGAACATGATAGCAAACTTAACTCAAATCGTTCTTAAGTCGACTTAGGTGGTTATCGCTTATGACCACAGATATATATATATACATATATATATATATATTTTTTTTGAAATACAATGTCCAATGGGCTCTGTGGCACTACTTTTTGGATGAATAGTTTTGTGAATAAAAAAATGTATATCTTGATTTTTCCATACAAATTTGTATCAATTTCGAATATAAAATGTCCCCGAAATTTTTGATAAAATTTCGTTTATAAAAACCAGGTGATTTTTATACCCCATACCACGTTGTGACCTAGACCCATCTTTTATAACACCGATCGACTAAGAATCACTTTTTCAGTCGATTTAGCGATGTCCGTCCGTCCGTCTGTCTGCCTGTGTTTCCATGGAAACTTTGTAATCAAACAACAGGTCGCAAATATAAATATGTTTTGATAAAATTTGATATATTCACTTTTGAAATCGGTGTAAAATGGTGTATTTTCGGACCTAGTCTTCGTTCAAATAACCCTTGTAGATAGACTTAAATTTCGGTAAGATTCAAATTATCACATAGTTCTCGGAAAATTTTGGTTAGTGTGTCTTTATTGCACTAATTAATAAGTTTTTCAAAAATAAATCAAATAAATAATTCTTAGTCATAGGCCCCATATAAAGCTGTTTTCCGATTTTTACTTAAATCTAACAAAAAACAAAAATATTGCACAGATTTTCCTCAAATTTGGTTTGCATATGTTTTTGAAAAAAATAAGTGAATTTACCAATACGAGTATGATCGGGATCAGTCAATTTTTCCAACTAGTCCCTAGACCTAGTCATATCTGACGGCAAAAAAAATTAATAAAATGCCACTTCAATTTGGTATATGCTTATTTTTTATATACAATTAGTTGGACTTAAGACCCGTTCTCTAAACACATGGTATTGTGTATCGTATAGTCGGTCTAGGCCGTCTATAATTCTTGTACTTATTCATTATGAAGAATAGATATATTTTGACAATCGACAATAGTAGTTTTTTATACCCTCCACACCACAGTGCAGAGGGTATATATCGGTATGTTCCTGTATATTCCGTTTGTAACGCATCCGAAAATGAATTTGCGACCCCATAAAACTGTTGAAATATTTATGTTTCTACAAACAAAAGTTGTTTTCTTTTTTTTTTATTATTTTCTATGAAAATAAAAAATCTTATTTTCGATATTTATCATTTTAATGATTGAGTTTGAAATTATTCAGGCTCAAGATCAAATGGTTTTACTTTAAATAAAGCAAAAAACATTGGCGCATTTGTTTCAAGAATTGATCTATATTCCGCATAATAGGTTTCGGGAAGAGTCACCAACCCTCATCAGTAACCAAAGCAGTAGATAGTTTGTTTGGTAAAAAGTTAAATTCATATATATTTGCTGAAAACAACCAAATGAGAATTCAAGCAAAGAGTTATACTATTTAAGCCTCTTCAAATATAACAAACTAAAATATAAAACAACTTTGAAACAAATATGTTTGTATATGAGTACACATTGCATACTACAATATACATGTTTGTTTTTGTCTTGAGAAAACAAGAAAAACAATTTGATTTTGCTAAACTTACATTAAGCGTTAACGGCGTGCGCTTCGTGCTTTTAATTTTAGTAGCAGGCTCCAGCCCTCGAAATTCGAGTGCAAATTCATTAAATAAAGATCCTAAAGGTATGCTAATCAATTATAGCCAATTCACAAATCAACACAAAAACCAAATTCATTTTTATTACAAATACATTAACAAATTTAATAAACACACGCATAGCATTGTATAATTTTATGTGTGTGTTAGTAGCAACTTTAAATGCAATTTACTCAAAATAAAGGAAAAAATTTAAAAATCTGTAAATCTACAAAACCGCTAAAATGAAATACCTTTCAAATAATATACATTTGGTCAAAATCGGGATAAAACGGTAGAACAAAACATCGGTCACAAGAAATCGCCCAGCCTATTAATATTATAGATATTATCAAAAAGTTTAATCGAAATCCTTCTACAAATATATATTATCCGATATTTTGTTTTAAAAAAATGTATATCTCCTTAAATTTGACCTTTGGCCTTAAAGAGGGACAATTTATAGTGTTTCGATTTAACCTTAATTTACAAGATTGAGAACTTATATCAAGTAGTATAACAGTTTGGTAAAAGATATTTGAAATATGAAAACACTAAAAAGATGTAGACTAAAAGTCGAAAAAGTATGAAAAATCACATTTTTCTTCAAATCCGCTGAAATAAAAACGCTGCCCTAGCCAAACTAGGAACAGGATACCAACAATATTTGGCATTTTTAATCACACATTTTTTGTTAATAAGTCCTTAAAGTCCAATCGTTGATTTCGAAAAATTTCTTGAACAAAATTTTTGAAAAAGTGAAATTGGAGATTTTGAAATAGTGCTAAAAAATCATCATCAAGATAGTGCAAAAATGTTGTTGTTGTAAATTATTTCAATGTGTTTAAAAATGTAAGCTCGATTTTCTTAATCAAGTGGTCTGCGGTGCATTTATTGCCTGGGGAACTCGATATAACTTGGCTGTTTTTCAACCGATAATAGATTTTGTTGTTTTATTAGAAAGATAATTTTCTCTATATTATGGTTTATTAATTAATTTAATTGAAATATCAAAATTTTTGTGAAAAATTATTTTTTTTTTTTTGATAATTTTTACATGTAAATGCATATTTGAAATCAGTGCGCGTCCAGAAAGCATTGTCCGATTTGGCTCAAATTTGGCGCACTTAAGTTTTAGATACAGTGTCACAATAATCCGACCCGCACGTCTTGAAATTTAAAAAAAAAATGGCTGCCACCCTAGTATATATAGTATAGCCGGTTGTCATTCCATTTTTAACGCATCCAAAAATTAATTTGAGGCCCCATAAAGTATATATATTCTTGATCCTTATAACAGCTCGAATCGATATACCGATGTCCATCCGTCAGTCTGTCAGTTGAAATCAAGCTCATTCACAAAAAAAAAACACTTACCTGGGTAAACTTAGGATAATATTATTTTTCATTACTTCGAGCAGGTTCGTATTTAAAATAGGCCAAGATATGGCCTAAAATATTGAGACCCCTCCAAAAAATGCTAAAAATTCTGTGTGTTTGTTGTAATAATTTTTACATTCGTTATAAATAACGCAATTAGTCCAGATTTTAAAACCTAGATTGAGGGTATAAAAGATTCGGTACAGCCGAATTTAACACTCTTACTTGTTTTCTTTAAATTTAACAGAGGTATTAATATGTGAAAACCCGATTTCTATCAAGAATGAATTCATGAACTTTTGGAAAAAACAAAACAAGTTTGTTTAATTCTTAAATCAGTATGTAATAATTAAAAAAAAAATGCACACAGAAAACAGGACTCGTTGTGGCTACCAAATTTAAAGCCAATTGGTTCGATGAACTTAAAAACCGAATTTTGAGTTGATGTCAATTTCAATTCTATTGCCTTAACATTAAATATTGTATCACAATAAAAAAAGGTTAGTTGCTATAAAATTTCTATTGATACAATCGAAAACTCAATTTTTAAACTTTCGAACAATTCGATTGGTATTTTTCTGTAAATATTAATTTAAAAAAAAACCCAAGATCCCTAAAAAATATTTACATGGTAATTATTTTTTTTAGAGCTAAGCAGATTCTTAAGAATTAGCAATATTATACTAAAAATAATAACTTTTATGATTTAATACTTTCGTATTCAATGGTTTTAAAACTAACTTCATTTTAACGAATTCATTAATTGGAAATCAGTTTGTATGCGCATATTGATGGTCTAGAGTATTTTAAATTATAATTATTAGTTAAAAAACCAAAACAAAAAATAAATATATTCAAACACATTCGAGGCAACATTAATCAAATCAAATAGCAAAAAAGATAAGCTTTTTTGTTTTTATTTTTTTGCTAAACAAATTAAATACTTGGCCGCTTAATGGATTACAGTTGACAACTCGATGAGGAAATTATTATGACGATGATTTGTTTGACTTTTTGAGGTTGCAATTTTGGTTAAAAAACGTTTTCCGTTTTGGCTTGTTGCATTTATTTCATATGAAATACTCCTCCAATCAACTCACACTATTGCTCTTCCAATGCCAAATACTTATTGAGTCCATGAAATGAAACATATAATTGCCATCGCAAAATTGTTATAGTTTAGTTTTATACACTGTTTGGCTGTTGGCTGTCTTTTGCGTGTCAATTGTCAATTTTTTATTAGAAATTGGAATGTATTGTATATAAAGTTTAATTACATAGAAAATTGAATGGCCAAGTAAGAAAAAAGACACTGACCGGTTGTCTTTTCTTTTATCAAATGAGTTTTAAGAGTTTAATTGTAAAAAAGGGACGTGTTTCTTTTTATTAGAATAATATGCATGCAGGTCATAATAGTTTTTTATTATACTTTTCCAAGAATTTTTTTTTTTAATGCGACTCAAAACAATAAACAAATTGGATAATAATATTGAAGTATTAATGAAAAGTTATAGAGAATTTTATTTAGCATCAATAAAAACGTATTTATAGAAAACTCCTCAGCAACTAAGACGGTTTTTTTTTATAGAAAACGTCGCAGCAACTGTGACTTTTATTGCTATAAAAAATTCCTTTTTTCTATAAAAAAATTTTCTCAGAAAATGTTCTCTTTTAAGAAAAGGCCCTTTTTAACACTAAGTACTTTTTTTAGCCAAAGGTGCACACAGGAAAAATAAATTACCAACCGAATTGTTCTGTAGTTTAAAAAGAGAGTTTTCATTTGTGTCAGTAGAAATTATATGGCAACCACATAGTGGTATAGGGTATAATGACTTTGTGCTGCTGTTTGTAACAACCAAAAATATTTGACCTAGACCCATCTTTAATTATACCGATCGAATCAGAATCACTTTCTGAGTTGATTTAACAATGTCCGTCCGTCCGTCCGTCTGTGTGTCCATGTAAACCTTGTAATCAAACTGCAGGTCGCAAATATGAATATATTTTGATGAAATTTGGTATATTAGCTTTTATCGGCCATGGAATACACGCTATTGAAATTGGTGAGAATCGGTCCATGTTCAGACCTAGCCCCCATAAAAATTACCCATATGAAATCGACATAAATTGCCATAAGATCCAAATTGTCATATAGATCTTACTCAAATTGGGTTTGTATGCATTCATTACATCCATTAATGAGTAGTCCAAAAATGATGCCTTTGATCCCATATAGAGCTGCTTCCCGATCTTCACTTAAATCTATTAAAAAAACAAAAATATTGCACTGATTCTTCTCAAATTTTGTTTGTATATATTTTTGCAAAATACAAGAGACTTTACCAAACATGATCAGGATCGGTCCATTTTTGGACCTAGTCCCCATATAGATATAGCATCCGATATGAACTTTTTCATATCTGCAGCCAAAAAAAATAATAAAAATCCCATTCAAGTTTGGTTTTAGCTTATTTTCTATGTCCAGTTAGTTGGGCCTAAGAGATAGGGTTTCTAAACGCATGGTATAGGGTATCGTATAGTCGGTCTAGACCGATTATAATTTTCTTACTTGTTTTCTACTGTGATAAATAATTTACAGTAAATACAATAGAATTATTGTTGCCATCATATCAAAAATTTCGTTATTAATTTCACCGCAATTCGGTTGACAATACATTTGATAGCCACAACGAAACTGTTTTCTGTGTGTACCTTCTTTGCACAGGTAATTTTTAAGAAAATATAATTTTTTAAAAATAAATATTTTTAAAAAAAAGTATTTTTTTTAAAAAAGGTATTTAAAAAAAGGACTTTTTTTAAACTAAATCTACTTTTTTAATGAATTTTTAAGAAAAGGTATTTTTTTTTTGACAAAAAGTAAATTCTCAAAAAGGGTCTTTTTAAGAAAAGGTACATTGTTAAGAAAAGGTATTTTTTTAAAATTGCTAATTTTTTAAGAAAATGCTCTTTTATAAGAAAAGCCACTTTCTTTGCACAGGTAATTTTTAAGAAAATATAATTTTTTAAAAATAAATATTTTTAAAAAAAAGTATTTTTTTTAAAAAAGGTATTTAAAAAAATGACTTTTTTTAAACTAAATCTACTTTTTTAATGAATTTTTAAGAAAAGGTATTTTTTTTTTGACAAAAAGTAAATTCTCAAAAAGGTACATTGTTAAGAAAAGGTACTTTTTTAAAAATGCTAATTTTTTAAGAAAATGCTCTTTTATAAGAAAAGCCACTTTTTTACGGAAAGGTACTTTCAATTAGAAAAGGAACTTTTTTAAGAATGAGTACATTTCAACAAAAATACTTTTTTTGAACAAAAGGTGCGTTCTTAGCAAGAGGTACATTCTTAAGAAAAGGTACTTTTTTAAGAAATGGTACTTCAGAATATACAATATTGTAGATAAATAAGGTCCTTTTTCAAAAAAAAAAAAAAAAGAAAAAATAAATTTTTAAAAAAGGTTTTTCTAAAAAATTGTAATTTAATTTTAAAAATTAAGTTTTTAAGAAAGTACTTTTTTAGAAATTGTACTTTTTAAGAAAAGGTACTTTTTTTTTTAAAATATGCCTTTAAAAAATGTACTTTTTAAAAGAAATTACCTTTTTAGCAAATAAGAAAATTATAGTCGGTTTAGACCGGCTATACTATACCCTATACCATGCGTTTCGAGAGAGGTCTTGATCCAACTTTGTTGAGCCTATAACTGAATATAAAAAATAAGCATAAACCAAATTTTTATGCTATTATTATAAATTTGTGCCCTTCAGATATGAAAAAGGTATTTTTAAAAAAGGCCTTTTTTTATAAAAAGGTGTTTAAAAAAGGAATTTTTTTAACTAAATGTACTTTTTTAATATGTTTTTTTAAGAAAAGGTACTATTTTGATAAAAAGTAAGTTCTCAAAAAGGATCTTTTTAAGAAAACGTACATTGTTAAAAAAAGTTAGTTGTTTAAGATTAGATACTTTTTTATAAAAAGGTACTTTTTTAAGAAAAACTACTTTTTTAAGAAAATGCTCTTTTTTAAGAAAAGACACTTTTCTACGGAGAAGTACTTTTTTAAGAAAAGACACTTCTTTTAAAGAAAATGTACTTCAATTAGAAAAGGAACTTTTTTATAGAAGGATAGTATCGTACTATCTAACCAAAATAGTACGTTTAATGGTTAGCTTTTTAACAGAGGTACCTCTCTAAAGAAATATACTTTTTTAACAATAGGTACCTTTTTACAAAGAGGTACATTCTTAAGAAAAGGTATTTTTTCAAGAAATGTTACTTTTAAGAATATATAATATTTTAGATAAATAAGGTACTTTTTCAATAAAAAAAATAAATAAAAAAATGTTTAAAAAAGGTTTTTCTAAAAAATGGTAATTTAGTTTAAAGAATTAATTGTTGTTGTTGATTGACTGTTTGTGTGTAATATTTGTATTTTACTTTTGGCTAATCAGTCTCTTTTATGCATTATGCGAAATAAAACAAAGTTTTAGTTTCCAAAATTTTCTGAAAAAGAAAAGATGATGATGCTAGAAATAAACCAGCGAGACGTTGGGAGAATTATGGAAACTAAAACTTTGTTTTATTTCGCATAACGCATAAAAGAGACTGATTAGCCAAAAGTAAAATACAAATTAAAAAATTAAGTTTTAAAAAAAGTATTTTTAAATATGCCTTTAAAAATAATTTTTAAAAAAGGTATTTTTAAAAGAAATATTTTTTTTCGCAAGTTAGAAAATTACAGTCGGTCTAGATCGCCTATACATGCGTTTCAAGAGAGATTCTTTATCCAACTTTGTTGAGCCTGTAACTGGATATAAAAAATAATCTAACCCAACACTATTCCAACACTAACTTATGGATGCGAACTGTTTGCGAATTGCGATTCAATCAGCAAAAAAAAAACTTGAAATGCTTTACAACAATATTGTTAGGTATGTGAATGGTTTAAGGAGATTTGAACACATATCGTCCTTCTCGAAAAGCCTGTGCGGAGTATCACTTGAAAACCTACTAAAGATTAGAGTACTAATTTTTCTTAATAAGATAATATACTGGAAAGCCACAATACTTATGCAATCATATACGATTGGCCAAATCAAACAGAAGTAAAAAATTAATTATTCCTAAACATCGCTGCCTAGTATCAGAATGGCACTTTTTCATAAATGCTTTCCACCTAATATTCAACTTAATAGCAAAGCAATACATTTCAAAAAATCCTTATTTAAACACTTTGACTAAACCTAAACTTTTTAAAGGTATTTCTTTATTGTATGCTTATTTTTTTAAATTTTTTCTCTCTCCTTTTTTTTTGTAATGTTTAATAATTTTCAATTTAAAAATTTTTTTTTTAATATTCTATGTCATATTTTATTAATGTCATAATTTTAAAAATTCTTATGTTAATATATTATTTATATTAATTTTTATATGTATTAGTTACAATTTTATTTAATTTAGTTCGGCTAAACATGTTTGTACACTACCAAAATCCTGTACTCTAATTATAAGACTTAGTCTTGTTGTGCAGGAAATCATTAAATTTAATAATAATAATAATAATTGGTTAATGGGGAATGTGGTTGACCCACGACAGACAGACAGACAGAGAGTACGAGCTAAAAGAGAAAGAGTTTAATATGCATAAACCACATTTTTATGCTATTGTTAATAATGTGTGCCTTGCATATATGAAAAAAATTTTATAAGGGGACTAGTTTCAAAACTGGACCGATCATGATCATATTTAGTAAAGTGTCTAACTATTCTCAAAAACATATAAACCGAATTTGAAAAAAAGTTATGCAATATTTTTGTTTTTTTAAAGATTTCAGTTCGTCCTTTGGTCGTTAAAAACTTCTACAACAATTTTCATCAAAATATGTTAATATTTGATTACAAGGTTTTCATGGACACACAAAGGAACGGACGTACGGACGGTCCCCGCTAAACCAACTCAGAAAGTGATTCTGAGTCGATCGGTATAATAAAAAGTGGCTTTAGGCCAAATATTTGTGGTAGTTACAAACATTTGCACAAACTCATTATACCTTTACCACATAATGGTACTATTCAAGAAATGATACTTTTAAGAAAAAGTACTTTTGAAGAAAATTAGTTTTTTTAAAAAGGAATTTTTAAAAATAAATATTACTTTTTGAGATAATGTCCTTTATTTGACAAAAGATACTTTTGTCTGTATTTTTTAAAGGAAAGATACTTTCTTAGGAAAAGGCACTATTTAAAGAAAAGATAGTTATACCCTATACCACTATGTGGTTTGGGTATAATGACTTTGTGCTGCTGTTTGTAACTACCAAAAATATTTAACCTAGACCCATCTTTTATTATACCGATCGACTCAGAATCGCTTTCTCAGAATCACTTTCTGAGTCGATTTAACGATGTCCGTCCGTCCGTCCGTCTGTGTGTCCATGTAAGCCTTGTAATCATACTACAGGCTGCAACTATGAATATATTCTGATGAAATTTGGTATATAAGCTATTGAAATTGGTGAAATTCGGTCCATGTAGAGAGTTAGTCCCCATACAAATGACCCCTATGAAATCGACATAAATTGCCATAAGATCCAAATTATCATATAGATCTCAGTCAAATTGGGTTTGTATGTGTTTATTATATCCACTAATCAGTAGTCCAAAAATAATCCCTATGGGACAATTCTTAATCATTGGCCCCATATAGAGCTGCTTCCCGATCTTTACTTAAATCTATCAAAACACAAAAATATTGCACAGATTTTCTCAAATTTGGTTTGTATATATTTTTTTTTTTCAAATACCAAATATGGTCAGGATCGGTCCATTTTTCGACCTAGTCCCCATATAAATGTAGCACCCGATATGAACTTTCTCATATCTGCAGCCAAAAAAATTAACAACAATGCCACTCAAATTTGGTTTATGTTAATTTTCTATATCGAATTAGTTGGACGGAAGAGATAGGGTCTCTAAACCATGGTATAGGGCATTGTATAGTCGGTCTAGACCGACTATAATTTCTTACTTGTTTTTGATTAAAGTGATCTTTTTAATAAAAGGTATATAACTATGCAGAAATGAGAAGGTTTTTACTACATTAAACTTTTCAGCACTTGAGCTGAACTTCTATAGAAAACTTTTCAAGAACTGAGATCGTTTTCCTATCGAAAACATTTCATTAAGTGAAACATTTTTCCTATAAAAGAACTGAGACAGATTTCCTTAAGAAAACTTCTCAGTATTTGAGACAGTTTATCTTTACGAAACTTTTTATTGACTGAAATAGTTATTCTAAAAAATCCCACCGGAACTGATTCTTAGATAGTTTTTGATTTTTTTTTATAGAATAATTCTAGATAAAAATATTCAGTTATAGAGACCATAATTCAGTTATTATCTCTTAGGCAGCTTTACTACAGAAAACTTTGCAGAAACGAAGACAGTTCCTTGATAGTATACTGCTTGGAAATGGAGACAGTCGTTGTTCAGAAAACATCTAGGGTTTACAGACAATTTATTAATCTCGATTGCAAAATGAACTCCCAAATCTATCAACGAGTCAACTGAGTTTAGTTTTGTGTCATGGAAGACACATTCGTTCGAAGATGGCGAATATCTAGTGAAGTTCATAGACCGACATTTTTTTAGATTTATTTCCATTAAGTTGACATTGCACCATTTGTAGAAGCTATTTAAGTCAGACTGGAGATGGATACTGTCTTCATTGTTTATGATGGTTGAGTAGATTTTTACATCGTCGGCATACATAAAGATATTACTATATTGAATAGACTTTGGTAGATCATTAATAAACAGTAAAAATAGGATAGGTCCAAGGTGACTCCGTTGAGGGACACCGGAAGTAACATCTATATATTTCGATTTAGAGTTATTGAAAATTACAAATTGCTTACGATGTTTTAAGTACGACCGAATCCATTTTAGGAAGTTCCCGGAGAATCCAATATTATCAAGTTTCGCTAGCAGTAGATCATGGCTAACTTTATCAAAAGCTTTGCTAAAGTGCGTGTATATAGCATCAATTTCTTTGTTTTTGCAGAATCCAGAGTTTATATAGGAAGTAAATTCCATTAGATTGGTAGTCGTAGACCGTCCTTTGCAAAAGCCATGTTGAGCCATGATGACATTTGGTGTGATAATATATCAGTTATAATTTTCTCAAAAAGTTTAGGTATGGCATTAAGCTCTGCAATTGCTCTATAATTAGTAGTATCACTGCTTCTACCAGAATTATGGTGCGGAATAATAAATGAGTTTTTCTAACACTTTGAAAATAAACCGAATTTAAGAGAGTTATTATATATAAGAGTTAACGGGGTATCCAATATTTCAGCACAATTTTTTAAGAATACCATCTGGACCCGGATTAAATGAACTTTTTATATTTCCTAGACTCTCAAGAACAGTCAACACGTCTAAGGATGAAATATTAATTGATGTCAGTCTTGGAATATCATAGGGATATCGTGTGTTGTTTAACGTCATTGTGGAAAATATGGACGCAAAGAATTCATCAAAAACATTTGCAATATCAACATCGTTTGAAAGCACACTACCATTCATTTTCATAGTGGTTGGGTATGATGTAATTTTGCGTTTAGAATTTTCGAAGTTGTAAAACATTTTTTAATTTCTAGGTTATAATCACTTCTGGATATAACATATAGACTTTGATCAATTTGATTATTACTTATCTTAAATTTTTTATAGAGCCTGTTTTTCCGATTTTTCAACCATGCTAGTACGATTGTATTCCATGGAGTATTTGATTGATTCCAGACAGTAATTGATTAAAGATTTGGTAGTTAGTTCGTTTAAAGCACAGTGATTCAGAAACACTAGAAATTTTAGTTCTCTGTGGAAGTGGTGTGGATATTAAAAGTGTTGGATGATGATAATCCTCAGGAAAACATAACGGACTTGTTCTAATTACACTGAATAGTGTAGGGTTATTTACGAACACGAGATCCAGCATTCTATCATTGCAGTTAGGAACGTTATTTATTTGGAAAACTCACATCAGCAAGAGATTTAAGGAAATCATGGCTCCAATCAGTTTGGGTAATTGGAACTAAGAAATCGGTATCATCTAAGGTTATCCAAGATGCTGCCGGTATATTAAAATCGCCAAGTAGGATCAGGTAGTCAGCTGGTCTAAGTTTATCTGCAACAGATCTAATTGCTAAAGAGTGTTTTTCATAAAGTTGGAAATCGGAGTTGGGAGGTATATAAGAGCAAGTAATAAATAGTAAATTCGTTCCAAATTTTATGGCCACAACCACTAGCTCCAAATTTGAAGAGTTTTCAACGATGATTGCATACGATGATGCATACTCGACACAGCAATTAAAACACCGCCACCAAGCTTTCCATTTCTAACTCGCCTAAAGAATTGATATCTATCACACATTATTTCGGAGTTATTAATATTACTTTTTAGCCAGGTTTCCGTAAATTTCATATCAAAATCGAAACTGTTCAGGAATATATTAGAAAGCTTAGTATTTATCCCATTTACATTCTGGTAAACAATGTTAAGAGTTGAGGTTGTTATTAGTTTTTTTGGTTCAGGTTGGCAGAAGTTGGGAGACGTGCAAAGTTTTCGTCACGATAAATAAATTTACGTACCAGTGCATTTTTCGGCCAAAAGTTAGTATTTACAATTTGATCAAATAGGTCTACTGGAACAATTATTTTGAAAGAGGTCCTATTCCTTGAGTTTATTTTATAAACGAGAGTGTCATCAGGTAGTGTATTATTGAACTTAGACTTTTAAAAGTTTTTAATTTCTTCGGCAGTCGTGTCGTAATGGAAACGAGTAGCAAAAATGGTTTTTCTGGGTGGAATAGTACGAAGTTTTCTAAAAAATTCCGCAGGTTTTGGTAATAAAGTGTTAACATTTGATGCTATTTTTTATGCCATTAAAAAAGCAATGTAGGTATGTGAAAAGTTATTGTTTTGGTGTTAATTGTTTTATAATTGTTTGGATACAAAATTTTGGAATTTTATATTTGAAGTGAATTAAATTCAGTAGCAACATTTGAAGAATTTTATAATTAGCACAACATGAATATTAAAAGAATAATTTTAATTGTTTGTACATCTAAAATAAAAAAAAAACTCTAATAAATTTCAAAGAAATTATACACATGTTTTTATTTTAGTATTCAGATACTTAAAATGAACTTTTGCAAAATAAAGGTATGATCATCTGATCAAATGTTTATGTTAAATTTTGTTTAACGTAAACTTAAAATAAATGAAAACGCCAATTCAGCGCTTTTTAAAAAAGCTAATAGGAGCTAAATACAGACGGAAAAGCGCTGCAAGTGCAACTTATTAGAGCCTGAGACAGTTTTGTAAAAAAAAAAACACTTTTCACAACGTTGTAGAAAAAATTTTGTCATGTTTTTTTTGAACAACACTGTACATACATATGTTCCTCGGAGCAAATTTTTATGTTTGATTTAACCTTATATCTGTAATTTTTATATGTTTTTTTAGTATTCTTTTCAAAAAATATCAACAAGGTCCACTAAATCAGCCTTGAATCATGATATTTCGTAGATTTGAAATCTAATGTGAAGCAATCCTTGATGTGGGACACCCTAATCGGCATGTTATAGACAGACAGTTTTTATGAATTACATTATTTTTTTTCATTTTTTTTTATATTTTCATTTAGAGAGTAAAAGAACAACGTTTTAAAAATAAAATGCTTGCAAAGCAATCATTTTTTTTTTTTTGTTTTTGCCAATTTCTAAAGTGTGTGTATTTTGTTTACACAAAACAGATGAATGAATGAATGCATGAATGTATGATTTTTTTTTTCTAAATAATTTTTAAATTCTATAAAAGCATGAACTTTTCCTTATACATTTCTGTGGATTTTCTTTTAATTTCAGATATTTCCAACTCTAGAAAATTTTTTTATTGAATTTAAACAAAATTTATTGGTTTAAAATGGATACGAATTCAGTCAGTCCTTTGCCAGATGCTCCTTTGGCCATGATGGAGAATGCGAAAACTCCACCGGGAACACCGTCTGCCAGTGATATGCCACCACCACCAGATGAAAAGTAAGTAAAATTGATTTTCATACCAGTATCATCTAATTTCCTTTATTCCCTGTGGTTAGTTGTTAACCTTAATTTGCAGTCATTTCATTTATCTAAACCAAAACAATTTATTTTATTTTATTTTAAATAAATAAATTGTGAAATAAGTGTAAGTACGAGTAATTCGTGTTTGTCAGAGATTTTTAAGATATAAACATGACAATCAAATTTATGATAATTTTTTTTTTGTGTTGTAAAATTTTTTATTATTATTAAAATGATGATAAAGACTTTTGCACCTAAAATGAAGCTACTCGTAGTCTTATCAGCATACGTGTTTAGTTAGCAGAGACAAAAACAAAGGAAATTATAAATTCTTGTTGATCTGAATTTGTTTACGTGAAAAATAAAGTCTTAATAAAGTCGAAAATTTTTGGAATACATATAAAAAATTTTCCTAAAACTTAAAAAATAGTAAATATTCTTTCAACAATGAAAGGGTCTTGGGGGCATCCGTAGTTGGCGTTGAAACTTTGATATGTTATAGAATACGTAAAAATAAGAGACCCTTATTTTTTTAGGTGCTCATTCTCATATTTTGGGGGTACAAAAAGGTACCAAAACGTCTGTTTTTCCGTTTTTTTTTTCTTGAAGATTTTTCACATTTTATCAAAAGAAACCATATACAAGGTGGTCCCTCTAGTGTTAGTATTTTTAACTACTGGGAATTTTGAGTATGGCAACACCAATGTTAGCTATTAGTATAATACTAACAGTTCCAGCGCTCGAAATTCGAGTGCAATTTCTAGGCAGCTATAATTTTCAACTTAGCCAATTCACAAACCACCGCTTTTTATACCCTATACCACTATGTGGTTTGGGTATAATAACTTTGTGCTGCTGTTTGTAACAACCAAAAATATTTGACCTAGACCCATCTTTAATTATACCGATCGAATCAGAATCACTTTCTGAGTTGATTTAACAATGTCCGTCCGTCCGTCCGTCCGTTTGTGTGTCCATGTAAACCTTGTAATCAAACTGCAGGTCGCAAATATGAATATATTTTGATGAAATTTGGTATATAAGCTTTCATCGGCCATGGGATGAACGGTATTGAAATTAGTGAGAATCGGTCCATGTTCAGACCTAGCCCCCATACAAATTACCCCTATGAAATCGACATAAATTGCCATAAGATCCAAATTGTCATATAGATCTTACTCAAATTGGGTTTATCTGCGTTCATTACATCCATTAATCCAAAAATGATCCCTTTGGCCCCATATAGACTGCTTCGCGATCTTCACTTAAATCTATTAAAAACAAAAATAATGCACTGATTCTTCTCAAATTTTGTTTGTATATATTTTTGCAAAATACAAGAGACTTTACCAAACATGATCAGGATTGGTCCATTTTTGGACCTAGTCCACATATAGATATAGCATCCGATATGAACTTTTTCATATCTGCAGCCAATTTTCTTACTTGTTTGGTTTATTATTGTGAATGAAGAAAACAAACTCATTAACAAATTTAATAAACACACACATAGCATATGTATAATTTTATGTATGTGTTAGTAGCAACTTTAAATGCAATTTACTCAAAATAAAGAAAAAAAAAATAAAAATCTGTAAATCTGCAAAATGGCTAAAAACAAATACCTTTCAAATAAGATGCGTTTGGTCAAAATCGGGAGAAAACTGTTGAACAAATCATCGCTCACAAGAAATCGCCTTACCTATTAATATTATACATACTAGCAGATTCCAGCGTTCGAAATTCGAGTGCAATTTCTAGGAATCTTTATTTTTCAACTTAGCCAATTCACAAACCTTTTATGGTTCATTATTATTGTGAATGAAGATAACAAACTCATTAACAAACATATTTACAAATTTAATAAAACACACATAGCATATGTGTAATTTTATGTATGTATTAGTAGGAACTTTAAATGCAATTTACTCAAAATAAAGGGGAAAAAATTAAAAATCTGTAAATCTGCAAAATGGCTAAAAAGAAATACCTTTTAAATAATATACGTTTGGGCAAAATCGGAATAAAACAGTAGAACAAAACATCGGTCACAACAAATCGCCTAGCCTATTAATATTATAGATACCACTATGTGGTTTGGGTATAATGACTTTGTGCTGCTGTTTGTAACTACCAAAAATATTTGACCTAGATCCATCTCTTATTATACCGAGCGACTCAGAACATATCAAAAAAAAAGACTCAGAATCACTTTCTGAGTCGATTTAGCGATGTCCGTCCGTCCATCCGTCTGTCCGTCCGTACGTCTGTTTGTCCATGTAAACCTTGTAATCAAACTACAGGTCGCAAATATGAATATATTTTAATGAAATTTGGTATATAAGCTTTCATCGGCCATAGGATGAACGAAATTGAAATTGGTGAAATTCGGTCCATGTTCAGACCTAGTCCCCATACAAATGACCCTTATGAATCGACTTAAATTGTCATAAAATCCAAATTATCATATAGATCTCGGTCAAATTAGGTTTGTGTGTATTTATTACATTCATTTATCAGTTGTCAAAAAATAAACCGCATCTGGCAATACCTGCAGCCAAAAATATTAATAACAATGTAACTCAAATTTGGTTTATGCTTATTTTCTATATCCACTTAGTGGGACAGAAGTGATAGGGTCTCTAAACAATGGTATAGGGTATCGTATAGTCGGTCTAGACCGACTATAATTTTCTTACTTATTTTATGTATGTTTCAGTAGCAACTTTAAATGCAATTTCCACAAAATAAAGGAAAAAATTTAAAAATCAGTAAATCTGCAAAACGGCTAAAAAGAAATACCTTTCAAATAATATACGTTTGGTCAAAATCGGGATAAAATGGTAGAGCAAAACTTCGGTCACAAGAAATCGCCTAGCCTGTTAATGTTATAGATATGCAGTTGGGAAATATTGAAAACTTATTTCCAAGGTGGTGAATCTTCTACCGAATGTGCAAGAAAATTACGTTCAAAATTGTTTAAAAGAAAGAAGCGGCTTCCACGCATTATGTGGAAAATTTTGTCAAATGTGTGCATGAAAGTGGATCGTTATTGGATAATACAACACGTTCTCGTACTCGTTCAGTGCGCAAAAACGAAAACATTGCTGCTGATGTCTAGAGTGTACACGAACAACCAAGCAACTCAACTCGCCATCATTCTCAGGAATTGAACACTTCACGCACTTTTATGATGCAAAGTTCAATTAGTGCAGAAGCTGATGCCGCACGACTATTCGCAACATTCTCTAATTGGGCTATGGAACGCTTGGAAGAAGATGAGCATTTCTACCGAAAAATCATCTATTCTGGCGAAGCTCATTTTCATCTCGGTGGTTACATGAAAAAGCAAAATTGTCGCATCTAGGGCACAGAAAATTCTCATATGACTGCGGAAAAGCCAATGCATCCTGCTCGGTGTGGTTTTTGGGCCAGCGACGATATCATTGGGCTAATTTTCTTCGAAGATGCGAAGACAAATGCGTTACAGTGAACAGTGATTGCTAACTTGCTAAACATAATAAAAATTCCACTCAGATTTGGTTTAAGCTTATTTTCTATACCCAATTAGTTGGAACAAAGACCATGTAAAAATAATTTAATATTAATAATAAGGTTTGAATTTTCTTTTTCATTGTTGTAGCAAACAGCAATAAAAATCAAGTAATCCAGTGTATCAACTAAATATTACGATTTATAAGTCGAATTTATACATAAAATCAATTGGCTTTACCATAATTCATGTAATTCAGTAATCACAACAGAATAATGTGGTAGTAAATGGGACCATCAAAATTCGGTTGCAGAAAATTTTCAATATTATGAAATGTTATTACAAATATATGTAAAAATCAGCAAAAGCATTAAAAATTAAAACTATGCAATATATTTATTAATAAAGCTATTTTTAAAATGAAAGCTATTGAAATTATATAATTTAGTTTTTTATACCTTTATACCTTGTTTTTTTATACCATGTGGTTTGGGTATAATGACTTTGTGCTGCTGTTTGTAACTACCAAAAATATTTGACCTCGACCCATCTTTTATTATACCGATCGAATCAGATTCGATTTAACGATGTCCGTCCGTCTGTGTGTCCATGTAAAGCTTGTAATCAAACTGCAGGTCGCAAATATGAATATATTTTGATGAACTTTGATATATAAGCTTCCATCGGCCATAGAATGAACACTATTGAAATTTGTTGAGAATCGGTCCATGTTCAGACCTAGCCCCCATACAAACGACCCCTATGAAATCGACTTAAATTGCCAATAAGATCCAAATTGTCGTATAGATCTTAGTCAAATTGGGTTTGTATGTGTTTATTACATCCACTAATGAGTAGTCTAAAAATGATCTCTATGGGACAACTCTTAGTCATAGGCCCCATATAGAGCTGCTTCCCTATCTTCACTTAAATCTATCAAAAATCAAAAATATTGCACTGATTCTTCTCAAATTTTGTTTGTATATATTTTTGCAAAATACAAGAGACCTTACTAAACATGGTCAGGATCGGTCCATTTTTGAGCCTAGTCCCCATATAGATATAGCATCCGATATGAACTTTTTCATATCTGCAGCCAAAAAAATTAATAAAAATCCCACTCAAATTTGGTTTATGCTTATTTTCTATATCCAGTTAGTTGGGCCTGAGAGATAGGATCTCTAAACGCATGGTATAGGGTATCGTATAGTCGGTCTAGACCGACTATAATTTTCTTACTTGTTTTAATTAAGAAATAATATGTATTAAAACTGTCACGGTGTGCTTGAAATATTTTAAATAGAAATTTTCACCAGGTTGAAATTTTTAGATGTAATCGATGAATAACCTTATTTTGATGAATTCTGGTGAGTTTTAAAAAAATCGGTGGAGCCGTTTATTGTGAAATACAACCATGCCAAGAATGTCAATGAAATAAAATAAAAAATATTTTCTTCCTCTTATGGTTTTTACTTTTAACCTAACCGCACGCGTTTTACACAGTATCGGCACATGTGCATTTTATGCATTTAGAAGTGGAACATAACATTTTTGATACAATGAGTTAATTAAATTTTAGTAAAGATCACAAGTTTACGCATTCAGAAAATCAGTCTAAAATTTGTTTACTTTGCCTTAAAAAGAAAAAGACTTTATTCAGCATTAGTGGTAAACTCAAAGAGAAAGTTGATAAATCAATCGACTACGATGCAGAAGACGAACGTCTCCCAAACGCTATTTGTTCTACTTGTCAAATTAATTTATATGGTTTCATCAAAAAGGAAAGTGAATTAGCTCTATCTCAAAGCCGAGGTAAACCCTTAAATGTAGCTGTTCCTGATTACCAAGAATTGCGTAAAAATACCACATGTCGGTTGCGATATCAGCTGAAGACATAAGCACCTTGCAATGCAATTTTTCATTATCAATGAGAGCAGTTAATGGCCTTACTTCTGGAGAGTTGCAACTAACAACAGAAAATTATTCGAACCTCATTTGCAAGAAAAATTGAGAAGTATAAATCACAAGTTAGATAAATATTTCAGCGTTCAATCCAGCTCTTTTGTTAAAAATATGAAGGGCAAAACAGAAAACATTGATCAGAATTTAACTTGATTGGTTTCACTGATGGCGGTGATAGTTTTCTGAAGATATGCTTATATATTCAGTCAAAGAACATTAGTATTGATAGCACCAGTAATGCAGTTCGACAGACTTACAGTGATGGTATTGCTGCAATATGTTTCAAAGATTCAGGTGTTAAGAAACTTTTTATTATAGGATTAGTTGGAAATGTTGAAGAAAATTACGCAAATGTTAGAAACTTATGGTCGATCCTTGATATAACGAGTTTTACGTCTGCGACTATAAGTTGACAAATATACTAGTTGGATTGATGAGTCACTCGAGTACCTACCCCTGCACATGGTGTAATGCAAAAAGACAATTTAACTTCCTGTGGTCAGATAAGAACTATTGGTGTTGTCGGCTGAAGTGTGAAATGTGGTCTAAAAGTGGCAGCAATAAAAATGATGGAAAAAAATATGATTGCTGCATTCAACATCCAATTTGTTCACTGAATGATAATGAAGAAATCATTAATATTATACCTCCTCCAGAGCTTCACTTAATGATTGGCGTGGTTAATCACATCTTCACACATATGCTAAAAGTATGTGAAACTGAAAGTTTGGATTGGGCAAAAAAATTTAATGTTTCCAGAAACATATTCAACGGTTGTCCCTCATTTGCTGGTAATGCCTGCAAAACTCTATTAAATAAAGTATATTACTTAAGAGCCAATAAAAATATTGATTGTTTGAAGTATGCAAAATGCTTTGATAAGTTTCGCTACGTGGTAGATTAATGCTTCGCTTTGAATTTATATCATCACTTTGAAACTTATATTAACAATTTTCACCAAAGCTACACTGACTTAAACATCAGCATTACACCAAAAGTACACGCGGTACTTTTTCATGTGCCTTATTTCTGTAAAAAAAATGCAAAGAGGACTCGGATATTACAGTGAACAAGCTATCGGCTCTACCGATTTTTTTAAAACTAACCAGAATTCATCAAAATGAGGTTATTCATCGATTGCATCAAAAAATTTCAACCTGGTAAAAATTTCTATTTAAAACATTCCAAGCACACCGTGCTGTAATATGAAAAAATTTTTGAAAATCGTTGACATTATGACAAAACAAATAAGAGTGTTAAATTTGGCTGTGCCGAATCTTTGATACCCTCCACCTCGGTTTGAGTATTTATAAAAAATGTAAACAAAATATTTAAAAAAGTTAACAATTTGTTAAACTTAATACCAAATTATTTCAGCAAATTCTTTGTTTTGATCTGTATTTTTGTTTATTTCAAGAGTTGGTCTATAAAGCTCTCTCACATTAGTAATTCGCAGTCCAAGGAGGAAAGATCGTTTTCGTCTTTTCTATTATTCCGGATAAAAGAAAACACGTTTCGGTGTTTGCTTTTTGGTCATCGTGGTTGCTGATTGGCATGCATTTAGATTATATCAGAGTTCAGAAAAAAACACACACTGAATAAAAAACTCGTACATATATGTAAACAAACATAACTTAGACCAACACACACATATTTTTATTTTCATATCAATTATGTTTGTTTTTAAATTTTCTTCGGTGCCCAACACAACCATGACTGTGTTCGTTTTAATATTTCGTTATTTACACGAACATTTTTGTATCACGTACTTTTTGTTTCAATCACACATAAAGCACACATTTTTGAGTGTTGCTTTATTTGAAGTTCATGTTCTGGTACGTGTACTGAAAAAAAAAAACAGAACATGTACAATAAACAGGTTCGAGTTCAGTTATATTTTAAGTCGTGTTTAAAATATAACTGAACTCGAACCTGTTTATTGTACATGTTCTGTTTTTTCTTACTACACGAGCCACAACACGACTTAAAATATAACTGAACTCGAACCTGTTTATTGTACATGTTCTGTTTTTTTTTTTTTCAGTACACGTACCAGAACATGAACTTCAAATAAAGCAACACTCAAAAATGTGTGCTTTATGTGTGATTGAAACAAAAAGTACGTGATACAAAAATGTTCGTGTAAATAACGAAATATTAAATCGAACACAGTCATGGTTGTGTTGGGCACCGTAGAAAATTTAGAAACGCACATAATTGATATGAAAATAAAGATATGTGTTGGCTGCTTTTGAACAGAACATTGTGTGTTTCATGTGTGTATTTTCTGAACCTTGGATTATATACGTATATGCATGCGTTTCCGCTTATACGTCATAAATAGTTAATTAATTTAGTTTAAGTTTTTGCAAATTTAATAGCTCGCCCTAACCACCATTGCGAAGGTAATGGTTGTGTAGGGTGGCTATACGCATTATTTATTTATTTATTTATTTATTAGATATTTATTACAATTCAAATTATAATAAATCTTAAAGTTAAAGCACTAGCAACTTAGGCTATCGGCTTGGGGTGGCTATACGTATTAAATCGTGCTAATTGGAGATGGATGCATAGTTTCTTTTAACTGGCCAAATAATTCTTCATTGCGGCCCTATACGTCAGATCGAGTAACAAAATAATAACCAAAAAAAAAAAGCTCTCTCAATTTTTTTTGTTAATATATTGCCATATTTGGAAAAGAAGTTTTCAATATTTACACAATACAATACAAAATCTAACCCAGTGATGCCAACTTTTGATTTTTAATTAAATTATGTTAATAAAATATATTTTCATTTATTGACTCCAAATTCTACTACCTGGGAATTATTATCGAACTTCAATGTTTTGGGTTTTACCTTGCCTACCATGAAGTCAAATTTTGAAGTCATCATGAACACTGGTTCAAATTAGGGATACCAAATGCAAAAAACCAAATGTCCCAAAAATTTTAAATATAATAATTTGTAATCTTTATTTTCTGAAAAACTTAAAATGTACATCCAAAAAAATTGTGAAAAATAATATATAAATAACATTCTCATCAACTTGCGATTTATTTATGTAACAAATTTTATGTTCGCAATTCTTAAATATCATTTGAGATTTTCTAAACTTCATTTAATTTAAATTAATTTTTCTTATCCTGAAATGCTATTAATGTTTCCTCAATCGCAATATTTTTTTTTTTTAATTGCAGTTGATTTTTTAAATGTAAACATATTTGGTGTTTTCTGAATTTCAATTTGTGTTTAAAGAATAAAATTTATATTTTAAAAATTCAAGTGATATCTTCTAAATTTCAAGTTATTATTTCCGACGTTTAAATATGATTTTCTGAAATTCAGTTGATATTTTCTAATTTATAATTGGAAATCTGAATTCCAATTTTTAGAGTTGATATTTTCTTAAATTTGAATGGAAAATTTAAAAGGTGCAATTTTGTATTTACGTGAATAATAATGCTTTAGTAATTATAAACAATTTTAAAAAATTAGATGTAATCGCAATCAGATATTTTGTAGGTAAAGCAGAATAATAATTTTATATAACTACGTAGAACTGCGTTGAAAGCAAAAAAGAACTAATTGATGAACTCGGTAACTCTATTTTGTAACCACAACAAAAAGTTGGTATGGTCATATTTGTAAAAGAATAATGGAAAGACGTATGAAATAAAAGACCAGCCCTGTGTATACTCTTAACATTGTTGTGTTTGATATCTAATTGAAAATGTTGACATTCATGTTAAAATAGAAATAACGATTACAAAGCTAATTAGAACAAAAATTGCGGCGCCATCTACTGTGGCATAGCAACACTGAGCAAAATGAAATGACACTCTGTTTGTTAATACAAAAGAAATGTATTTTCCCTAAAACAAAATACATATTGGAGAATTCTATATAAATAAAATAGTATACCGATTTATTTCTAACATGCGGTTATTATGAATATACATGTATATCGCACCTGTACCTCTAAAGTGAGTCAACTCAAAATTTTTCAATTTTCACTTTTTGCAAGAAAACGATACACAGTGGTCCTATCTATCCACTGTAAAAATCTTACATCGATTTTTCTAGCCTTTCGCAAAGACATGTTTTGAGTTCCACTCGAAAGAATTGTTACTTTTGCTGATCACTGAAAAAATTGCAAAAACAACTACTGTTGTATATAGGGATTGCAAATTTTGATGAAAATAAAAAAATCGGAATTCGGAATTCGAAATTAAATATTCTCGGAATTCGGTCGAATTATGAAATATAAACATAAAATTATTGTACACAAATTCAATTAGTACAGAAACATTCTGATATGGCTTATCATTTAATAATAAAAAAATATAAAATTATTGTTTTGTTTGCTTAAAATATGCTCTGAGGAAGCAGAGATCACTTAAAGCTGCGTCTCCGAGTCTCGATCGAACGTTTGTACAAAAGTTCCCTGCAATTGAGAAAACTCGCTCGGACTCTACGCTCGATGGCGGAATCGAAATCAAACATGAGTAGACGGACTTTAATATTTTGCCACGAACGCCGTTCTCTTCAAAGAATTTCATTTCAGATTTAATTTTTGAAATTAAGCTCCGATTTGTTATTTGTTGGGTTGAGCTGGACGATATGTTGGACGATAAATTCAATTGAATTTTGTTTTACAACTTTTGCATCAACGACTGGGGATTAGTTTGTTCTTCCGACATCACTTCTACCACATCGTCAGCTTCTGACTGCTCACCTGAGGAAGTTTCCATGTTGGTGTTAAATATCAATCTTTGTGCAAAGCTTTCAATAACTTCGCCTATTGTATTTTTCAATGGTCTAGTGAAAGATTCGTGTATCTCACTTTTTCCGCCATTGTGTAAATATTGAAGAGTTCCAGACACATTTGTTCGTCTTTGGCTTATTCGGTCTTCTAATTTGTTCTTCAATTTTAGTGAAAGTTCATCAGATCCGAAATTCTCAAGCATAAAAGACAATGCTGCATCAGCTGAAAGCAGATTTGCATCTTCTCGACAAAGGGCGTCAACAGTAAGCTTCACTGGGAGAAGTGCAGAGATGATATTTTTAATCGACGAAATTTCAGCATCTAGAATAACGATGCAATGTCAATCAATTCTTTTCTAACACAGCTTTTTGGTTGGTATAACGTCAACGTGTTCCTCATCCTTTGATTCCTCGAAGTAACTTCCTTGTTCTTCTACACTAATATTTGCTATATCTGTGTGAGCCACCAATTCAGTTGTATTTGAATTATTATACAGAACATTAATTTCAGCTAAATGTATCGCGTGTGCGAAGCACAACTGCTGATTACATGGTAAAAGCCGTCCAACTTTGTGCATCACAGCTGCCCCATCAGTTGTTATGGACGTAATATCTTTATCAATATCTAAATTGTTATCTTGCAATGTGGTTTTCAGGGCCGTAATGCATTTCTCTGCAGGGAAACGTCCTTCAACACGTACTAAATCTAAATTCCAAAACTATTTCTTGCCATGGACATTCACATTTAAATAACAATGGTTTCTTGATGATGTCCATTCATTTAGAGTTAGGCAGAATCGTGTTCCATTTTCTTTGAAACTAATAAAATCCTGCATCATTTTAGCACGCATTTTTTGTGCGTATTCTAAAACCATTTTGCGAATTGAGTTAGGTGATTTTGGTAATATATAACCTCGAGCGCCTCTAACCAAAAATAAATTTCTCAAATTGATAGACGTACAAAAAACTTTTAATGGGATATTATCCAAGGCACACATTCGTGATACGATTGCACGCTGCTTTCTGGAACTTCATCTTGCACGACATCACGTTTTGATACATTAATATTGTGTATTGTTCTTAAATGCGTGTGCTGCGGCGTTGTCATTGAACCAGCGGTTTTTACTATTTCATTACATATTTTACATTTTGCTGTTAGTTTTTTTGATCCTCTCAAAAAATGAATCCAAACAGAATTTTGATTTTTACATTGCTTTGTGTATTCCGCATAACTTTCTTCTGGTGACATTTTAGGATGTACTATTAACAATAATTTAATATCTTAAACAAACGACCAAAAATTGACATTTTATTTTCAATAAAGACCAAAAAAAAAAAAAGACAAAATTGACATTTTATTTTTAATTAATTTAAATTCGGAATTCGCTGGGAAATTTTCGGAATTCGAAACTGAATTTGTGAAAACGAATTCCGGGATTCTTGCAATCCCTAGTTGTATACTTATTATTCGCAATTCTTTACAATTAAACAACTGTTTTTAAATTTTATAGTACATATTAAAAAAAAAACCGTGTTTTGCCTCTACTGAAAATTTGTAAATTTTGAGTTGACTCGCTTTAGAGGTACAGGTGCGATATGTATATTATTTTGTAATTTAATATATGTATGTATGTACATTAGGGCGGGTCGATTTGTAGGGAAACAAAAAAATCGCTCAAGTGACAAGGAAAATCATATTCTAGGGATCAAAATAAGAAACTTTGCCCGAGGAACCATACCTCTAAAACGAATTCTGATGTCCCGACTTTTGATTTTCTGTCTGTCTGTCATGGTGCAACCCCATTCCCCCTCAAGCAATTGATCTGAAATTTGACCCATAATCTTTTTGTGACTACAGCTTAATTTTGGGGTAGTCACGCAGAGTCACGCATAGTCACGCATAGTTACGGTTATTTAAAGTTATTTACCCTCATCCTATCGATCTTTTTGAATAACATAACATAGTCAAGGCGTATGATTATTATTTTTTAGCAGAGTAGAAGATACGTATACGTATGAGTGTTCATTTTAATATTAAATCAAACATAGTCAGCCCAATTCTAAACAAAAATGGTGATTTTTTGAAATGTTTGTATGGGGAACCCCCCAGGGGGTTCCAGGGGCTGTGCCACTGGCATGGGTGGGTCGGCCCTCAAAAGTTAGTGGGGGGTCGATCATACATTTGGACTCGATTGGGGCACTCTAAATGGGTTAAATTGAGACAGACAGACAGACAGGTCAAAATTCGGGACATCAGAATTCGTTTTATGTTTCCTCGGGAAAAGTTTCTTATTTTTATCCCTAGAATACGATTTTCATTCACACTTGGGCGATTTTTAAATCGACCCGCCCAACTAAATATATTAGTCTCTAAGGACATTTGTAATTCCATAGACTTTAAATAAATAAATAAATTAAAAATTTTAAAAAAAATTAAGCAAATGCTACAAATTTAGAATAACAACAATAACAAGAACAACATAGAAAAAACATATTTTTTTATATTTTCATTGAAATCTCAGGACTTATTGAACCGCTTTGGATAATTTTAAATAGCAACCTACTCAGGATATCAATGAATCATCTTCACTAAAAATTAGGAACCCAGCTGACCAATCGACAACGTGATCATGATTTTCACAGACGGACAGATGGACATCGCTCTTTCAGCTCCGCTTGTTATAAGGCTCATATTTTATGGGATACAGGTTTTTTCTTGTAATTATTACAAACGGACTGTTGTGGAGGCTATAAAAAACTTTTGTTGTTTACAAAAATTTATCCTTTGTGCTTAAATTGGTTTCCTATTTGTTACCACAATTATCCCATCAAATATTGTCAATTTTTTAATTAAATACGAAGTAACGTTTAGCTTACATACAATCTGATGTTTTTGGTTTTCTTTTCCACAATCACCACTAATCAAATTTTCTAAACTCCTCACCTTTTTCATAGTCATCCACAAAAACCAAAAACTTCCGTTTCTCATGTTTGCTAAATCCTTTCTATGTATATCGCACCTGTACCTCTAAAGTGAGTCAACTCAAAATTTTTCAATTTTCACTTTTTGCAAGAAAACGATACACAGTGGTCCTATCTATCCACTGTAAAAATCTTACATCGATTTTTCTAGCCTTTCGCAAAGACATGTTTTGAGTTCCACTCGAAAGAATTGTTACTTTTGCTGATCACTGAAAAAATCGCAAAAACAACTACTGTTGTATATAGGGATTGCAAATTTTGATGAAAATAAAAAAATCGGAATTCGGAATTCGAAATTAAATATTCTCGGAATTCGGTCGAATTATGAAATATAAACATAAAATTATTGTACACAAATTCAATTAGTACAGAAACATTCTGATATGGCTTATCATTTAATAATAAAAAAATATAAAATTATTGTTTTGTTTGCTTAAAATATGCTCTGAGGAAGCAGAGATCACTTAAAGCTGCGTCTCCGAGTCTCGATCGAACGTTTGTACAAAAGTTCCCTGCAATTGAGAAAACTCGCTCGGACTCTACGCTCGATGGCGGAATCGAAATCAAACATGAGTAGACGGACTTTAATATTTTGCCACGAACGCCGTTCTCTTCAAAGAATTTCATTTCAGATTTAATTTTTGAAATTAAGCTCCGATTTGTTATTTGTTGGGTTGAGCTGGACGATATGTTGGACGATAAATTCAATTGAATTTTGTTTTACAACTTTTGCATCAACGACTGGGGATTAGTTTGTTCTTCCGACATCACTTCTACCACATCGTCAGCTTCTGACTGCTCGCCTGAGGAAGTTTCCATGTTGGTGTTAAATATCAATCTTTGTGCAAAGCTTTCAATAACTTCGCCTATTGTATTTTTCAACTAAATATATTAGTCTCTAAGGACATTTGTAATTCCATAGACTTTAAATAAATAAATAAATTAAAAATTTTAAAAAAAATTAAGCAAATGCTACAAATTTAGAATAACAACAATAACAAGAACAACATAGAAAAAACATATTTTTTTATATTTTCATTGAAATCTCAGGACTTATTGAACCGCTTTGGATAATTTTAAATAGCAACCTACTCAGGATATCAATGAATCATCTTCACTAAAAATTAGGAACCCAGCTGACCAATCGACAACGTGATCATGATTTTCACAGACGGACAGATGGACATCGCTCTTTCAGCTCCGCTTGTTATAAGGCTCATATTTTATGGGATACAGGTTTTTTCTTGTAATTATTACAAACGGACTGTTGTGGAGGCTATAAAAAACTTTTGTTGTTTACAAAAATTTATCCTTTGTGCTTAAATTGGTTTCCTATTTGTTACCACAATTATCCCATCAAATATTGTCAATTTTTTAATTAAATACGAAGTAACGTTTAGCTTACATACAATCTGATGTTTTTGGTTTTCTTTTCCACAATCACCACTAATCAAATTTTCTAAACTCCTCACCTTTTTCATAGTCATCCACAAAAACCAAAAACTTCCGTTTCTCATGTTTGCTAAATCCTTTCTATGGTGGGGAAAGACCGGTGGGGATGGTGGTAATATGCTTTGAGTTTTTCAACACTTCCTTTTGCTGCCTTCACTTTTCCGGCTGGATTCAACAGTTTATCGCGTGCTAAAGTAATGAGTTGCCCTCAATATCATGGAGTTATGTGGGTCGTCGTATAAGGTTTTTCTTAGCTTTCGTTTCTTTGCCTTTTAATATGCAGGTGTGTAACGTTTAAATGCTAAACAAACTCAAAAATTATTTGAAATCAATTTTTATTATACTCGTATCCTTTTGCGGTTGCTTACTTACAGCGACCAGGAGAGAAGGCCACTAAGTTCATAGTCACGTTATCGTTTGTCCCAGTAATTTGTATTACAAAGACGACACTAGCAAGTGTTTGAAATGAAATGTGCCTTTTTGTGTTCGAAGTAGATAACGTTCACGGCTATATATGTATGTAATTCCTATTATAGTGGGTAATTGTGTGTGCTTGCTTATGAAAGCTAATTAATCTAATTTTATTTTTTAGTTTTAAGGTTAGTATTTGAAGCATCTAAATAAACATAAATATTAAAGAATTGTATAAACTTATAAAAGAATAAACTTTTGTTAATTTAAAAGAAATTTGTTAGAGAGAGAGAGATAGAGAAAGAAAATGTGCAAAGAAGTGATTATTACTTTAAGGGTATTCACTGTTGTATGTGTCGTATGTGCTAAAATTATACAACAGTTGTATAATTATTGTTGATATTTTCCATACAAGAAAATTATACAACAATGCAACGTTACCAGGTATGTTTTTGTGGTGTACTATGTGATCAGCTGTTATTTGTTTACAATTTAATCAGTTTTTATTGTTTATTCCAAATGTTTTTTTGCACGTTTCATGTAAATATTGTGACAAAAATGGTACAAATAAAAAAAACATGGAAGGAAATATATTAAGGTTTTTGTATAGGAGGACAATTATTTTGCTTTCATTTGATTCACTCGTATTTTTTCAGATTGTATTATATGAATATACGACAGGTTGTTTACATATATACTATTTTATGTCTTGTATTTCTTTACAACATACAAATTTAGTACACCTTCTGAATTCCCTAATTGTTACAATTTGACAAATGTTTTGTTAAGCAGTGTTGCTCTTTTAGCATATTTTCTGCAAGGTCGGTCTAGACCGACTATACGATACCTTATACCATGTGTTTAGAGACCCTATCTCTTAGGCCAAACTAACTGGACATAGAAAATAAGATAAACCAAATTTGAGTGGGATTTTTATTAATTTTTTTGGCTGCTGATATGAAAAAGTTCATATCGAATGCTATATCTATATGGGCACTAGGCCTAAAATTGGACCGATTCTGATTATGTTTGGTAAAGTCTCTTGTATTTTGCAAAAATATATACAAAAGAAATTTGAAAAGAATCAGTGCAATATTTTTGTTTTTTGATAGATTTAAGTGCAGATCTGGAAGCAGCTCTACATGGGGCCTATAAGTAAGGGTTGTCCCATAGGGACAATTTTTGGACTACTCATTAATAGATATAATAAACGCATACAAACCCAATTTGAGTAAGATCTATACGACCATTTGGATCTCAATTTATGTCGATTTCATAGGGGTCATTTGTATTGGGGCTAGGTCTGAACATGGACCGATTTTCACCAATTTCAATTGCGTTCATCCTATGGCCGATAAAAGCTTATTACCAAATTTCATCAAAATATATTCATATTTGCGAGCTGCAGTTTGATTACAAGCTTTACATGGACACACAGACGGATGGACAGACGGGCGGACACACGGACGGACATCGTTAAATCGAAGCAGATAGTGATTATGATTCGATCGGTATAATAAAAGATGGGTCTAGGTCAAATATTTTTGGTAGTTACAAACAGCAGCACAAAGTCATTATACCCAAACCACATAGTGGTATAGGGTATAAAAATTGTAAAAAAAAAAAAATTTGTTAGGTTCTGGGATCACTTTTGAGGAAATTTTCAAAACCTAAGAATTTATCGCAAAAAATTCTTATTTTCGATCTATATCATTTTAATTATGAGAGTTTATTATTGCTACAGAAAAATATGGGTTGTATGGGTCCTAAGTCGCCCCTTAAAATGATGAAAAAGGTACTTTTGAAGAAAAGTAGTTTTTAAGAAATGCACTTTTTTTAGGAATGGTACACTTTTTAAGAAAATTTACTTTTGCTAAGAAAAATTTAATTTTAAGAAAAGATACTTTTTGTAAGAACAGGCACTTTTATAAGAAAATTTACTTTTTTAAGAACTACTAATTTAAGAAAGGGAAGCTTTTTTAAGAAAGGTACTTATTTAAGAAACGGCACTTTTAAAAAAGGCCCTTTTATTAAGAAAAGCCACTTTTATTAAGAAAAAACACTTTTATTGAGAAAATGTACTTTTGAATAATAGATGCTATTTAAAAAAATTCAGTTTTTGAAAATTTACTTTTTTAAGAAAAAGTAGTTCTTTAAAAAGATGTACTTTTTTAAAAAGATGTACTTTTTTAAGAAAAAGTAAATTTTTAAGAAAATTAAATTTTTTAAGTAAATGTACTTTTTTAAGAAGAGATACATTTCTAAGAAAAGGCACTTTTATTTAGAATATTTTATTAAGAAAATGTACTTTTTAAGAATAGGTACTTTTTAAGATAAAGTACTTTAAAAAATAAAAGACCTTTTTAAAGATAAGATATTTTGTAAAAAAAGGTATTTTTTAAGAAAACATACTTTTTAAGAAAATCGACTCTTTTCAAGAAAGGATGATTAAGAAAACGTGTTTCTTCAAGTTTTTTTTAAAGAAAAAGTACTAATTTAAAGAGAGATACTTTTTTAAGAAAATGCTGTTTTTACGAAAAGGTGTTGTTAAGAAAATTTACAAATTTTTTAAAATGTTCTTTTTGAATAATATATATGCTTTTTAAGAAAATGTACTTTTTTAAGAAAATTTACTTTTTAAAGAAAATAAACTTTTTTAAAAAGGCCACTTTTTTAAAGAAAGGGTACTTTTTTTTTAAGAAAATTTACTTTTTCAAGAAAATGTAGTTTTTAAGAGAAGTACTACTTTAAGAAGAGCTAAGTTTTTAAAGAAAAGGTTCTTTTTTGCGAAAAGGTATTTTTTTTAAGAATATGTACTTTTTTAAGAAAATGAACCTTTTTTAAGAAAAGGTACTTATTTAAGAAACGGTACTTTTTTAAAAAGACCCTTTTGTTAAGAAAAGCCACTTTTATTAAGAAAATGTACTTTTGAATAATAGATGCTATTTAAAAAAAAAATCACTTTTAAGGAAAATTTACTTTTTTAAGAAAAAGTAGTTCTTTAACAAATGGTACTTTTTTAAAAAGATGTACTTTTTTAAGAAAAAGTAAATTTTTAAGAAAATTTAAATTTTTAAGAAAATTTAATTTTTAAAGTAAATGTACTTTTTTAAGTACAGGTACATTTCTAAGAAAAGACACTTTTATTTAGAAAATTTTATTAAGAAAATGTACTTTTTAAGAATAGGTACTTTTTAAGATAAAGTACTTCTAAAATAAAATTGACTTTTTTAAGAATAAATACTTTTTTAAGAAAAGGTATTTTTTAAGAAAACATACTTTTTAAGAAAATCGACTCTTTTCAAGAAAGGATGATTAAAGAAACGTGTTTCTTCAAGTTTTTTTTTTTAAGAAAAAGTACTAATTTAAAGAGAGGTACTTTTTAAGAAAATTTTCCTTTTACGAAAAGGTTTTGTTAAGAAAATTTACTATTTCTTAAAAATGTACTTTTTGAATAATAGATGCTTTTTAAGAAAAGGTACTTTTTTTAAAGAAAATTAATTTTTTTTAAAAATGTCACTTTTTTTAAGAAAATGTCACTTTATTTAAGAAAATTTACTTTTTCAAGAAAATGTAGTTTATAAAAAAGTACTGATTTAAGAAGAGCTAAATTTTTAAGAAAAGGTTCTTACGAAAAGGTATTTTTTTAAGAAAATGTACTTTTTTTAAGAATATATACTTTTTTAGAAGAGGTAATTTTTCAAGAAAGGGTAATTTTTCACGAAAAGGTTCTTTTTCATGAAACGGCACTTTTTTTAAGGAAAGGTACTATTTTAAGAAAGAGTACTTTAAAAAAGGAACTTTTTAATGTTTTTTTTTTAATAAAATTACTTTTTTTTTAGAAAATTTACTTTTTAAGAAAAGGTATATTTCTAAGAAGAAGTTTTCATTAAAGAATGTGAACTTATTTAAAACAGACACTTTTTTATGAAAACGTACTTATTTAAGGAGAGGTATTTTTAAAAATGTGTTCTTTTTACGAAAACGTTTTGCTAAGAAAATTTACTATTTTTTAAAAATGTTCTTTTTGAATAATAGATGCTTTTTAAGAAAAGGTACTTTTTTAAGAAAATTTACTTTTTTAAGAAAATGCATTTTTCTAAGAAAAGGTCAGTTTTTGTAAAGAAAAGGAAATGAGTATTTAAGAAAAATAGTAATTTAAGAAGTGCTAAGTTTTTCAAGAAAAGGTATTTTTTAAAAGAAAATGTACTGTTTTAAGAAAAGATACTTTTTTAGAAGAGATAATTTTTCAAGAAAGTGTTATTTTTCACGAAAAGGTTTTTTTTCAAGAAACGTAAGTTTTTTAAGAAAGAGTACTTTAAAAAAGGAACTTCTTCACATTCTTTTAAAACAATTTTTTTAAAGAAAATTTCCTTTTTAATAAAAGGTATATTTTTAAGAAGTTCTTATCAAAGAATGTAGCAAGCACACATTCTTTGATACACACATTCTTTGATATACACATTCTTTGACACTTTTTATGAAAAGGTACTTGTTTCTAAGAAAAAGTTTTTTTTTTAGAAAATGTACCTTTTTAAAAGAAGGTACTTTAGAAAAGTATTTCTTTTATTAAAAAGTTTTTTTTTAATTTCATGTTTTATGAAAACCTACTTTTTCAGAAAAGTATTTTTTTTTTTAAAGAAAAGGTACTTTTTTGAAAAAGGTACTTTTTTAACAAAATATTCTTTTATCAAAGCAGTGACTCTTTATTGAAAATAGGGACTTTTGAAAAAAATTTAATTATTAATAAAAAGTTTTTTAGAAGAGATATTTGTATAAGAAAACATACTTATCTAAGAAAACGTATTGTTTGAAGGAAATTAAAATTACCTTTTTTAAGAAATTTTAATTTTTAAGGTAAGGTATTTTTTAAGAAAAAGTTCTTGTTAAAATAATGGGCTCTTTAAAAAAATACTCTTCTCAAGAAAAGGTAATTTTTTAAGAAATGTTACTTTTAAGAGAATAAACTTTTTACTAAAAAGTTTATTTTTTAATATTTAAAGAAAATTTACTTTTATCCACAGAGGCACTTTTTAAAAGAAAGTCTTTTTTGAAGAAAAAGTACTTATTAAGAAAAAGTTTTTTTTTTAAAGAAAAGCTACATATCTAATAAAATGTATTTTCTAAAGAAAATTATATTTTTAGTAAAAGTACCTTTACCTTTTAAAAGCTTTTATTAAATAAAGGGCACTTTTTTAAAATAAAAACGCTTTTTCTTCAAGAAAAGGTACTTTTTAAGACATGTTACTTTTAAGAGAATTTAATTTTTACAAAGTAGCATTTTAATGTACCATTTTTAATGTATGTAATTTTTATTAAAAATATTTTTTTAATTAACTTTTTAAAAAAATCTACTTTTTAGAATTTTTTAAAGAAAAAGTACTTACTAAAGAAAATTTACTTTTATCAAGAAAGGCACTTTTTTTTTAAAAAGGTACATTTTCAACAAAATGTTTATTTATCAAAAAAGGTAATTTTTTAAAATAGGAATTTTTTAAAGAATATGTATTTATTAAGAAAAAATTTTTTTAAGAAAAGGTAGTTTTTTAAGAAAAGGTGCTTATTTTATGCATTTTTTTTTTAAAGAAAATGTACTTTTTTAAGAAAAGATAAATTTTTAAGGAACTACTCTTTTGAGAAAAGGTACTTTTTTAAGAAAAAGTCCTTTTTAAGAAAAGTTACTTTTTAAGAAAACGTACTTTGTAAAAAGAGGCGCTTTTTTAAGAAAATGTATTTTTGGAGAAAGGTGTTTTTTATAAAAAAAATAGTTTCTAAGAAAAAACAATTTGTTAAGAAATGATACATTTTAGAAAGGAACTTTTTAAAGAAAATTTATTTTTTAAGAGAAACTTACTTTTTTGATATTTTAAGAAAAAGTGCTTTTCTAGGAAAAGTGCTTTTTAAGACAATTTAATTTTTTAACAAACTTTACTTTTTGCAGAAAAGGTACTTTTTTACAGAAAAGGTACTTTTTAAAGAAAATTTATTTTACGAAGAAAATGTAATTCTTGAAGAAAAGGTACTTTTTAAAGAAAAAGGTATTTTTTTTGACACCAGGTGACTTTTTTAAGAAAAGTAAATCGTCACAATTTTCAAGATTCCTAGCTTTAAGATATTAATATTTAGACGTTTAAGTGAAAATTTGTTGAGAATATATATTAATGATGCAGCGTTGTATATTGGTGAGTCAGTGGCACTTAGTACTCTATATTCAAATTTTATTCTGATACTACTTAACAAAAAAAAAAAAAAACGATATTCATAGTTAGATAATTATATGAAAATTATATAATTTCTTTTTTTTTAAATGCTAGTAAAAATTGCAATTTTGCAGTTATCCAGTAAATTTGTATTAAATTGTGAACAGGGCAGCAAGTGTTAAAATTTACTCGCAAGCAAAATTTGCTGCCAGTGGAGCTGCCATTGCGAAAAATGTGTGTGTATAAATGTGTGTGTAGTAGGGTGGCACTAAAAATTCAACTTTCTATTTTCAATAGTTTTCGCACGGAATATCGATCCAGTTGATATAAAACGGCTATTGTCAAAATTTGAGCAAAATCGGACAACTTTAAGCCGTGCCCCAAAGAGGTCAAAGGTCAAAATATGGTATATTGTGTATTTTTTAGGTATTTTTTATTTATTTTTATTGTTAATCTTATAAACAATTACAATTTTTCTTTCTAATGTGATTAAGAATGTTTCATAATATTTTTTTTGTTCAAAAATTAACCCGTCTGTGCACTGAGGGTCTAAATGACCCTTTTAAAATTACACAATTTTTTATTTGTTAAATATTTTGTGCACAAATTTAATATAGATTAACTTTCAATATTACCCCCTTTTCTGGGGGTGGGAGGATGTAAATTGCTTTAGATCGTTCAAAACCACCCTAAATTTATTATTTAGAAATGTGAAAATTTACGTTATAACGAAGACTAAAACAAGTAATTACAATTTAACAGGGCCTGTTAGTTTAGACAACAACCACTGATAACTCAAAAGTTAACGAATTTTAGAAAAAAAAGTCAAGGAGTACTAGATTTTCAAATTTTTAAAATAAAAAATAAAAATGCAAAAATCCCCTATCATGCATTTAGTTGAAAGTGTTAAACAGTTGAAGGTGTAATCAGTCGTGAGTGTAATCTGTAGAAAGTGTATGTTTTATTAGTGATTTTTGTCAAATTCTGATTTTAAAAATGCCATCTTTAAGACAGGAGATTTTTCTAATTGGTTATTCAAAACTACAATTAAGTGGTAGTAAACTGCCATCAAAGGGAGAGTGCCTGAAAGTACTTTTTTGTAATTTAAGAGTTGCTAAATTAGACATAAAAGCTAGTGCGAGTCTTGTTATCAAAGAGTGTTCAATTTTTTGGGAAAAGGCACGTATCCCTATTATGACAATAGTGAATGCCGAGAAGAAATTGATGAAGTTGTATAGCGAGTGGAGAAGTTTGTCAAAACACAAAAATAGAGATTCAGAATTATTTAAAAGAAAATGTGAAGAATGGAAAGAAGCATTGAACGACCTATTTGATATCGCTAAAGCTAACGCAATTGGTCTTATTAAAATTGAAGAAGACAAACAGTTTTTAATAAAGCAAAGGCTAAAAGGACGTCAAGGTTCTATGGCTGGAGTAGATGTTAAATTAAGAAAAAATTAAGAATATCGACAAAACCGCCAAAAGCGAGAAGAGATCAGGCGAAAAATGCTTCAGGAAGTCCCATCAACCTCAAGAGGTGAGTTTGTATTGTGTTTATCAAAACTTACGATCAGGGCAGTTTTTTGGCTTTTGATTTTTTTGATATGCCAGTTTTTTAGTTACTTTGCAATATTGTCACTTAATTATATTCGTGCAAAGAAAAAACTTTTTTTATTTTTTTTTAATAAAACGTATATTGTGTATTTAAGTTACAATCCTACTAAAGGGTATAAATCGGCTAACCGTTTTTTACCTACAAAAATGACTTTAAAATTATAGTTTTAAGAAACAATTCATATTATTCTTTAGGAAATATTATAAATGAAACTTTCAGTTCCAAGGAATCAGAAAACACGGAACCCGTTGAAACTGATGAATATGAAGTTTACCTTAATTCTCCAACTCCTTTGGAAACTATTCATAACGAAGCACCACAAAGAATAAGGGGAAGCAAAGAGATATTGACACCAAGACTTGCAACAGTTTTGGATAAACTAAAAATTAGTTCCAGAGATGCAGTCCATTTATTGGTAGCAGTTCTTGATGCAGCTGGGCTAAACACGTCGGAATATATTTTAAATCGTAATAATGTTCGCAAACAAAGAGATATTTTAAGAAAAACAAAAAGCGAACAAATCGTGTCTGAATTCACAACAAACCCTACACCATTGACAATTCATTGGGATACCACGCTTTTAACTAGTGTTACAGGAAAAACTGAAGATCGTCTTGCTATAATAGCAACTGCTCCAGGTCTTGAGCATGTACTAAATATGCCTGATAGGGTTAGAAATATCATCTGCCGTTTATGATACTTTGGAGGAAAATAATATTTTAGACAAAGTAGAGGCATTTGTGTTCGACACAACCGCGTCAAACACAGGGAAATTTAGAGGAGCTTGTAACCTTTTGGAAAAAAGAATTGGTCGAGATGTGTTATACCTAGGGTGCAGACATCATATCTTTGAAATTATTTTATCATCAGTGTTCATAGAAGCAAATATAAGTGCTTCTACTGGTCCTGAAATAGTAATATTTAAGTAATTTAAGAAACATTGGCCTAAAATACAGCAGGATGCTTTTTTGACTGGATTGACACACCCCAGATTCAATGAAATTTTAGGTGGTGATCGCGCTAATATTTTAAAATTCGCGAACGATAAAATAAAGAAAGACTTTCCTCGTGATGACTACAAGGAATTTTTGGAATTAATAATAATACTCTTAAGAGGAATTCCACCTAGGGGAATTAAATTTACAAAACCTGGCGCACTGCATTTAGCCAGATGGATGGCCAAGGCCATTTATTGCCTAAAAATTATTATATTTCGAGACCAATTTCCCGAAATAACCGAAACTGAAATAAATGGTTTGATTGAAGTAGCTGGATTTGTGATTAAGTGTTATTCGATTTTCTGGTTTAGCGCTGATAAAGCAGACCAAGTTCCTGTAAATGACATCGAATTTTTAAAGAAATTAGAAAATTATAAAAAAATCAACAAACCTATAGCTGAAAAAGCCATATCGAAATTGCTTAACCATCTTTATTATTTGAATGAAGAATGTGTAGGTTTTGCCTTATTCGACGAAAGAATCGATTTAGCAACTAAAGCCAAACTTGCTACAAAGATGCTTGTAACAAACTTGTCTGAACAAAATCTAGAAGAAGAAGGAGAGGAATATCCAAAAAGGCTAACAATAAACCAACAAAATTTAAGCCATTTCCTTGCCAGAGACAATAATGTAATTTTGGAGGAATTATTTTCCAAAAACACCAACAAGCTTTTACAAAGGTTTAACATTTCTGCAGACTTTTTAAACAAAGACTCAAGTTGTTGGCCAATTTTAGATGACTATCGTAAAGGAAAGAACATAATTTCAAACTTAAAAATTGTCAATGACTGCGCCGAAAGAGGAATTAAGTTAGTGCAAGAATTCCACGAGAAAATTACAAAAGATGAGGATCAGAGGCAGCATTTATTTAAAGTAATGACAACTTGTTTTATTAATTTTAATTAAAGATTTGTATGATAAAATTGGTTTTTTTCTATTTGTTTCAGGTTGTACAAAATTATAGACAGCAATTTTCAAAAGAAGCAAATTTACAAAACTTAAGAACTAATTATAATTAAAGTGCCCCATATTTTATTTTTTACGTATTTACGTATTTTTTACGTTTAAATATTTTTGTTTTTATTAAAAAAGTTAATTTTATATGTTAATTTTATATTCAATGTTCAATTTAATAAAACTTTTGACACGGGTGGGCAAAAAGGGTTAATGATTTAAAATTGTCGTAGATAATTTGTTAGCATATCTCAGATAATTAAAAAAAAGTGCAAAATAATACGGTTTTACAGTACAAAATATATTAAACTTTAAAACCCACTGGGCACGGAAGGGTTAAATTTTTCATTTTTTTTATAATTATTAATAATTGCACATTGTAAATGAAGTGGAATGATTTTTTATACAAATTCGGGCAAAAACGAACAACTACTTAAAAAAAAAACGTTTTAAAAATATCGGGAAATATTTGTCCGATCTTCCTAAAATTTTTACCATATAGTTTTTACACCAAGTGGCACAATATTCCGCGCGAAAACCATTAAAATTAAAAAAAAAATTTCGTCCATATAACCTGCTGCCACCCTAGTGTGTAGTAAAAAATTGTGAGTGTATTTAGTTTTTCGAACAGTTGTGTCAGTGGCAACGGCATGTGTAAGTACGAGTAGTAGATTACACTCAGTGGCGTAGGGAGGAGGGAGCAAAGTCGAGCCCTCGTATATCGCAAAAAATTGCTGCCAATGACTTCTTTAAGGTCGTAGTGCGAGAATATTTCCCCATTGTTCTCCTTTTTTTGAATATTTTCACCCTTTGACTTCAAAGAGGATAATAATCAAATTTTTTACATTTTATGGACAGAGCACTTTGACACTTTTCGATTGTTGTATAAGATAAGTTTGCTCTTAATTCAGAATATATAAAAAAACGCGACGTTTTTTGTCAGAAAAGAAAAAGTTTTTTTATACAAAAAATTTCAAAAAACTAAAAAGTTTTTCACACATTCATACGAGCCTACATAGAAATGTATTTTATAGAATTTTGTATTTTTGTGAGCATTCACTTTAATTCAAATCAATCATATATTTTCATACACACATTAATTTTGGGTATTTTTGTAGCAAAAAAGCAAAAACAAAAGTCTGTCTGCGTTAATTTTTTTTTTTTTGGAATTTCTAGGAATAAAAAAATAATTTAGACTTCGGAACACCAAGTTTTGTATATTGGATATTTCAACCACCTTCTACTGTATGTTCTCTTCAACTTAGCAAAGACATAAACACAGAAGTTTCAATTTGTATTAAAAGTTTAAAATAAAATGTTAACTAACAGCGAAATGAAAGTAACAGTATTTCGTGTATGAAGCTGAACCAAACTTCAAACAGCATCTCATGCTATTAAAAGAGAAAATATGTACCCAACAGATATTACAAGCAACAATAACTACATCAAAATGATAGCAACCGATTAAATACTATTTGCCACATCAATATATTGCTACAGACAACTGTCTGTGTAGTTGTGTGCGATCATTGATTAGCTCTGTTAATTTGTCAAGTACTTTATCCATTGTACGGCCGCAACATTTATTTAGTTAGCTAGTGAAGTTCGTGCAGTAATGATCGTATAACAGGCAATAAACGAGAAATTTTGTTAGCTTTTTTCAAATTAATAGTTCGGTTCGTTTTAGTTTTTTGTGTTTGAAAACTAATCTAGTGGAAAAAACGTAAACAAATAATATTAAAAAAAATATAAATTATTTCCGATTTTCAAGAAAAAACAAATACAAACAAGAACAACCTGCAAATTCAAGTGTGTTGCTTAATTAAATAAACATTCGATAATGAACGAGAATTGGCGTTTAGCACTTCACCTGATGTTGTTTACTTTTTTCAGTTTGTGATAAATGTAAACAAAAAACGTTTCTTGTTAAATTTTACGGTTTATTTCACTTGACGTTAATGGGGGGAGGGTGTTGGTATTGTGTTGTATTGCGTTGGAGACATTCACAGATCGAGCATGATAAATTTTCGCTCAATTGTGTGCAAATAATATATTTATATGTTTCTTTCTAATCTTTTGTTAAAGAATTTATTTTGCAAAAAAAATTTAACGGAATATCTATGTGTCTGATGATTTACATATACAAATGTTTAAAAATATTGGGTAAATGAAAAAGTAATTTCGTATTTCATAATCTACGAAACCAATATATATAAATAAAAAAAAATTTGAGAACCTAAAAATATTCGAGAAAATTATTTGTAGGTTAATTTTCAGAATATGTAAGAACATAAAGAAAAATTTGAAAATTTTTCAATACGAAATTTTGAAGAACCTGAAACAATTTATTACATCTCAAAATTTCTTATTACTCAAGAAATATTCTTGAATTGTTTGACGAATAAATTCGGTAGATACTAATGAGGATAAAATATTTAAAAATTTTATTACTGAATTTAGTCTACAAAAATTAATAAAACATGCCACAAAAAAAAAAAAATTTATGACTTTTATTCTTTTTTTTCTTAGAATATTTTAAATTTATGCCGTTTTCTTTTCTGACAAAAAAGTACGCATTTTATTTTCATTTTTTGAAAAGTGTATTCTTTTATATATTCTGAATTAAGAGCAACCTTATCTTATACATCAATCGGAAGGTCTCAAAGTGCTGTGTTCATAAAATGCAAAAAAATTTGATTATTATCCGCCTTGAAGTTAAAGGGTGAAAATATTCAAAAAAGGGGAACAATAGGGAAATATTCTCACACTATGACCTGAAAGAAGTCAATGGGTGAAATTTTTTGCTACTTGCTAGGTTTCGAACTTGAGACCTTTTGATTGATGCATAAGACAAGGTTGCTCTTAATTAAGAATATATAAAAAAAAACAATTTTCGAAAAAAGATGCAAATAAAATGCGACATTTTTTGTCAGAAAAGAAAACGGCATTAGTCTCAGAGTCTGAAAATTAAACTTCTTGCTGAAATTACCATAAAACGTTTTTAAATATTCTTAGCGATTGAAAATTTTCCTTAGTAATTTTTTTAAATTTGAAAAATACTATATTTTTTTAAAAAAGAAATGAAAAAATTAATTTTTAACAATTTTTTCTCAATTTGAAAAGAAATAATTTTATTTCGATTTTTTTTAATTCAAAGATAATTTTAAACCTCTTAATAATTTTTGTATTGCATAATATATTTTAATTTTTTGATCGACCGAAAGACGATTTTCTATAGAACGCTTTTACAGATTTTGCCACGATTTTTCTTTAAAACTAATTCTCCATAGAAAACTTGTTTACAAAATACATAGAATTTTTTATTAAAAGATGTGTTTAAAAATAATTTCCAAAACTTTTCAGAATCTGGATTTTTTTCATATAGAAAGAGAAAAAGAAATCAAAATATATATATATATATATAGAAGATTTCTCCATAGCATATTCTGTATATTTTTAAAAAAGAATCTCCGAATCTAAGACTAGTTATCTTAGAAAGAATGACAAATTTTAATTTAATTTTGAATTTTGAAAATATTTCAAAGTTTAGAATTTTCACACAAATTTTATTTTATAATTTTTGGTAATGATTTTTTTACTTTCTGTAGATAGTTCCTCGAATATAAGTTCATAATTTTTTAGAATCGGAAACGATTTTTTTTATAGATTTGATTATTGAAAATAATTAAAATTATAACCAATTTTTCAATATAAAATTTGCCAAAAACCTTCAGAAAATATCTTTTGTAACAGAATCAAAAATAAAAATGTTATTCAAGTATGGAGTTTTTTCCTAAAATTTTCAAAGAATCGCAGACGATATTCCTAGTTTTTAGATAATGATTCTATACAAACGTCATAAAAAAACGTTTTAAAAAAAGTCTGTTCTGCTCAGATCTTAATATAATTGTTCTTAAAAATTTTTTTGAGGCCGAGGCTTGAAATTTCAAAATAATTAGTTAATATGTGCCCATAGTTACCAGTCTAAGTCAAAATTTAGAAAAATAAAGATAGTTCCTCGAATATAAGTTCATAATTTTTTAGAATCGGAAACGATTTTTTTTATAGATTTGATTATTGAAAATAATTTAAATTATAACCAGTTTTTCAATATAAAATTTGCCAAGAACTTTCAGAAAATATCTTTTGTATCAGAATCAAAAATAAAAATGTAATTTTAGTATGGAGTTTTTTCCTAAAATTTTCAAAGATTCGCAGACGATATTCCTAGTTTTTAGATTATGATTCTATACAAACGCCATAAAAAAACGTTTTAAAAAAAGTCTCTTCTCCTCAGATCTTAATATTATTGTTTTTAAATTTTTTTTAAGGCTGAGGGTTTAAATTTCAAAATGATTAATTAATATGTTCCCACAATTTCCAGTCTAAGTCAAAATTTAAAAAAAAACTAAAATAGTTTACCAGCAATTTTATATTGGTTTATTTTAGACTAAATTAATCAAAAATATTTTTTTATGTATATAAATTAGTATTTTAATTAATACTAGCAGATTCCAGCGCTCGAAATTCGAGTGCAATTTCTAGGCAACTTTATTTTTTAACTTATCCATTTCACAAACCAACACTTTTATGGTTTATTATTATTGTGATTGAAGAAAACAAACACATTAGCAACTTTTAATGCAATTTACTCCAAATAAAGGAAAAAAATTTAAAATCTGGAAATCTGGAAAACAGTTTAAAAGAAATACCTTTCAAATAATATACGCTTGGTCAAAATTGGGATAAAATGGTAGAACAAAACATCGGTCAGAAGAAATCGCCTGGCCTATTAATATTATATATTCTAAAAACAATTATATTAAAGCACAGTGCGACAAATAAAGACTTTTTGAAAAACACGGAATTGGCAGTGCAAATTCGATTCCACTGCCAAAGCGTAGTAAAACTTTATACTCAGTTTGGCGAGATTGGTGTCCAATCTTTTTTTGTCGGCCTCAAAAGCTTCTGGAAATTAATGGGACCCTTGAAAAAAGGTGTTATCAGTCTTCGTTCAACAGCCAATTCAGATTTGGTGATACCGCTTAACTACATTGGGCAATATAGTAGCTAAAAATCCGTTAAACAAATTTTGTTAACATTTTATGCGAAGAAAATATTTTTCCTGCACTTTTTTTTAATATAGGACAAAAATCATTTTTTCCGCTTTTTTTCAGCATAAATTACAGGGACTTATAATTTTTCACTACAAAATTGTAAACACGGTAAAGTTGAAGAACTTTTGTGAACATATGAATACAATTTTAACATGTTGAGTCACCCTGAAAACCACTTTGTGTATTAAAAATTGTCGGTTTTCACTATTTTCTGACATAACAAAATAATTTTTTTTTAGAAAATAGTGTAATCAAGTGAACACTTCTCTACTGTATTGTGTTTATTGTGCTATTTTTTTGGCATATTAAAACATTTTTGAGACTTTTAATTTTCATCAGCAAGATCACTAGACATATGAAGTCTTTCGCAATAGTCATATTAATCATTTTTTCGTATATTTTTTCCAAAAAGTGCGGGAAAAAGTTATTTTTTTTTTTACTTTTGCACTGTGTTATCAGTAAATTACAAAAATGGTCTAAGTCAAGTCAATCTCTTAAAATAACATATTCACACAAAATGCAGATTCATAATAAAATTGAAAAAATTTTTAAATTGGAATGTGTGGTGTCATCAAAATAATTTTTTGACTTAGGTTACTTTCATGATTATCGTCAACATTTCACAAAATTTTTATTAAATTTTTTTCTTTAGAAAAATTTTAAGAATTCTAATGATTTGAATATTTTTTCGGAGTATTTTTTGATTTAATCAGAATCTACCGAATCTGATACGATTTGCTATAGAAAAATCGATATAAATATTTTTTCATACTGGTCTCTATAGAATAAAAAGACAATTCTTTAAGAACAAAGAAGATTTATGGGCATACCAGATCGTTCTATAGAAAATTTTTGGGTAATTGAGAGGACATTTTATATAAAACTCTTCCGAATCTTACAATTTTTTTTTTTCACAAAGAATAAAAACAAATTTCACTAATAAATTTTTAGAGAATGATTGTTTTAGAAATTAATTAGGCTCAAGAACAATATTGTTACTTTAATTAAAGTAACGTTTTTTTTTAAATTAATTATTTTTTTGATTGCAAGACAGATTATACAGCTCTTTCGGGTAGAGTTATTAAGCCTCAGATAGTTCGTTTGAAAAAAAAAATTAATTTAATATACTTTTGCTGAAACCAACCTAATGAGAATCTAAGAGAATTTCTTAAGAATTTTTGAAGATTTAAAATTCTCAATATCTGAGACTCATATTTTGTAGAGAGTTACTGAGAATATCGGTCTTTATACTATTTTCCCAAGCCTGAAATGATTCTCTATTGAGCTAAACTTGTTTATGCTTTTTGAAGAATATTGTTAAGAATTTTGAGAACATATTTTTTTATTTAGAATCAGAAAGAAGACGCTTGTATTATTAAGTTTTTTGGGCAGCTGATATGTTTGATTTAAAATTTTTGCAAACGATTCCTTTCATCAAATGATTTAATTTTTATAAAAAAAAAACTTTTTTGTTAAGATATTGGATAATTAATACAAAATTTCTCAGACTTTGGTTGTTTTTTTTAATTTCTTTGAATTTTAAATTAATTTGTGTGAGAATTTCAATTGAGATCATTTTACAATATCTAAAACATTTTGTCGGTAAGAAAATATATCAACATCAGAGATGCTTTTAAACATAATTTTATATCTGGGGCCAAATCACCGCATTCGATATTGAGTAAAATCAATCGAAATTTCATATTTTGGTTTAATATTTGGAGAAGACGGAGAAACGCTCGACCACGATTTGCTTTTCCGCTTAACCAGAGGCCATAATTCTTCAACTGTGAGAAAGAAAAATTATTCTTAACATTTTATTTTGAGAAATACAAAAATGATTTCGATCGAAAAATTTCGATAACGGATGTGGTGATTTGGCCCCTGATTTAATTTAATACAGAATGTTTTTCTGGCCTGAAACAATTTTTCTTAAGTGATTGGATGGTAGAGTTATTTCTAAAGAGTTATAAATCTACGCTACCCTATGTGCGTACACGATAGAGGTTACGAAAAAGAGAGTACACATTAAGATTTTTTTCGCGGTAGAGCACTTTGACAGAGTTTACATGAGAAACAATTGTAGAGATTTTTAAAGCCAAAAAAACAAATCAAATTTTACAAGAGAAAGTTTTTTTAGTTATCACCGTTTTTAGCTAAAATTTCTTTTGCTGTAATTTCGTAACTGGATTTAAATAAATGATGTAAATGATCGTAAATTATTGATTTTCAACAAAAAAAAAACAATAAATCACTTAAGCTATTTTTGCACTTATGGCACCATATATTCTCATTGATCTATACAGTTGTGTACTTTGATTTATACATTTTGCTCTCTATATGCTCCGCCTAGTCTCTATTTAGAATATAATTTGATTTTTTTTTAAGTTCCTCACATTTAATTTGATTATGTATTTGGATTATTTTTATAGATCATTTTTCCAAATCTCTAAACAAAAAAAGAAAATATCTAATAAATCACTGAAGTAAATTAATTGAATACATAAATACTAGTCATATAAACAATTTTAGCGAAATGATTTTTTTTTTAAATAAATTTGCCTAACAAAATCGAAAATTTATCTGATATTTTTGATATTTTTTTATTTTTAACTTAATTTAAAAATAAACCTTTAGTTAATTTCTGTAAATTTCAGTTTTCTAATAATAATCTCACATTATAAAAAAAGAAAAAAAAACGAAACTACTTTTTCCCACACCAATATTTTTCAACATGAGCTTGTATATATAAAAATGAAAAATAATCATTGATTAGTATTGTATCGGGGTATTGTATTCATTGTTATTGTTATTTTGACGAGCCTTGGGTTAGTCTAACTATCTATTCGTCCGTCCGTCCGTCCGTCCGTCCGACTGTCGTCTCCTCCGAAATAATACAAATACTTAGTACTTACAAACGATATGTACGTGAGATCGTTTGGAACATTTCTCATCATTTCAGATACAAATATATCGACATCGTCAAACGACTACATATTAATAATTTTATTGTTAATTTTTTATTTTCCATCGACACGAAATAGAAATTATACATTATTCCGTCGTACCGCAAACGGATGGATACTCGAACAAATATTCAACATTAACTTGGAAAAATAATATAAAAAAAAATTAATTAATTGTCGTGCTAAACAATTTCTAACGGAAATTAATAGTTAAGTGTGTGTTAAGTTAAAATTAATAAATAAAAAAATATATAAAAATCTAAAGAAAACAACAATTAATGTTTAAAAATAAAAATTTAATTCAATTTAAATATATTTGTGTTTTTAAACTAAGACAAAAATTTAATTTTAGATAAATCATCATCATCATTAACTTAGTGACGTTGTGCTTCAATTTAAAATTTTTTTGTTTTCGTATTTTTGCCAGTTTTTCCTTACGTGTATTTTAAGAAAACTAGACAAATTGTAAAAGAAAATTAAATTTGTTTTGATTGCTTTGTAAATGCTTGATCGTCAACTAAACAAAATGCCGCGTGGTGGTTCTACAACAGCGTAAGTTTAACAAAATATATTCAACATTATAGATAATTAAAAAAAATGTGTTATTCTTATCACCTTTAAAATTAATATAATTATAGCAAAACAGAAGCATGTAATTTGCTTAAAGCAAAACAAAATTAAAAAAAAATATATATTTTTCTTCTAAATTAGGGATAAATTATGGATTTATTTCTAATCAGTTTAGGAAAATTTTTGTAATTCTGTTCTGAGACGTGTTTAATTAACACTATTTTGTAAGCAGACGTAGCTTAACGTTGCATTTGTTGTATAGCAAATATATTTTTGATCTTAATTTTATAAAAAATTGTTTATAATCTGATATCATTTTTCTAAATAATACTTTTCGCAAGGAAGGTCTCGCTCAGATCGTGATGAAAGTTGGATACGTTATAGAACACGAAAAGATTGGCGACCTGTATTGTCTTCTATCGTGTAACACTTAGAAAGCCATTCATTTCCGACCTACCAAATAACAGTTTTTGGGGAACAGGTTTTATATTGAGATGAAGTTCTGCATTTTCAACATTGAAGGCACTACCACGCACCATTTAAAACAAAATCGAAAAAAAATTGCATATTAATTACAGTATTAATTGTAACTAGCAGATTCCAGTGCTCGAAATTCGAGTGCAGATTCTAGGAAATTTAATTTCTTCATTTAATAAAGACCTGAAAGGTATGCTTCACAATTCAACTCATTTTAAATGAAGAAAACAAACTCAACACATTAACACAAACACAATTACAAATTTAATAAACACACACATAGTATTGTATAATTTTATGTATGTGTTAGTAGCAAGTTTAAACGAAACTAACTCCAAAAAAATATTCCAGACGATGAAAATTTTAAATCTGGGTAACAGGTAAAAAGAAATACCTTTCAAATGATAATTTTTTTGTCATAATCAGGGTAAAACTGTGAAACTTACATCGGTCACAATAAATCGTCTTGCCTATTAATATTATAGATATGTCTAATAAGGACGTCAAAATCTAACAAACGGAAAAAAGTTAGTTAGGCGAAAAAGTGGAACTGCATTCAACGACTAAGTATGGTGGAGATGATATTAAGGTTTGAGATTGTATGTCAGGCAATGTGGTAGCTATACTCGCAATTATTGAGTTTATAAAGGATCAAGTTGGAGACATAAACATGTTAAAACAAAGCTTACAAAAACGGGGTCTTGGAGGAGATTAGGAAAAGATACATTTTCAAGCAAAGGTATTTTCTAAAAAAGAATACTTTTTTAAGAAAATGTACTTTTCAAGAAAAGGTGCTTTTTTAAAGAATATAAATTTTTTAAGAAAAGGTGCTTTTTTTAAGAATATGTACTTTTTAAGTAAAGGTAAATTTATAAGAAAAAATGTTTTTTGAAGAAAATGTACTTTCTATGTATTTTTTAAGAAAAAGTACTTCTTTAACAATAGGAACTTTTTCAAGAAAAGGTACTTTTTTAAGAAAAAGTACTTTTTAAGAAAATATACATTTTTAAGCACATGTACTTTTAAGAGAATATACTTCTTAAAAACGGGTACCTTTTTAATAATAGGTAGTTTTTTTTAAAGAAAATTTAATTCTTTAAGAAAGGGTACTTTTTTAAGCAAAATGTACTTTTTTAAGAATAAGTAATTTTTAAGAAATGGATAATTTTCAAACTTTTTAATAAAAAGTTTTTTTTTTTTTAAGAAAAGGTACTTTTTTAAGAAAGGCTACCTTTTTCATAACGCGTACTTTTGTAATAAAATGTAGTTTTTTATAAAACGGTACATTTTAAGAATACATAGTACTTTTTTAATAAAATTTACTTTTTAAGAAAAGCTATGTTTTGAAGTCAAGGTACTTCTTTAACAAAATGTAATTTTTTAAGAAAACGTATTTTTTAAGTGAAAATGGACTCTTTTCATGAAATGTAATTTTTAAGTACAGGAACTTTTTAACTTTAAAGAAAAGGTGCTTTTTAAGAAAAGGTGTTTTTTTTTAAGAAAAGTTACTTTTTAAGAATGAGTACTTTTTTTAATAAAATGTACTTTTTTTTACGAACATTCGATTTTGTAAGAAAAATGCATTTTTAAGTATATGTACTTTAAAGAAAACGTGTTTTTTAAGAAATTGTGGTTTTTTAGCATAGGTACTTTTTAAGGATGGGTACTTTTTTAATTAAAAAATTTTCCTTTTTAAGAAAAGTTGCACTTTTAAGTATAGATACTTATTAAGAAAAGCTGTTTTTTAAGAAAATGTATCTTTTTTAAAGAAAATTTACTTTTTTAAGAAAATATACTTTTTTAAGAAAATGTACTTTTTTATGAAAACGTACTTTTTTAAGCAAAAGTACATCTTTAAATATCTATAGGTACTTTTTAAGAAAAAGTGGGTTTTTAAGAAAAGGTACTTTTTAAGAATTTCAACTTATTTTATAACGGGTACTTTTTTTAATAAAATTTACTTTTTATGAAAAGATATTTTATAGGAAGATGTAGTACTTAAGAAAAGCTTATTTTTAAGAAAAGGTATGTTTTTAAGTAAAAGCTTTGTTTAAAATATAAATTTTTTAAGAAAACGTAATTTTTTTATGAAAAAAAGGACTCTGTTAAGGACTCTTTTAAGAAAATGTACATTTTTAAGGAAAAAATATATTTTGAAGAACAGGTAATTTAAAAATATAGAAAAGCCAAACTCGTACACTTCCTTCCTCTTTTAAGAAAATGTACATTTTTAAGAAAAAAGTATATTTTGAAGAACAGGTAATTTAAAAATATAGAAAAGCCAAACTCGTACACTTCCTTTTTTTCTTAAAAAAAATCTATCATAAATAAAAAACCTTTAAAAGAAATTTTTTTTAGACAAACGAACCAAGAATGAGGAAAGCATTATTTGTACGCGAAATTTAAAAATTTTGTAAAGAAGCCCTTCCACTGTCTTCTTCATCGCCCAGCCCAAACCCTTCTACCCAGAAACTTGGAATTTGGACTGTAGATTCCCCTCTTGGCATACCGATCCACTAAGAAGGGATTTTAAAAATTCTTACATTAAAGGGGTAAATGCGGACAAAAAGTGGGAAAATGGTAAGAAATAAGTCTAGGAATAAGAAATTTAGTGTGTAGACTCCATCCAAGAAACAAACCTGGGCTCAGGATTTTTTTTTCGTAATCCGTCCATTTAAAGGGGAAACAACGGCAAAAAAGATAAAAATTGTACCTTTCTGCATTACCTTAACTTAAAATGTATATGAATTTTGGTATACAGACTCCACCGAATACGTGGGCATCAGACCAGAATGAATTCATTGCTAATTCTAACGTCTATGAGAGGAAAAACGGCCAAAAAGAGGACAAATTTTACAATTGGTATCTTCTAAAGAAACAAATCTAGGAATATGAAATACAGTATGTGGATTCCACTAGAGATACAACCATCAGGTACGAGGAAAACTTTTGGAATTCGGATGTTAAGGGGGGTAAGAACGACCAAAAAGGGGAAATAATACCTTTTTGCATATTCTTAACATATTAATCTATATACATGAATTTTGTCATACAGACTCCACCGATGTCTGTAGGCATGAATTAATTGGTAGGGGAGGAAAAACGGCAAAAATTGGGAATAACGAATATAAAAAATGTTTTGTGGATTTCACTAGAGATAGAAACGCCCTATGAGAGGAAAACTTTTGAAAATTCGTATGTTAAAGGGGGTAAAAATGGTACCTTTGCATCTTCTTAACATATTAGTCTATATTTATGAATTTTGGTATACAGACACCACCGAATACGTGGGAATCAGTCAAGTATGAATTTATCCGTAATTCTAACGTCTAGGGGAGGGAAAATGGCCAAAGAGGGGAAAAATTATACATTTGGTATCTTCTAAACAAGCGAATATTAAATATAGTTTGTGGATTCCACTAGAGATAGAAATTCCAATGAGACGAAATCTTTTGGAAATTCGGATGTTAAAGGGGATAAAACGGCCTGTAAGTGTAAGAGTGTACCTTTTTGCATCTTCTTTACAAAATAATTTAGGAGTGTGAAATTTGATATGTAGATTCCACCGGAGAAGAATAAAATTTGTTTTAATTTCCGATTTTCAATTTTCATATTTCATTTTCCTTTTTTTTTTTTCAATTTTCAATTTTCAGTTTTATTTTTAATTTTTCATTTTTCATTATTCATTATTCATTTAAAATATTTCATTTTCCTTTTTTCATTTTTCATTTTTAATTTTTTTTATTATATCGTGATAGCGATAAAAAATATGTGCAATATTACTAATATAACTCATGGTAGTTGTGTTTGTTGGTGAATATTGTTGTACAACATTTATTTTCAACCACTAAAATATTACAACAAAACCACTGGTTTTTGGTTTTTTTAGAGGTGTCTACAAATTTTTGCTTATATCTCACCTCAGTGACTACCGATTTGTTCCATTTTAAATACAGACCTGGTGAAAATAATGGCAAATAATATTATCGTAACCATACCCAGGTATATAGCTTATTTTGTGAATGAGTGGGACTCGATTCGAGCTGTGATAAGGATCAAGAATATATAGACTTTACAGGGTCGGAAATAAGTTTTTCGTTGTGTTGCAAACGGAATGACAAGCCTATATATACCTTCTGCCACTGTGGTGTGGAGGGAATAAAAACGAATGGTGTACGAGTTTGGCTATTAACCGCAGTATTTGTGATAACATTCATAATTTTACTTGCAATAATTTTTCTTTTTGGACAGAATATACTTACGCAAAACTGCGTAAAATTATTGAGTTTTATTAAATTTCACGATCATTTAAGCACAATCGTGCATGTCCCTGGCTATAGAGATTTTTACGGAGATCAATGGGCAGGTTGTGCTCTTGATGCTTCTTCTTCATTGTCCTTCACAATACTACTGGGAACCATTAAGGGAGGAGTTTTCGTGCACTTCCTATGAGCAGATAGATGGAAGAAGATGGACACATGCCGAACTGCAACTTAAGATGGACTAAATCTCTCTTCAGTAGGAGTAGAAGGAACATATCAAGGCTAACACTCGAGTAGATGGTTCATTGGCTGATCGCTAAATTTGCTCGGAATCGCACTTCAGCACAATGATCACTCTCGCAGCTGCGGAACACCTGGAGAAGAGGTGACAGCATATCATCTCTAGGCAGTCACATACTAGACGACCTATCTGGAACGTCGGACTTAAATATGACAGATCTTATTAGCTAACATAATATCACAGGTTCAAACTGGTACTTTTGAAATATTCCTTTCACAGACGGTGAATTGCCACTTAAACCAACCACCCAACCATGTCTTATATGCCATTGGATAAGCCTTGGAAATACCTTTCATATGATGTCCAATTTAAATATTGTATCTTTGGATCAAATGTGAAAAATATCCTCCTGAATATTAGATTGGGTAGCTAAAACATATTATTTCTCTCTCTCCTCGCTCTCTCTCTCTCTCTCTCTCTCTCTTTTACAGGCAAATCTAATAATTTTTATTAATTTATATTTACGAAAGCCTTAAGAATTTTAGATTAAACATATTATTCATTCAAGTTGCTGCAATTGCATTGCTGACATTTTGTTTTTAATATATTTGAAACGTCAAGTGTAGTTTTTTATACGAAACTGAAAATATTTTTTATTTCTTTGATTTTAACAAAATTCATCAATGATCATCCCATTTTGTCAGTGCAACTGCATGGACAAGTACTTTGATTGACTGTTTTTTTTTTGTTTTCTTTCATATATTATTTCTTTTCGTTGCTTTGAGTTGTAGTTATTCGATTTAACCCCTTAACCGCGGCTGGGTATTGAAATACCCCCAAAAATTTTTAAAAAAAATGTTTAAATTCCGGTGAGATATGTATATCGCGAATAGGGTTTCAAAGAGCAAGGATATGGGTTTGGAAAATTAGGCCAAAGTAAAATCGTGTCCACTATTTTACAAAAAAAAATATCTTACTTGGGTGAGATCACTCACCGGGACACAGGTATGATTTCATGGCATTAGTATTTAAACATTTCACTCTTAACGAGTTCTACAATCATGTGAAATATGTTTGCTTCTATTTAAAGAGTTCATTTATTAGAAAACAAGTAAAAAAAAATTATCTGGACCGAGTGTATGGTGATCTACACCATAATGGTGGTATCAGAAAATATTAAAAATTGCCCTTAATAATACATATATCTAAAGTTACGTCAAAATCTGCAAAGGAATGGATGTAAGCCTGTAATGGGTTAAGCAGTTACATCTTCAGAGAAATTTTTTTTTTATAGTTTACTGTCCAAAAGGAGAAACTTTATGCCATAAACATTCAATTAAGTTGTGTGTTGTAAGCGAAAAGTATTTTTCAATCTAACCACAAAAAAATCTTCAACAAATCCAATAGTATTACAGTGCTTTTATTGGAATGTTTAGATTTCAAAATACTACAAACAATAAATCGTAATTTCATTGAAATGCACCTGATATTAAAAATAAATATATCTATGAAATTTTGTATAACAACATTTATTTTTGTATACAAATAAAACGTAAATTAAAAAATTCTGTTTAATGTACTTCAAAATCCCAATTTATGAATTGTGATAAAACTTATTGAAATTAATTCATTCTTTCCAGTAGACAATCTATATATGATCGTTTACTTTTTAGCTCTAAATAAGGATTAAATTTTTCAAAAAAAAAATTTACCGACCTACGATGTCGCTAGTGTCAAATGAAAGTGGATATTGTAGAAAATTTTATACAATTTTTTTACACACATCACATCAGTACTAAAGTATGTTAAGAATGACCTTTCTAATTTTTAAGATTTTCTCATGTGGAAAGAAAATTTTTGTTATTTTGATGGGCGATGCACGAGTATTTTAAAACAAAACCAAAAATTTTAATTAATAAAGCTAAAAGGATGAAATTTGAGTATGTATAATAACTTTATATCTTAAGCCTTAACATAAATTATTGGAAATTTCAAGGATATTAAAGGATAAAATGTGAAAGGAATATTCTTTTCATTTTTTGACGTAATCTATAACATTAATATAGTAGGCTACTTCTTGTGACCGATGTTTTGTTCTACCGTTTAATCCCGATATTGACCAAACGTACATTATTTGAAAGATATTTCTTTTTAGGCGTCTTGCAGATTTACAGATTTTTAAATTTTTTCCTTTATTTTGAGTAAATTGCATTTAAAGTTGCTACTAACACATACATAAAATTATACATATGTATATGTATGCAATGTGTGTTTTATTAAATTTGTTAATGTGTTTGTTAATGCGTTTGTAATCTTCATTCACAATAATAATAAACCATAAAACCACTCGAACTTCGAGCGCTGGAATCTGCTCGTCTTATTAAATAAACACCCATAAAATTGCAAGGATTTTTCTTAAACATTTGAAACTAATAGCGATATCGGAAGACGAAACAGAGTATTTAAGTATATATTTTTTTAAATGTAGTCCTTTGAAAATTTAACATCACTTTAAAAGGAAACAAGATGTAAACTTTAGTTTCGTGGGAATATAAATGAAATCGGCTAGAAGACTTAACCAAGATATATTAGCCTTCTTTGTACGCAGCGAGGATTTCAATATTGATTGGTCTCTTCAGCACAGGCCATTTAATCAACCACGTCATTTGTTTACTTGGAAACTGCCGATATTGAAAAATCGAACAGTTTTACTGACCTTGTCCTGATGTTCAGTATGATGCTCTTTAAAATTATTATATTTTTCAGTATCTTACTATTATCTCTCTATTCGGTTTCACCCGCCTATAAAAATGTATATGAAAAACACCGTATAATTGTTTTTTTTTAATTTTCTAGCTCACTCATTCTTTTAAAAGTCCCTTTGACCCCGAATCCATACCAGACTAATTCCGAAGATGAAGACGACATCTTCTTCATGTTATGTAAAAATTAAGAGAAAAAGTACCGCCTGACTAATGGACAGTCAGGCGGTACTTTGTATGATTTAATTAATTCTAAGAAATAACATTGAGGACTTATTTTCTTAAATTAACCCGTGGGGTGCTCTTGATGTTGAAAAAGTATGAAAAATCACATTATTTTCAAATCCGCTGAAATTAAAACGCTGCCCTCGCAAAATTAAGAATAGGATACCTACAATATATGGCACTTTTAATCAGATATATTTTGCTAATACCACCTTAAAGTCCAATCGTTGATTTCGATAAATTTCTTGAACAAAATTTTAAAAGAAGTAAAATTGGAGATTTTGAAATAGTGCTAAAAAGTACGTCCCGTTTTGATATTAATTTAGAACGGCATAACAATAGACGAGATGCAAAATACTTTATATACGATCATTTTGGGATCAGGAAAATGCAAAAATGTTGTTGTTGTAAATTATTGCAATGTCTTTAAAAATGTAAGCTCGATTTTCTTAATCAAGTGGTCTGCGGCGCATTTTTTGCATGTGGAACTTGATATAACTTGGCTGTTTTTCAACCGATAATTGATTTTGTTGTTTTATTAGAAAGATAATTTCCTATAGATTATGTTTTATTAATTAATTTAATTGAAACGCAATTATAAATAACAAAATTTTTGTGAAAACTTATTTTTTTTGATAATTTTTACATGTAAATTCATATTTGAACTTTGAACTCAAAGCGCGTCCAGAAAGTATTGTCCGATTTGGCTTAAATTGTGCGCACTAAAGTTTTAGATCCAGTGTCACAATAATCTGACCCGCACGTCTTGAAATTTCAAAAAAATGGCTGTCACCCTACTGTCCATACTATGCTGAATCCCGCTTATCTACATAATCTGGTAGTTTGTATGAACGACATTTAAGCTAAATAGAGGAAGAGGCACCAGTGTGAACTACACAATCATGGAACGAATAGACTTGGATCTCATTCATGCTCTATATATCTATTTTATCTCACTTCTCACTACAAGCAAAACTCATCCGAAATGACATCTCGAAATGAAGAATGGAATAAAGTAGTGGGATTATAGCCTAAGGTTTTATTCTTCAAGGAATCCGTGCTATAAATTAGTAATTTCACATTCAAAAAACGTACAGAATTTCCATGTTTGGAAACTTCGTTTTTAAGTTTCTTGACCTGACTCAAAAGAGGGGTTGCAATGACATTTTCCTTTCCAACTTTAATTGATTCACTATATCATTGGCAAAATTTATGGTGTTCAGTAGATATTATTACGACACCAGTTCTATTAAAATAGTGGACTTATCACTGAGGCCCGAATTTTCATCAGTAGTACTCTTAACTAGTTGAATCCATAGATTTTCATTTAGCGGACAACATATTACAAAGAAATCTCTCGTTTATTTCCTCTTTTAATATACAGAACGTGGGATCCGAATATAATATTTTCTTTTTAAATTCGCATAACTAACCTATGATAAATAGATCGCATAATTTAAAGAGTCAATTGCATAAGATTTCACAGTCACGCACTGACTCAAAACCGCCATCGAACTATAGAAAAAAATTTAACTTCATTACTTAACCTGTCAGAATTTACATTGTATGACTGGCAAACTAAATTCATAATCAAAGTTAGTAATAGTGAAGGGCTGACTAACATTAAATTCCCTTTGAAGGTTTGCTGAACAATTTTAGTTAGACAATTAAAAGGTACCTTCAGACATTTTTAAATTGCCTCTTATTTGTAATAATAATTTAATAACTTTAGCTATTTTTCAAAGAATAAACAGACTTTACGAAAGCTTACTAAACAAATGAAATAATATGTACGAACAGTTATTGTAGCAATTGATCATATACCTTCAAAAGTGAAGGTATATGAAAAAGTTCAAATATGTTGATATATTCGGATTAAATGTATACTCTAGGCAGAGTTCAGAAAAAATACCAATTGCATAAAAAACTCGTACATACAAACATAGCTCAGGCCAACAAACACATATTTTTAGTTTCATATCAATTATGTATAATTGACCAATCAAATCCATGCTTTGGCAACACAAATGATAGCAATAACGCGAGAATGTTTTTTAAGAATGAAGAAGTTTCCTTAGAAATAACAAAACTTGATCTAGAGTTAATTAACAGAATGCATATAATACTTATCGTCGTGCCATGTGGTCACGAGGTCAATAGTGAAAAGTTTAGGTAACAAAATGTCATCTACCCTTTATAAAATTTATTTCTGCACTTACCGGAAATAATATCCAATGCCCTTTTGCTGATTGATGAGAGGAAGCACAAGATAATAGAAAAGAGTTTTCAAAACTTAAGACATATTTAATAGATTTCATTTCCACTAGGAGTAAAACTAATAAAAAAAATGCACACAAAAAACGCAGTTGGCATTGGAATTATTAATTCTACCCAGAGTTCAGAAAAAAACACACACTGAATAAGAAAACTCTTACATATGTGTAAACAAACATAGCTCAGACCAACAAACACATATTTTTAGTTTCATATCAATTATGTGTGTTTCTAAATTTTGTACGGTGCCCAGCACAATCATAACTGTATTTCGTTTTAATATTTCGTTATCTACACGAACATTTTTCTTTCACGTATTTTTTGTTTCGAACACACATAAACCACACAGATTCAAGTGTAGCTTTATTTTAAGTTCATTTTCTTGCACGTGTACTACTAAAAAAAAAAACAGAACATGTTCTTCAATGCGTACTCATGATCGGAAAAATCTGAAAAACCCCTATAATAACGACAACAATTGTTTCAACCAAATTTATTAAAAAAAATCTAAAATAATTCATTAGCAGTTAAAAAAAAGAATAATAAAAAGATAATAATAAAAACAAAAAAAAAAATTAAAATAAAAGATAATAATAAAATAGAAAACAGAGAAATTTTCTTTGTTTATGACTTAATTTCGTTTTTTTTTTCGATCGCGAGTGGGTAATGTTTTAATTTTTAGATGTACGCGTTCATGTTCTGTTTTTTTAGCAGTACACGTGCAAGATATCGAACTTAAAATAAAGCTACACTCGAATATGTTCGAAACAAAAAATACATGATAGAAAAATGTTCGTGTAGGGAACGAAATATTAAAACGAAACACAGCCATGATTGTGTTGGGCACCATACAAAATTTAGATATACATATAATTGATATGAAAATAATAATATGTGTTGGCTGCTTTAGAACAGATCATTGTGTGTATTTCATGTGTGTATTTTCTGAACCTTGACTCCAGGACATAGCTCCGTATAAAACTTTATAATTTTTTTCTTTAAAATATCGAAAAAAAATCTTTGCCGCAAATTATTTCATTTACATCTCATAAAAAAGAGTTTCCCAACAATTTTTTTTGCCAGCTTCTTATTTCGGCTTCTCGCAAGTAATTAATCTTCCTTTCTTTAAACTTTTTATTCACAACCGATCAGTTTTACCAAAGAGTTTAAATAAGGAACGATTTTTTGTTTCCCCATTCTCCAATCATAGATTTGTATACAGTTATCTCTTATAAATATATGGAGAAACGTTCAGCAACATGTCTGATCTTTCAAAATAAATGTTTCAGGATCTTAATAAGCCAGGAATCATAACAGTTATGTCTTTTATCATAAAAGTCACAACATAATAGCTTTTTTTATTTTTATTTTCTTTAAAACAAAAACAAATGTTATTTTTGAGTTTTTTTGATTTCGAGCTGTAATAAAATTTATTTTTATGCTGGCTACACACCAGGCAACGGTTGCATCAACCAACGAAAAATATCAAAAAGTTTTGATATTTCTGTTTGGTTGAGGCAACCGTTGATACGTGTGTATCATTGTTGCTACAACACATTGAAGCAACGTGTTTTGTTTGTTAACTACACACGTGGCAACGAATGCCGCAACCTCATTACTGTGAGGAGCTGTGGTACAGAAAAGACACAAGCGGAAGAAAAGTATAATTTAATTTTTTATTATATTCTATTTTTAATTGTTCGTATGCTTTTCTTTAGATTTTTATTTTTATATTTTTCACAAGTTACGTCCCATAGCTCTCTCAAATTTTTATATTCGTTAATAAAATCAACATAATTTTCATTATTCTCAATAGCCATTTTCTTGTTTTCCTGCTTTCCGCTTAACATTACTCCGCACGAACCTTTCTATTCGCTTGTTTTCGATGAACTGAAGAAGTAAATGCAGTAAATAATGATACACACGTAGCAACGGTTGCCTCAACTAAGCCAAAATATCAAAACTTTTTGATATTTCTGGCAACGGTTGATACAACACGAAAATCAATGGGCAACAGAGCTACACACTAGGCAACGGATGATACCCATCCATCTTCAGGGAGCCTTTTTATTTAAAAACTCATTTAACATTTTTATACCTTTCACACCACTGTGCAGAGGGTATATATCTTTTTTCATTTCGTTTGTAACGCATCGAAAAATGGACTTACGACCCCATAAAGTATTTCTGATTCTTATAACAATTCCAATCGATATAGCGATGTCGGTTCGTCCGTCTATCCGTCTGTCGGTCTATTGAAACACAGTCATTCACAAATTAAACTGTTTTCCTGGGTAAGCTTTGGATAATATTGTTTGCCATTTATGGTGTTATAAATCGGGCATCATTGTATCAAGACTTGATTTAAAATATTGAGACACCTGTAACACTGTTACAAATGCTGAGAATTGAGTGTGCTTGTTGTAATAATTTAGTAGTAATTTATCAAATTGTGTATTTTTCAAAAATTTTGTTTGCATCTGTTATAAGTAGTGCAACAAGTCCAGATCTTAATGTAAACATAATAATGGAGGGTATCATAAATTCATCATAGACGAATTTAACAGTCTTACTTATTTTACTTATATTCTTTCACAAATAACTTTTATTTCTGATCAACAAAATAAAAAGTTCACAAAGATCAAAATTGTATATTTGAGTCAGTTCTCCGATATTACTGTAATAAACAACAACACATAAGCAAAAAAGTCAATTAATGTTCCAGAAAAATTACTAAAACATTTATTATTTTACACTTCTGTTTCAAGACAGCAGTTTACAGAGTTTGCGCAAAGTTTGATAGGTTTTGTTTGTATGTTCACTTCTTCCAGTGAGTGTATGTAAGCTTTATTTTGTAACCCTCCTTCACAGACGTCTAGTTTTTTTTATATATCGTTTATTTGTGTTATATTTTCTTCATAAACTTGTCGTCAGAGTTAATTTACAATCATCAAAATGTAAATAAAATTGAAAATTAAATTCAATGAATAAATTGCAACTAACACTTTGAAGGAAAGAAAAAGTCATACGAGAACTTATTTGTATCTACATATGAGTGTGTACACATGCTTTATATTCTACACTCACTTAAATAAAACACATATGAATTTATTAAAAACGAATACGAGATGAAGCAGAGTTTTATGCAGTAAATTCTTTTGGTAATAAGTAAATTAAAATACTTCTAAAACCCGAATATTTTTTATCCATTTAGAATACAAAAAATATAAATATAAGAAGAGTTTTTCGTCGAACATACATAAAAGCCAGATTATGTTTCTCAATATTGTTTGTATACATTTGTTACTTGTAAACATATATGGGTAAACGGTCTGCAACATGAATGATGTTTCAAAATATATAATATTTTGTAACTGTTATATATTTCATCATAGAAATCACAAAATAACCCTTTTGTTTTTTTATTTGTTCGAGCAGAAATAAGAGTTATTTTTTTAATGATTGAGTTAGAAATTAATCACTACTGTTTCGAGCAAATAAAAAAATCAAACATATGTAGGTAAAAAATTTAGAAATCTCAAAAAAAAAAAACAATAGTGAACTTCGTTGGCATTAATATGAAATAACAAAAAACATTTTCGGTTAATTTTTTCTCACGATTCTCACATATTTCTTATGCAGTAATTAATTTTTATATATGCTCTAAAAATCAATAAATTACTTATTTCGCTCGAAGAGATATAAATTTAAAAAAAATTAATGATTGAGTTACATAGAAATTAATCAGACTCATCAGTAACCAAAAGCAGTAGATAGTTTGTGTGGTAAAAAGTTAAATTCATATATATATATATGCTCAAAACAACCAAATGAGAATTCAAGCAAAAAGTTATACTATTTAAGCCTCTACCTATATAACAAACTAAAATAAAAAAACAAAACGTGATTCTATCGGTATAATAAAAGATGGGTCTAGATCAAATATTTTTAGTAGTTACAAACAGCAGCACAAAGTCTTTATACCCAAACCACATAGTGGAATAGGGTATAAAAAGCAACGGGAAAAGTAATTTTTTTTCCTATAACATTCTGTAGTCCAATATTATTAATTATTGTATATTGATTATACCAATCAGCTACAATTATTTTTGAATAACTCATTATGCCTTAAGGCATGTCCGTCTGTCTGTCTGTCCATTTAAACATTGTAACTAAACTACAGGTCACTTTTGTAAGGAATTACAATAAAAATTTTACTTCTGATTTTAACTAAAATCAAACTAAGACCCAGACAATTGTACATCTCGATCAAATTTGTTAAAGGTATTCATTTTTTCGATCGCTATATATGTTCATAGTGGAACCATTTTTTAACTAGTGGCCAGACCATATAAACTTAATACATAATACGGGCGAAAAATACATAAGAATCTATTAATATCATTAAATAATAAGACGCTATCAGCGTTGCCGTTGGTTATTTGTAACCAAAATCGTGTAGAGGATATATCTGTGGTTTTCTAGAATAACCGCGTATGTCTGAAATCAAAATGTTCAGGGGAGCCAAAAAACGTTATATTTGAAATTATTGGCTCGATATAAAGTTTTTAGAGCTTTTTTTTAACAGTCCTGTAGATATGGGCAATAAATACTTTATATAAAATTTTGGGTCAAAAATCTTCAGAGGAATAGATCCTAGAGAAGGACGAAAAAAACAATATATAAATAACACTTAAAGTGTGTGCAGATAAAACAACTTATGTCGACAAACGTCGTTTTCTTTGAAAAAGAAAACTACCAATGCATCCACCCATGCAGACATAAGTTGTTGTTGCTTGAAAAAAGGATCTTTTGTTCGTCAACAATAAGTCAACGGAACTTAGGATGAGAATATAACAACGTATCAAGAATAATAGTGACAAAAATAACAGAAATAAACACACAAGTTTTTATAAGTGCTTATAAACTGAAAAATAATCCAAATTATTTTGCATTTTTTTCATTAATAACAACGTATGTCGCTATGTGTCGTTTTTTGAAATAATAATTTGTCAGCGATCAAACGTGGGTTGACATACGGCGATAGTGCTGCAAATTAATTTTATAAACATTTAAGTTACGTCGTTATTTAAAGAAAAAACTCAGAAATGGTCAGTATTTTTTTTTTTTTTTTAATTTAACACATGTAAAGAGTGTTAAAAATTAATATATCTGGCATCGTTAACTCAAAACTGACAAAAATTGACATACGCGGTTATTCCAGAAAACCACAGATATATCAGTTTTTCATTGTCTTTGTAACTCTTCGAAAAATCCATTTGCGACCCCTTAACGTATATATATTCCTCATCTTGATGACAACTCGAGTCGATATAGCGATGTGCGCAATATGACAATATTATTTGCCATTATTTCGAGTAGGTTGCTATTGAAAATGGGGTAAATCGGGCATCATTGTGCCAAAATATGATAAAAAAAAATGAAGACACCTCTAAAAAATTTTAAAAAATTCAATGTGTCTGTTGAGTCTTTACACTATCAAATTGTTACACTTTTTAAATATTTTGTTTACATTTGTCTTTACACTATCAAATTGTTACACTTTTTAAATATTTTGTTTAAATTTGTTATAAGTACTGCAATTATACCAGATATTAATGTAAACGTAGAACCCATGTGCAAGGTATCAAAGATCCGGCACAACACCCTTACTTGTTTAGTTTTGGTAACTTTTTTTGGAAATCAAAAATATATATATTTTTTTGTATTTTAGTTTATAAATTTGCAAATCATGTTTTTAAGATTCATTCGATAGTAAAGATTGTTATACATGCGTTTTTATTAGTTAGGTTGTTTCGATAACTCCGTTATGTATTTTGTTTTACAAAATAATCAACACTGGATTACCAAAACTTGCATGACTGTTTTAATTGGCGCCATTTTATCATTAAAACAAATTACTCTGAATTGAACAATTTCTAAGTAAGGGTCGGTGGTAAAAAAGAAACAAATTTTGGTGTTAAATATTTTTATTGTCCGTAAAACTGAACTATGTCTGCAAGAAAGTAACTTGTCCAACATGTCCAAAAAAAAAAATGAAATTAAAATATTTATTATCTTTTCATACATAACTGTTAAAAGAAATTTCAAAACGCTTTGACTTTTCAAGAAAACATTTAAAACATCTTCCCATAACAACACCAAATCAAGTTTTAAATAATTTAGAAATTACTTTGGAGTCTTTATTGTCATCTTTTCCAAACTTAACAGGCGGTAATGAAGAAAACAGTTTAAGTCGATGAAAAGTATTAAATACAAAAATGGAATTGAAGCAAAATATTTGAAAGATCGAAATTATTTTGCTCAAAATTAGCTAACATTTAAAAAATTTATTTTAATAAAAATTCAAATTTCAAAATACACTTAATAATATAATGCAACCAAAAAATTGTGCAGAAATCAAAATGATTCACAATATGTGTGGTCGATCAAAGAGATGTTTTAACGTTGTCGAATAATTTTTTTTATCTCAAATAACAAAGTGATGAACTTTACCTGGAACTAATTTATTGATCTCTATTTGTAATAAAATTTCATTTAAGCTTTTTAAGTAATTTAGTATTTAATGTGCAAAAGAATTTCCTTTTTGTTTTGATTTTTTGTTAACTCTGAAGTAAAAATTTTTATAATAATTAAATTTAAATAATAAATATGTTAATATATTTGAATAAAAAATAAATAATCTAACTCACAAAAACAAAGCTTTTATTAAAACTCTTTCTTTCCTTATGCATATGAGTTTTGAAAATCTCCGTGACTGCGTGTGACTATCTTGAAATTAATCTTTGGCCACAAGAAGTCTATGGACAAAGTTTCAGATCGATCGGATGAGGGGAAGTGAGGTTTTAATCTCTCCGTGACTGTACGTGACTATGTCAAAGTGTACCTTTTTCACAGCAAGTCTATCGACCAAGTTTCAGATCGATCAGATGAAAGGAAATGACATTTAGATCACTCCGTGACTGTGCGTGACTATGCGTGACTGTGCGTGACTATGCGTGACTGTGCGTGACTACCCCAAAATTATTCTGTAGTCACAACAAGACTATTGGCGAAGTTTCAGATCAATTGGATAAGGGGGAATGGGGTTGACCCAAGATATACAGACAGACCGACAGACAGACAGAGAGTATGAGTTAAAAGAAAGAGTTAAAAAAATTTATTTTTGTTAAAAAAATTTTATTTTTTTTAAGCTAGTATTTTTTTTTAATTTTGTCAACAATGGACACTATCCTGAACCTATTTTCCATATAAGCTTTTGTCGACCATAAGACAATCAGTATTGAAATTCCGTGAAAATCAGATAACGTTCAGACCTCCGTAAAAAATATCCATCATGAGATTATCTAAATTATTTATTATGTTTATAGTGTCCATGAATGAGTTATACATATATTAACCATATAGCACCACTTTTAGTTGTCCCCATATAAAACTGCTTCAAGCTCTTCACTTCAATGTACTAAATAACAAAAATATTTTTTTAAAATTTGTTTTAATATGTTTTTGAAAAAATTATTGAATTTTGTAAATACAAATATGATCAGTCCATTTTTTAATCTAGTCCCATTATAAAAATACCATCCGATATGAACTTTTTCATGCCGGTAGGCCACAAAATAATAACAACGACAAATTTACTCATTTCTAAGTCGTATCATATACCCTTAACAGACATGGAACCTCAAATGATTAGACTGGTTAACTATACCCATAAACAATCTCTATGATATGCTTTACTTTTTGCGGATATCACCTACTTGTAATTCAAATTTGAACTCTTCACTAAATGTTATTGAGTTCTATTGAATTTGTGTCCAGAATTGTCGTTCCTTTGCCCACAACAATCGTATTTACTTTTGGACTTTAGTAAGCAAGAGCTTCCATTTGGCCTTCAAATTGTTAAAATTTTTTATGTGTAAACATCTATACGCGCAGGGGGATAAATTTCTATTTCACAATGCAATCACAAAAACAGCGTAACATGTGAGCTCCCATGTTACGCTGTTAGCCGTAAGACAAATTGGTGTGACTTATGATTGTATTGGTGAAAAAATTATGATATAAAACTGTTTCAGCTAATCCAACAACCCTTTGCTGTAAAACGACAAAAATTTCACAATATAAACGTATAACATATACATAATTCAACAACCCCTGCAGTTGTTTGCTATAAGTGATACATAGATGACGCTTTCTGTTTCATTTTAAAAAAGTATATGAAAAATCTTTAATTACAAGATGTTTACACATCTCCCCTGTGATCGGACTCACATAATTTTTTTTGTAACTTGTAATATCCAAAATCCAGCTTTTTCAAACACTTTCGGGATGTTTCTCATCCAAGAGGTTTTCCAATTGCTGCTGACCACTCTGCAGCCAAGTTTCTAACTGTTTCTCTTCTATTATTCGTCGTATAATATTTAAATATTTAAAGATCCGATATCACGTTGGGTAATACGATAGCTGAAGTATTTCCACGTTTTTTGGTATTGGGCTCAATTGAATTATTATTATTATTTTTTTTTAATTCAACAAAAGATTGCACACTAGATTTTGAAAGGCCCAATTTTGTAGCAATAGCTTGAAGACTTTTTACACTTTTTACTTATTTGTATTATTAAATTTTGAATATCGGCCGATATTAGCTCTTTCCACGCACCATTTTTTTATTAGATTATTTTTTTATTTTACATCTCTTTTATGATCAAATCGATGCTTGACTTAATTAAAATTACAAAAGAGAATAAATTTATGAAAAATAACGGAACTTTCTATACCATACGAATTAATAATGGTTATATTGGATATGTTGTATTTTTAGGAACTTTCTTAAAACAGGGTTGCATTAAAAGAAAATAATTACGAACAGTGTTTCTTAAAAAACTATAGCTAAATTCTATAATTCACAAAACTTAATTGATTTTTATTATTGTCAAAAAAAAAAAATATCACACGTACGTATTAATAATGTTTAGATTATGCTTATTTTCTATATTCAATTATGACCTCATAATGCGTTTATATTTAAGCAAAATCTAGTATATACGAGATTTCGAGCTCAATCTAGCTCAGTTTTACCAGATTTCCCATACAAAACAAAATCTAGCTCGTTACTAGATTTTAGCGAAATCTTCCAAAATCTTGTCAAACTTGGCCACTACCAAATGATACTACTGTGTATTTTTAATATCGTAGTAAAAAATTACAACGCAGTGATTAAAAATTCACATAAAAATAGACAAAAAGTAAACAAATCGAAGACGAAAAGGAAAAAAATATTTATTTATTTAATGAATTACTATACAATAATTGTGAAAGGAGCACGAGAACTGAGCTTTTCATATGTAACATCTCTAATGTTAATAGGCTAGGCGATTTCTTGTGACCGATGTTTTGTTCTACCATTTTATCCCGATTTTGACCAAGCGTATATTATTTGAAAGGTATTTCTTTTTAGCTGTTCATTAGATTTACAGATTTTTAAATTTTTTCCTTTATTTTGAGTAAATTGCATTTAAAATCGCTACTAACACATACATAAAGTTATGCATATGCTATGTGTGTTTTATTAAATTTGTTAATGTGTTTGTTAATGAGTTTGTTATCTTCATTCACAATAACAACAAACTATAAAAGTGTTGGTTTGTGAATTGGCTAAGTTGAATAATAAAGCTGGCTAGAAATTGCACTCGAATTTCGAGCGCTGGAATCTGCTAGTATAATTAATTACAAAATTTTGTTTTTGTTTTTAATATTACAACATTTGTGTTTAATTTTCTTCTTGTGTTAAATACAATTAATAATTAAAAAGATTACAATTGTGTTACTTATTTATTCCCTGTAAAGGTGATAGTCATAAGTAAACTCTTCGTATTAGTTTGTCAGGTATCATTAACGACCTCATTATGGTTGTTTAAGAAGTTCCTTTATCTTTGTATCATTTAGAGCCAAATCTTCTTCAAATAGCTCTCCAAGCGTCAATACAAAAGTTTGTAAAATGAGACATACAGTAGCTTTAGATGCTCCAAACATCTGGGCTATGAACGCATATGCGGAAGATGACTTGACACAGTAAAGGGCAATAGCAATTCATATTTGAAGGGTGATGCATTTTCTATACTGTATAGATTTTGTTCATTGCCGTCATTTTTGAACAAAGAAACTGAAATGGTTGGCGGCTCATTCTACAGTTTTAAATGAAAGTTTTGTCCGACATAACAGGAACGTTCCGCTCCCAAAAAGAACCATGTTGAGTTTATAATAAAAAAAATTTTTAGTAATTGAAAAGTTAATATTTTTTATAATTGTGGAAAACACATTTGTTTTTGCTGTTGAAATAATACATTTAACAAATGCGGATGTTTTTATATTACGCAAACTTTTTATTTCAGATTGTGCATTTTTCATTTTTGATATAACAATAAAATCCGTTGTTTTTTATAATTTCACATATTTCCTATTATTATAAATATTTTCAGTATTTCTAGTTTATATGTTTTATTTTAATCAGCTGTTTATTGTTGTGGAAACAAAATCTCACAAAATGTCAAAAAAGTTAGATGTAAACGGTATAGATTTTGAAATAGATTTCAACTAAAATCTACTAGATTTTCCCTAGATGTAAAAGCACTATCAGCAATGTTAGATTTAAGACCCTATTTCGAAACTCGTGGTATAGGGTATCTTACTTGTTTTATATACAGCACTCATAATTCTTACTCAATAATCTTATTGTCTCTGTATTTTTTTCAATCATCAAAATCAAATTATTAATAAAAATTATCTACCAACTAAATTCAGTAACCACCATTTTATAGGCCTTAAAAATTGTTTTTTTCATTAAGAATGAACTATTTTAAAGTTCATCTTATGAATATTTACACTTATGTAAACATACTGGTACTTATACAAGACTACAAGCTCTGTAGCTAACAAAAAGATATTCTTAAATGTAATGAATTTGATTTGTATCTCTAAGATACAATTACTTGATTTTAGTTCGTTTCTATGTATTTATAAAATTTACACACATTAAAAAAAATTGTTTATTATTGTGGCACGCAATCATATGTTGCAGCCTAGCTATACACAAACAAACACACAGCTCCTACACTTATGTTCAATTTCTATGAGAACGGACTACTCCTTACTAATAAATAGTTGGATATGCTGTACACATTAATAATCAAAAATATAAATTTTCAGCATACATATTATTATATGAATATGAATTTCAACAGACATTAAAAAACAACAAAAAAAAAAAAATAGATTTCTCGTACATTTATGGAATGGGAATGTGGCTCGACTTAAAATGTAGTTGATGGCGCATGTTATTCAATGATGTATGAAGATTTTATAAACTACTCGTATGAACATCTACGAGTCTATAAACATGCAATCGTTGTAATTGACGTGATGGAATTGAAAAATTTTTGATTTTATTAGTGAAGTTAGAATAGCATCTACTTAGTATTTGACGTGTTAGCTGGCATCAGAGTTTTAAGGGAATTCGAGAAATTAAAAGCAAGTAATAATAATAACAATTGAGAAAATTATAATCGGTCTAGACTATCTAAACGATTCCCAATATCATGAGTCCAGAGAAAGGCTAAGAAGATATAGAAAATACTTACACTAAATTTAAATTAAATTTTTATGAATTTGTGGCCTGCAGATATAAATGATATTTATATATGAAAACTATATCGAAAAATGAACCGATCATGACCATGTTCTGTAAAGTCACTTATACTTTACAGAAACGAATACAAACCAAATTTGAGAAATATCTGTGCTATATTTTTGTTTTCTGAAAGATTTAAGTGAAGATCGGGATGCAGTTTTCTGTGGAGTACTACAGAGTTTATTTTTAGACGACTGATTAATGGTTGTATAAACATTTGACCGCGATGATAGTTTGGATCATGGACCAATTTAAGTCGATCTCACAGGGATCATTTGTATGGTGAGTAAGTTTTAACATGTACCGATTTTCACCAATT